>OX451217.1:43435777-43738984 GCA_949628195.1 Phasia obesa
AAAGATTTTTACTTCGACTGCTGCCGTAAGCAAAATTAAAATTTTTACAAGTTGGTTTTTGCTTCTGCTTCGACTGTGACTGTCGATTTTTTTATAAGCATAAGCAGAAGCACAAGCAATCGAAATGAAATTAACTGCAGTTTTTTAAACACTGATTAAAAACTAGCTGTGCCCGCCACATCGTGAGCGTCCAATATTCGTTGCATTGTGCTTTGAAAGCAATCCACGCCAAAAACCCTTACTTTTTTAGTGCCGCCTTAAACTATGCTTCTGTTATGGTTATGTATATAAAACAGCGCCATCTCTTAGTGGTTAGTGCTTCAGTTATGGTTTATGTATTTACTTTACTACTAAAATAACTGCATACTTTCAATGCTTTTTCTCCACTTTCTCTTGGAAATAAGATATTTTTGAGAAAGAAAGTATTCTATATTGGAATCAGGATACTAAAGTGTCTCCTTACAAAATTTTGTTAAAATCCCTCCATCAGTTTTTACGTGATGCGAACGCAAAAGAAAATCAGACAGACAGACAGACAGACGGAAATGAGTTATTATTTTATTATATGTATAGATAACCTTTTTATTTATTAAAATAAGACCCATTTTATTTAAAAAAAATTTATTTTTTCTTAACAGCAAACTCCTTCGTAAAAAAAGAAACTTAAAACTACTCCACTCTTTGTTAATTACAAATTACATCGTAATTTTTTTCCATTACCCCTCATGGGAGCATATAAAAAACATCTCCATTTTACGCGATTTGCCGCAGTTGTTCGCGTCTTCCCATGTAAGATTACACTGTTCTAGTTCTTGTTTGTTCGTTAATCGGGTTTGTTTCACCTTATGATTGCCTAGATATAAGGCCCTCCTTGAATGTGGTGGAAAACCATGCTTATCTTTGATTGCTACCTTTTGCTATGATGTTATCCTCTTTTTCAGGAGGAGCATGTCAGGGGCTTCTATGATGGATTGTTTGAGGCGATTGAAAAAACCATAGTGAATATTTTTCGTTCACTGTCAGGCATGGAACCTTGAGTGCTTTTGTTTTGTAGGCAATTAACCACAAAATCAGGCCGCCTCCACCATCTTTATAATTAGACAACTTTTTCTTCGGCAGAAAGAACTTCTTTAATCCGCAGTGCAATAGAATGAATGAATGTAACTGGGGTCAACTTCTGCTGTGGAACAAAGGAGATGAACAAAAAAAACTTGCAAGGGTCAGATAAGCAAGAAATGTGAATGACTTCGAAAGTGAAAGCAACGCAAATGAAGTTTTTATATGACAATTCTGGGAACCTCCATCTAACTTCAGAAGACGAAAAATGTTTAGGCGTAAATCAACAGATATTCTGCTGTGGCTTTCTGCGGGCATGAAGTGCACTGGAAATAGTTGAAATCTATAAACTTTAAAAGTTAACGGAAGAAAAGTTTATTATAAAGATGATCAAATCGTCAGGAAAATAAAAGATATATGTAATTATAATCTCAGTATTCTAAACTAACTGGTGAGAGGATATGATACTTTTATATATAAAGATGCACAAATTGCAGTTCACAGAAAACCAAAGCATAAATGTTGATTTATGCCTGGAAGAATATATATAATTTCATATCCGTCTGTCTGTCTGCTTTTCGTTTCTGTTCGCATCTCGTAAAAACTACTAGATGGATCTTAACAAAATTTTGTGAGGAGGTACCTTAGTATCCTTAGTTTAAAATAAAATGATGAAGTTAATGTTTGCGACTGTGCCTTGAAGAGCCCAAGACAGTAGTGATCTGTTTTTGCGTTTAATAAAGCACTGGTTATCATTAGACTGATGATCTCAGGCAGACATATTTAATATGGGTTCTCTGGGCGAATAATTATAGGGACATTTACAAATAATGCTAGTAAAGTGCTTGTTCCGTACTGTTCGAACTGGAACACACTCCATTTATTTGACACCCTATACGTCCTTTAAATGTTTGTTCCTCATGTGTCAGCAGCAGCTCCGGAGCTCACATTTATTTTCGAGTCATCCGTAAAAACTCTTCACACGTCAAACGGAATCCGGAATAAACAGGTTTTCAACAAAAGAAAATACCTTGTATTCGTTGTGGCTCCTTTAATACTAAGAGCTGCACATCTCTGGCGCCTTGCAAGAATTTTAATAAGATTTTACATAATTAAGAGGTACTGAGACTTGTTTAAAGCCTGTTCTGTGTATTACTCTTCCTTCTATTAATAATTTTTTAATTACCACACAAGATTTGAAACTAAGCACTCCACTGGTATAAGCGATAGTTATACTCGTATGTGCTTAAAGAAATTTAAAATTGGTCCAAGAAGTGTTTAAGTTTTTATTATAATGTTCTTCAGTATTATTAAGATCTCTAAGTCACCTATAAAATATTGAATCCCTAATTTTTTTTTGGAAATTTTAATTAGTCCGTTTACCGAATAAATGAACAAATAAATCTAAGTCACTTATACTGATTCGCTCGATTAACCGATTAAAAGAGAAGTTCGATTAATGGAATACCCCAGTACATAGCCTTTAATAAAAAGGAGTTTCTAATCATAGATAACAAAATACCATAATACATATGCAGCTTGTTTTAATTAAAGTTTACATTTTAGAGAATTTCTTTAGAAATGTTTTTATTAATGTTGTACAAGCGAACGGTAACCATCCCATCTGATCATAGTTAAAGGTCTTTTAATTTTTTTTTTTTTTTGTAATTTTCTTTAATTAAAAAATGTTGATTTATTTTTCCACTAAAACATCTAAGAAATACAGGAGAAAGTATTGAAAAGAGATAATATTTTTTTAATCAAACTACAATTTTCTGATTTTCGTATTACAAAAAAAAACTACATATTAATTTGCAACATATTGATGAACAGCGACATGTAGTGCAAATAGATTTTGTAGCTTTTTAATCTTTTTAAACCGAAAATTGTGGGCGTTTAATACAACTTTCTACTAATAATTCTTTCTACCACACAACAACACCAATACAGCAAAAATAACAACAACATATATTGTTCACCTAAAGATAAAAGCAACAAATAACAACGAATCATTTTTAAAAATAAATATAAAAAAAATTATTTTAATATAAAATCAAATAAACTCAAGAGCACAAAAAACGAAAAATCTTAAATTCGCTTAAAGAAAGATAATAGTGGCATTTTTAAAGATAGAAATAGACATTTTTATTTATGGAAAAGTAAAGACATCAAATTGAGTTTTCTATTTTCATTGTAGCTGGCATCACTGCTCCTTATTTTCTTTGTTTTTTTTTTTGTGTAATCAATTCATCAATTTATAACAATAAATTGTTGTTTCGTTTGTTGGTTGGTTGGTTAAGTGTCTAGTCTTGTTTAAGTTTGCCGTGGAAAAAAACTAATAAACATGTATTAGTCTAATTTGGTTGTTGTTGCTGTTGAATTTTCTTTTCTTTCATTAAAAGTTAACATTTTAATCGAGATGATCTTGAATAAGTTTTTTTATAAGCAACACAAATAAAAACAACAAAACGAAAATTTATAAGAGATAAATTAAGAGGAAATTAACCCGTTGAAATAAGGGGGGAAGGTTATTACCCCTCAAACACAAAGTCAAAGTTTACAAATAAAATAGTCTATATGATGTTAAACAACAAACATTTTTCAGGGATTTTTGAATTTAGTATTTAAACTGAAATTTTTCATAAAATACACTTGAGAAATTACTATGTCTAAATTTGATATCAGATATTATTTTCTAGTCACTCTGAAACATAAAAACAAGCTGAAATTCACCAATTTTTGCAATATTTAAAAAATGGTGTTTTTATAGTTACCATTAAACTGAAATCTAAAATAATTGTATGAAATATAAAATAATAACATGTTATATATTTCTCCGAAATCTACATTTGAAAAACCCTCGAAAAAAACCTTGATAACAAATTTATTTTTCAATTTAAAAAAAAAAGTTTTTCTTGAGAAAACCATTACTCTCATATTATTTAAATGCTTAGCAATTGAGAAATACTTTGATTTCAAATTCTGGGTATATTTAAAAAATAAGACATACGAGTATTAAAATAAATTTTTTTATTTTTTTCTCGACTTGTTTTGAAAATTAAATCTATTATTTTATCTTGTATTCCTATACATATTTGTTAAAAATCGTTTGTGGAGCTAATAAAGCTTGTTAATTACCTCCTTATGAAACAAAGAATTACGAGAGCTACTGATCTTCCCCTCGTGACTTAATTTTCCTCTCGTCATCTACCGACCGTTAGTAAACATTTAACGAATGATCTGCATTTGTATACCGTCTATACTAAACTCGAAAAGTAATTTTGGAAAACTAATAACAACAAATTTTTTACAGAAAAATCCCATCAATCAAATTGAAACAGTAATTTCTATATTCTCTGGCCGTCCAATATTGTCGAATACATCCATTAGATCCATTAGATACCATTAGAGAATGAGAGAACGCTAGATTTGTTGGTGCCTATGTCAAACAAGGGAGAGCGTCAAAGCAATGCTTGTCGTTGTTCAACCACAATAACTATTGCTTTTTAATCAGGTCAATGTTGCGGTGAGCCTCTACTCATCTGAATTGGAAAACAAACTGCTTCATCGCATTTGTGATATTTTTCTAATTTATATTTCGGAATCTACATTTGATAGGAAAATTTATTCCTGCATTTGATTATTTGGTAAATAATTTCTCATTATAAAATAAAATACTTATATTTAATGCATTTGAGTAAAACTTATTACCATATTTCATTAACCAAATAATATTTATTGGATAAACAATGGTTAGTTTTTTTCTTAACAATTTATATTCTTAAATAATTATTATTCGAAAAGGTAAAAAATAAATTTATTCGAATATTTGCTTATTTGCTAATGTAAATCGAATAAATTTTCACTTTAAAATTAAAAAATTTATTAATTCGAGAAAAAGCTAAGATTCGTTTATTCGATTAATCGAAAAATTTTTATTCGATTGACAAAAGTTTTTAAAAATAAAAAAGTAAAATAAAAAATGCAGTTTAATATAATCCAGTTTTTTTTCGCAGGATCTCCCATTTGTACTTTAATTTATTAAAAAATTTTAATAATATATAATTTTATTCGAATAATCGTTGATTCTTGAAATATTAATCGAATAATTTTTTAATCTAAAATAAACAATAATTTATTTATTCGAGCAAAACGTCATTTCTTCTTAGTTGAATAATTTTTAATCGAGCGATAGAAAATACTTGTTGTACAACTTATTTATGTATTTTTTTTTTTGATTTTGTTGACAACTTATTCGTAAATAATTTTCATTGCATACAATTATTTTATCAACAAAGTTTAAAAATTAAGTTTCTTCAGCAAGTGGTCATACACGTACACAAACTAGCTTACTGAACACATGCCTACTCATACCATACTATAAGTGAGCAAACCTCTGTTCGTATCATAAACCTAATGAGCTGACCGAGTAAAACAAATTTTATAAACTAGTGAGCGCCGTGTTTGCTCGTCTCTTGTTCGAAACACTCAGTATGTTTTGTTTTTAGTTGTGTGGAAATTTTGGGATAAAGCTTAGTGCTTGCTCTTGTAGTTTCTTGTTTTTTATATGTCTTATGAATTTTATTGTTTGTCCACTCAAAGCATAAAACTGTTTGAAATCTCCCAAGTTCATTGTTATTATGTACAAAATTTACTTGTGCTTATTCAAACTTGCTTATGGAAACTCTGCAAGTTTGTCGCATTTAGCTCACTGGTCTTTACTGTTTATTATTGTCCACTCATCGTCACACTTGAATTTAATGAAATATTATAATGAGCGTTTTTGTGCTTTAAATAAATAAAATAAAAAAGTAAAACTCCATTCTTTAATAATTCTAATAATTTGTATTCGAATGACTCAAATTATTTAAATCGGTTCGTTCGATCCTATAGCCTTCTAAAATTTTTTTCTATATAGTTTTGCTTTTCTTTTTTGTTGTGAAGTCCATTTATTTCATAAGAAGAAAAATTTAAAACTTTTTATACTTAATTATTAAACCAAACAGTAATTCAATTTTTTTCAATTTTTTCAATTTCAATTTTTTTTAGAATTTAATCGAATAAATTTTATACGATTTTCCAACCTAATTAGTTTTTCATCGTATATTGTATCGTATTAAAAAAATGATTATCGAATGTCTACGGAGTGTCGGTTGTTAAAGGGTTAAACTTTGAAAAAGTTTGTTGCCTAACTGTCTCTGCACTCCATTTAACCACTACCTAATGTTTTAATATTTTTTATAATTTTTATTTATGGTTGTTTGATTTTTATTTGTTGTTATTGTTTTTGGTTGATGATACATTTTAAGGTGCGGTGGTATCATTGTTGAAAATATTTGTGCAGCTAATATTTTAACATTTACAACTGTGTTCTCCAAACTATTCCACACTATCTAGTCAGGCCATGACAAACAAACAAAAAAATTTATTGTTAAATGATTTGGTTAAGACGAAAATTTTATTTTCCTTGAGTTTTTTTTTTTTTTTTTGTTTTGTATGGATGCAACTAACATAAATTGTTTGA
Organism: Phasia obesa; assembly: GCA_949628195.1. Classification (NCBI taxonomy): domain Eukaryota; kingdom Metazoa; phylum Arthropoda; class Insecta; order Diptera; family Tachinidae; genus Phasia; species Phasia obesa. The sequence goes on from OX451217.1 coordinate 43,442,358, forward strand.
AGGGGGTCCTAATTTTTTGTAACCGATTATTTTGATAAATAACAAAAACGGTTAGAAAACACAAAATTTAAGCAGTTAAGGTTAAAAATAAAACCAAATATTTTTTAGTTAAGGTTGCTTTAAGTTTTTTTTTTTTTTTTGAAGATTATTAATAGCGCTTTTTGTGTTCTTCTTCAGCGTAAAGATTTTGGAGTTAATTTAACAAACTTGGCCCTGGATTTTTTAACTGAGATTTATATATAACCGCTATGTTATTTTTTGTTAATGTGGGTGGCATTTGAAAAATGGGTTTGTTTCTAAAAACATACAAAAGAAATAAAAAAATAAAAGATAAAAGTGATATTTTTATCTTTAAGCGGGTGTAAGAAAAATCAAATAGATTTTTGTTAAAATTAATTAAACTGTGTGAGTCTATACAAATGTTCAATGATTTGTATTCATTTTTGTATATTTTTGAATAATTTAACACTTTCTCTTGTCAAACAAAATCTTTACAATGTTTGATATTGATTTTAATTTTGACTCGTTGATTCGTATTTCGAAATTATAATGAACTCATTAGTTTTTTGTTATTTGTTTAAGATATTAAAATTCAAATCGACACGCAAATTGCAGTATTTTCATGTTTCTTTTTTTAATTATTTTACAACATGCATGCACACGACAGACAGCATATATACATCAAGCATCAAGCATCATGCATCATCATTGCAAGATAGCAGTGGGAGTTTGGGAAAAATATAAAACTTTAACAAATTGAGACAGTTGTGTTGAAAATTAAAATTTATTAAACCAAATATTTTAATCGCCTCAAAAAGACGCAGTAATACAACTAACTCATTAATGTCTCCTGGTCTGCATATATTTTTATTTAACTGAGTAATAATAAATATTTAAATTAAATTATATCCACAATATTAAAGCCGAAAAGGATATAAAATAAGCAATGAAATTATTTTATTTGAAAAATCTTTAAGCTTTTTAAGTGAATATTCTTAATACGGTGAACAACAGCTAAGAGACCGTACTTTTCTTTAATGAAAAAAAAAACCAACTTATGAAAGGAAGACTTTTTAACAATAACGTTGATAAGGACTAAAATAGTGAAAATTATACTTTAGCAACATGTTGCTAGTGACATATACAAGTTGCTACAACATCATATTTAACTACTTCAGTTTAGGGTTCCCAGATGTTTTTCGAGCCCCACCCACAATTTGGAAATGTCCATTACCAAAATTCCCATATTCCCAAAATATCTCTCTACATTTAAATTAACACATAAATATTTTATTTATACTGAAGTAAATTTAATTGAGGTTTTACTTCACCATTTCGGAGACTGGATAAAAAGTGTTACAACAAATTTTATTAATTTAAAAATTATATTTTATGAGTTTCTTTGCCGAAAACAGAAGAGCTTGCTAGTAGTTACGCAAATCGAGGTCTAGAAACATTGTTACATTCGACTGCATCATTATTGTTTTTCATTATTAAACTAAATTGTATAATGGATTATAAAACCATTGGGAAAATTTTTTTCTTTTGAAAAAAAAATGGAGTCTCTGCAATGTACTTTTCAGATATAAAAATCATATTTTTACTTTACCATACGGAGTATTGTGGAACAAGATTAACGTGAGTACCAGCCTACTCGGCCTAACCTCACGGTGGTCTTATCACCTGGTGAAACTTAGGCGTAGACTAGCGCCCCCATTGTGTAGTATAACAACACTTTACGATTGCCACCAATCGCTTTTTGTGTGTGATACAGTCACAATGAGTAGCAATTTATATCATATGGCAAGCCTTTCCAAGGCAAGCCTAGATCCACATTATAACCTCTTGCCTAGGGGTTTGGAGACTATCCAAACTCCGTCTGTTGATAGTGCAACAGCACACTTGATCGACCTTGCACCTTACCTACATAAATCGATCTTAAACCACAACTACCACGTGTACCCCCGAAGGGGACCTCACCAATAACCGGTCACAGAGAGGATAGGCTCTCTGTGGGGCCACCGATTCCCGTGGTACCAGTCCTTTGGGCACTGGTCGGGCCTCGAAGAGGACCCGTATGTTTTAACACACAGACCTTTTCTTCCAGATTTAGGCTCTAGGAACCCTAGCGTCTGGTGCCCCTATTTTCCCCGAGTGAACCGCGTCAAAGCATTTGCCATATTCCTGCAGTGACAATTGGAACCCCCGGGGGTAACCATACGGAGTATAAGGTTAAGTATTGTAATCACAAATAAAATCGATGTCGGGATTTCGACGGATTTATACGTTTTGAGGTCCCCAGAATCCATTTTGGCTATTTTCGCGATTTTGTCTATTTTTATGGAGTTTGTACAGGTCATACCTGTAAAAAGTGTCTTTGATATATGGAGATTAAGAGCTGTATTAATTTTGGGCATAATCGGAAAGGGGCAAGGGGTAGTTTACTTAACACTCCAAACCGAAAATAATTAATTTTCCGAATCGAATATACTTTGAACTTGTATTCTTTATGTAATATATCCATAAAAATATCTGTTTCCATTGGGTATAGTAAATTTGATTGTAGGCCACTCTAGATTTGTTTTAATTAAATGCAAGATCCATTATATCAAGGGTTAATGCAATGAATTATTTGCCAGTTTGGCAATGTCGAAAGAATTTGTTCTTTCATCCAATTACATTCAAAACAAAAATAAAATAATTGAATTTGTTTAAGAAGTATAAGAAATCTTTCGACAGGCCGTAAGTTTTATTGCTACATCATTTTCATCTTCATTTACTAATCATACTTCAAATTTTAAATATGGTCTTTGTTACCATATTATGAGACTAGAACTATTGAAATAATAATAATATTGCAATAATCCAAATGGTATATGAAATGAAAATAAAAATCCACAAAAAATCTCCTATATTCCCCAAAATGTTGAAACTATCCTTAACGAATTCCCTAATTCCTAAACCAAATTTTGTACCCCATTAGTGAGTAAAAATCCCCAGCTTAAATATTTTATCTCTATAAATTCTATAAATTGTTGCGGTTTCGAAGTTTGGTGCGTTTTATATTCCAACTTTTCAAATATCAAATGTAACAAATATGTACGATACTGATACAATCATACCTCTTTCTAGGGCCTCTTCCATGTAATTATAATAACATGGAAGTATCTTTTCCTATTAATGTTCTTTTGTTTTTTGCGCTTTAAAGCACTACATGAGCACAAAAACGAAGCTCATAAGACGTTCATTCTAATATTTTATTGAATTCATGTCTGTTCATTGCACACGAGTAACGATGAGTGAGACAATAATAAACATCAAAACCCAAGAAGTAAATGCGATGAGGTTGCAGAGTTTTCATAAGCAATTTTGAATGAGTATGAGGAAATGTTTAACACAATAACAATGAACTTGAGCGAGTTCAAGCAGTTTTATACTTAGAGTGAAACACGAACACAGTTCGAGTGTAGAAATAAAAAATACTGAATTGTATAACAATATTACTCAAGTTCATTTTAAGGTCTTTATAGTTACTATCCAAATCTTCATTTTCAATGCACAATTGTGCTACAAAAACAATAAAAAAAAACTCACACCGACGCTTGATCTCTTCTATTTCAGTTTGATTTCAGTCGTTAATTGAGTGTTAACGAATGAACATATGCGGATGCTTATTGCTTTTTTTCAGCTTTATTGTTTTTTCAGCTTTGATTAAATTTCAAAATAAACCAGCAAACAAAATTATATAATGGAAGACAAAAGTTTTTGTTTTGTCATTAAAAATGCTTTTGGTAACATGCAATGCATTTTATGTTACCAAACATATTTTACAAAAAACTTTTCAAACGTTAAATTATAGAACAGATTTCATAAAGTCAATTCCCTTATCACCCCAAACTGTGGCTAGGCGTATTGCCCAAATAGGAAATTCTGTGGAGTATTCTATTAAAGAAAAATTGATAAATTGTAAATTTCTTTCGTTTTGTTTATAAGAAAGTACAGATGTCAATGATCTTTGTCAACTGGTTGTCTGTGTAAGATGCATTGATGAACATTTTAATGTTTTTGAATCAATGTGGACATTGGAAACCTTTTATGGACATGTAACTGCCTTGCTGAGCGATTTTCAAGCTTATTTGGCTTGAAATCTCCATTTTTAATATTTTATTTTGCAAAATTTCCTCCTTTTGCTCTTCTTGCAGAACCCATTTTTTAAATTTTTTCATATAGAGGTTTTTTTGCTCAAGAAAAAACATTTTACTTTTTTTCCTCTTTTAATTTATTTCTTTGTGAAAAAGATCAAAATGCCTTTTAATTGAAAAGGTTTTCTTTGTTTTAAATGTTTGGTAACATAAAATGCATTGCATGTTACGAAAAGCATTTTTAATGACAAAATTATTTATTGTTTTTCTAATGCTTAGTTTTGTGTTTGCTGGGCAATATTATCTTATGCAATACAGACGCATTTCATTTATTGAGAGTTTTGGTTACCCTTGTTATAGTATAATAATAAAACGCCCTAAACCTTATCCAAAAGTTCTATACAATAACTTAACAAAACACACACGAACGGAGGTTTGCCACAAAATAGTATGGTATGAGTAAGCTGGTCTGTGTTTTTGTATGACCACTTGCTCATGAGCTTATGAGCAGACCCACATAGCAAATAAGATAAGATATACCGTTAAAAGTAAAGCAAAACCTCAAACTGAAAATTAGTGTATTAAGCTATTGGATCGCAAAAAACAACGATATTTTGCACTGTCATTTTTGCAAGAGTATTTGCACCAATCAGTAAATATGAAGAATGCGAGTGTAAAAGATACTTCTTCAACATGTTGCTAGCAACATTTGCTACTCACGATTAGTTTATTTTTTATGTCATCTAATTTGCATAAATACTAAATAATTTCTAAATATAAAACTAATTTTCTCATCACGATGACATATTTTAGTCGACAGCAACTTTTAATTTGTTAAGACAATTTATTTAAATTATATATGAAAACAAAAACAATAGAACAATCACAATTAAAAAGAAATACATATTAAAATAAACATTAGTAGTAAAACCTTTCAAAATCGTGATTAAAAAATTTTAATTAAAAATCTATTAGCCATAAATGTTGGTTAGAATAAAATAATTTCAAATTGTTTTTTTAAAAATTTCGATTTTTTCAGATTTTTTTTATTATTGAAAGCAAACGCTTTACTGTGCAACAGTTAAATCCGGAAGCAAATAAAATTTGATTTTTTGAAATCTTTAAATTTAACATGTTCATACGTTCTCCAGTTAATTAAGACAAACCCTAAAATAAGCTTACGAACAAAGAAATAACAATTATAGGGAACTGTTAAATAGCCTACACCTTCAATTGGTTTCATGTGTGTGTTACGTAAATTGCATTATGTTTTTCTATTATCTTTTGTTATGAAACTTAAAAAAACATTAAAAAATAGTAAAGAAAAAAACATGTGTGTTTTTCTTCTTTTTTTATTGTTTATTAAATAGTTATTGATATGATGATACGTTGTGTGTTCCTTAGGATTTTAACAACAGTTTTTTGTTATTATTTCTCTATATTAAAATCTGCTTAGGGCAACCATTTTTCTGGCATGATTTCAAAAAAAAAAAAAAAAAATACAGCTAAACCCACAGAAGAGTATTTATCTGGTGTACATATTTACTGTAAAAAATTTTAAGTACCAAAGTAATAATAAATACCAGTGTAAGAAGTAGTTAAACAAATACATGGTTTTTGCTTGGTGAAAGTTTTTTGGAAAAGATAAAAATTTTAAATTATAATTTGAAGATTAAACGATGTATGATGATAGTTGGTTATCGGTATAGACAAAGTTTTCATGCATTACAACAATAATTTTTGCAAAAAAAAACCGACTTCAAAACAGATAGAAGGGCACCAATTATAAACTAAAAATGTAATTTGTAAGAATTAGATTTAAACCAAATAATAGATGCGGAAAATAATAGAATAGCGGAAAAAAGTAAAGACTATGGAATGTCAAGCATCTACCTATTACTGTTCAAAATTTAAGCTATTTTCACCAGCATCCGTATTTTATGGGGACACCATTCAAGCCTCTGTCTATAACGGTTTCAAAGATGGGCTCACATCGATCAAATAACATCACCTATTCGGACACCCTTTAATTTACAATTTTAAATTAAAGACCTGTTGTTATAGAGGACTTGGTCACAAAGATTTTTTGTAAATTTCAACTATATGTATATAGCGGTTAAAAAGTTTAACCATATATATTAAATTAAATGAACTATTGGGACATCCTTTACATTATAATTCCAAATATTTATACTTGTTATCATACCAGAGATAGTAGTGGATATTTTGCCTAATTTTCAAGTGTTTGTGTTTAACGGTTCAAAAGATAGGGCTATATAGATCAAATTACATAATTTATGGGGACACCCTTTAGTTTCTAAATTGAAATTGTATACTTGCTATAGTGCACTTGGCAATACAGGTTCCTTGTAAATTTCAGCTGTCTGTCTATAACAGTTCAAAAGTTTGGCCACATACAAGAATTACATTAACTATTGGGACACCCTTTTATTTCCAAATTCAAATTTTACACTTTTTGTTATAGCGGACTTAGCAATACAGGTTCTTTGTAAATTTCAGCAGTCTGTGTACAACTGTTGATGTATGGCTATATACATCAAATTAAATGAACTATTGGAGCACCCTTTAAAATTTTGGATATTTATACATTTTATTATAACGGTCATAGTAATCGACATTCTGTCAAATTTTCAAGGTTTTCCCTATAACGGTTCAAAAGATAGGCTCAAATAGGTCAAATTACGTCACCTATGGGGACACCCTTTAAATTTAAAATTTATTTTTTTTTTTATTAATTTCTGCTGTTGGGAGCTATAGCGACACGCAATTTTTTAAAATTTTAATTTGGTGCCCTTTACGGTTCTTAATACACGTAAAAAGCATGTATGTTGTATGGGGACACCCTTTAATTTTTAATATAATGAACTGTTTTTAGAATAGGACCAACCTGAAAGCATAACCTTTCAAATAAAGAAAAAAAATTTTAAATTCGGTTCAGAAATGGCTGAGTTCTGCGGTTACATACATAAAAACAGCAACATTCAGACGAATAGATAACCTCCTTCTTTTTTGAAGTCGGTTAAAAAATATAGAATAAGGGGTGCTCTAGCAAGTCGACTACTAAGCAAACATGTTGGATTGATTCGTCCGGGTTCGTATGTCAATCACGCCAATTTAATAATTTATTTTTGAGATGTATTGGCTTTGCTATTCTTATTAGAATATATCTCAGCGCCCTCCTTCGATCGCATCAACCTATAGCACTAAATCGTCGGTGAAGTAAAATATATACAAAATAGTTCCACAAAACTTATGTGCCTACTTGACATCAGAGGCGCTGCAACACTGCTCTAAAAATAATTATGACATGCAATTACAGAGTTTTAAAAGTCAAGCTTTCTTCCTTTATTTCACTACCTGTCTTATCGCTGCTACAAAGATATATAAAATAATATTATATGATGTATAGACAGGATAGAACTTCTGGGGAAATACATATTTTTCATCAAGTGTTGGTATGTCACAGTGGCCTAGTCTGTATGTATTTAGTTAGATAAAGACATAAAAATAGGTTTTTAAAAATACATAAAAATCTGTTTAGTTTTTGTGCTACATTTTGAGTAGACAAAACATAATGGTGATGAAAAATGTTGCATTTTTAAGAAGTAAGGAAAAGGAAAGAGAGTGGTATTAAGAAATAGCTTTCGAGTCGCTAGTAAAGCCAATATATCAATATCAGTATCGGATGCTACCCTAATATTAATTTTGAATTAAAAAGCATTATTTGTTTGCAAAAACTATTTTTTGTTTTGTTTCAAACTATTTGAGGCAGAACAAATTTTCAATAGAAAAGGCATAAAGAAATTCTGGTAACAAAAATTTCTGCTTAAGAATTTTTATCACTGGAATGAACAATTTGTGGATATAAATAAATAATAAAAAATATAACATAAAAATAAAAAATTCCAATATTAATACTTCATATTACGACTGGTAACCAATATAAAAATCCACACGCCTATGTTTTTTGTTTTCATTTTCAATTTATTTAAAAATTTTCAATTTTTTTTTACTTTCCAAACCAATTTTTATCAAAAGTACTTAATCTTGTTTGTTAATATTTTAAGCACTCTAAATTTTTATATTTCAACAAAAAATTTTAATTAAAAATCGTGTGTAATATTTATTAAAATATTATAAAAATTTAACAATTTAAATATATAATTATCAACAATACATTTGCACAGTGGTTTAAAAAATATTGAATTTTGGAAATAATAAGTTCGTGAGCCAATTAAAATATTTGAGGGTGCTGTAGCTCAACTCCCTACTAAAGCATGGTAACGAGTTCAATACACAGAAGAGGCAACATCGGCAATTTCAGTTTTGCCATAAGTGAAGTTTTCTTATCACTCTAACAATCTGGCTTACCTACACCTATCTTTTTCCAAAGGAAGTAACACGATTGATTTTGGCATTAATTGCCTGACTTTAACTTCTCTTTCCAAATTTTACAGAGGCAAAGCAGAGGTATTTTCGAAATATTTTGGAAATAACTCAGCCATTTGTAAAGGTCTAGGCCCATCCAGGCGCCATGTATTCTGAAATTCGTGTACTTCGCCAAAGCAAATACTTTTATAGCTTGACATATTTCAATTATTTTTTGATTTTTAAAAAGTATACATGATCTTAAAGGTCTAGTTAAGATGTATAAAATGATCTGTAAATTATGTTTAAAAATGAACGAGTTATAAGCATTTTAAAATTAAAATTTTTGATTTTTCGATACCTTGGTCCAGTTTTTTCAAAATATTTAAAAAAAATTTTCAACAAATTTTTTTTAATTTTCTCATAGTTAGCGAAATTTAAAATATTGTGGAATAAGTTTCAAGATTATATCTCTCCTGGGTTAAAAACTAGACGATTTTCAATTTAAAAATTCAAAATATTGAATTTTTGTGAATTTTAGCCTAAAAATGGCCGTCAATCTTATTTTTTTTTTTAATAGAAACTAATTTTCTCAAGGAATGTATAACAATTTTATAGCTTTGTGTAAGCTAACAATATGTGACCAACCTTGTAGAAGATGAAGGTCATTCAATTTAACCTATTTTACCTCGAAATTTTGTCTTTAGCCTATTTGTTCTAAAATCCCAAAGCTGGGATCGGAAAAAAGGAATACTGCCGTAAAAAGCGATATATACTTCCAATTATTGCTGAAAATATTTCATGACCCCTAGTTCATATGTTGAAAAAATTCCAATTTTGGGATTTTTGGCATTTATTTTGGGAATCAATCGGCCTTGCCCTTTACAAATGGATGTTTTATTTTCTAAATATGTTGATTCTGCCCCTCTGTCTAGACGGAAGGGGCTTGTAGGTGAACCATCAAAATGGTTGGCCACCTCGGCCATATATTTTTTAAATTAGAAAAAATTTAAGTGGTATTTTTTTCCGAACTCCTTATATTCTTTTTTATACTTCTGTCAAAATAAAATAGTCAAAATTTTTCCAGATATCACGCCTCGTTAAAATACTTCAGGCCCCCAAATTGGAAAAATGTGAAAAAATTTCGTTTTCTCCCAAATGGTGGTATATTTTCGCCAATACAATAAATAAATGGGTCATAAATTGCAACGGATTTCTCTCCAGCTCTATTATAATTTAGCTAATTTTGAAGCGAATACAATTTGCAATTTCTAGCTACATAATTTAATTGTTTTAAGAAAAGGTGTGTTAAAATAATAATAATAATAATAATAAATAATAATGTTCAAAAATTGTAAGGATATTGCAATCCATTCAGGGTGTTTTTCTCAAAAAGTCGCTTTAACGTAATATTTTCTGTTTTAACGGTAAATAATAATGAAATAAGCAGCGTGAATTTTTTTTTTATTTTTTTATTTAAAACAAATGTTAATAAAGGTCATGTTTTTAGTGATACCAATTATATTTAAGCAACACAAACAAACCTTGTCTGTTAGGCATGTATTTTTTATGTAAATGTGCAAATTGTGTTTACACATTTTTTCGGGTTCATACACTTGTGCTTTGCCCCTGTATAAGTTCATTACGATATCTTTCGCGAGGTACTGAATTATTTTCAAACTAAATGTTTTCAAACCACTGTGCACTGTTATTTAGCTTCCAATACTAGTACCACGGGCACAAGTTGTTTTCTTTAAAAAAAGGGGTGTTAATAAATTTGCAATATTGGCTGGCTGCTGCCTCATTGTAGTTGGTTAAATCCGGTATTGAAACGAAAATCAGGCTTGTTGATAAATAAAATAATGAAATTTTTGTTTGTTGGAAATTAATATTAAAAAAATAAAGAATTAAGGTAAAATATGTTTATTAACACCTTTTTCCTACTTAAAAGTACAGTACAGAGAAACAAAGAGTTTACCCACTCTACTTGAGGTAGTTGCTACAAATTGTTTATGGCCACTTTAAAACTTAAGTGTGAATAAATCATTTGAAAGCAACAAAATTTATAATAAATTAATGACCTTTTATGACTGCTTGTCGTTATTATACAGAGTCTAATTAAAAAATCCAATTGGTAATTAAATATTACACAGATACAGACGACGAAGGAAAACTTTTGTTATGAATCGTTAATGAAAATTGAATTTTCATAAAAAACAAAAGAAAAAATGAATGGTTACTGTGGTGGCACACGATCAAAGAGAGAGTATTGCAAGTATCCATTTTCTCTTTGTTTTCAATTTCTAGGAAGACGTATTGTAAAAAATGAATTACATATGTTAAAAGAAAAAAGCTATAAAATATCTTACTACATACTTTTAATATTCACTGGTTGTTATTGACGATACAAAAATTGTCTTTAAAAAAAAATTATAAATTATAATTTATCACAAATTTTTTATATTTTTAAAACAACTTTATTTTATAGAAACGTTAAGGAAATCAATATTTAATGCTTAAACGTCTTAGCAACACTTTATGGATATTCAAACCCTATAATTAAGTTTTATAATCAGTTAATTGGAAAAAGCCTTTAAATGTCCATCAATTAAAATAATAATGGTCACTCAATAAAAACTTATACAATGAATAGGCATAAATACGGTTTTTACATCCGTACGCATAAACTTTAAGAATGAATACATACAAAATTCCACAACCCTTAAAAATTATTTTCACTCGACACCTGCATATTAAGCTTCTTAGCTTCATCTAGTCATTGTCTCTTAGATTAGATTTGCTGTACCCACAGATGTTGTATGCGTCCTGACAATATTTTGTTCGATTTTGCTTTGAAAGAAATCCACACCAAAATTTAAAACTCCTCTTACGTATTTACTTTATATAGAGGTACCAATCCCTGTATAAAATTCTTAAATTTATATAAAATTCTAAAAATTTTTGTAAAGCTCTATAAAAGTTGTTTAAAATATTTTAATAAAAACGTAATTCCACGAAGTAAAAATACTAATCAAATACAAATGTCATTTAACTGGTTATTAGGGAGTAAGTAATCTATATGTTTTCATTATTTTAAAAACAGGATATTTTAAACACAACAGTGTTTAAAATATCCCGCTTTCAATTTATATTTTGTCATTATTTGAAAACAGCACCATCTGTTGCGCAACAGTCTTTAAAATATCCCGCTTTCAAAAACAAAAGATGTCTAAAGTATGCAGTATCTTTAAATCAGTAAAACAATTCGCCTACTTTTACTGCTTTTTCTCAACATTCTCTTGGAAATAAGAAATTTTTGAGAAAAAAAGTATCCTATATTGGAATCTGGATGCGAAAGTGCCTCCTCACAAAATTTTGTTAAAATCCATCCAGTAGTTTTCACGTAATGGGAACACAGACAGAAAGACAGACAGGAAATGAGTTAGTGTTTTATTATAAAGGGTGTTTTTTATAGAGGTATAGAACTTTAAGTTGCAATAAAACAACGATGGATTATTCGATTGATATGAATTTTATTTATCCGAAAGATAATCTTGTGGCATTGCATTTTAAATATGATTTCTGGCATATGACTGCCACGGCTGGCGCGGATGTAGTCCAATCTGGACGTCCTATTTTCGATGACTTTTTCCAACATTTGTGGCCGTATATCGGCAATTTGTGGCTTATCCAATGACTTTACATAGCCCCACAGAAAGTAGTCTAGCGGTGTTAAATCACAAGATCTTAGAGGCCAATTCACAGGTATAAAACGTGAAATTAGGCGGTCACCAAACGTGTCTTTCAATAAATCTATTGTGGAACGAGCTGTGTGACATCTTGCGCCGTCTTGTTGAAACTACATCTCCTGGACAACATGGTTATTCAATTCAGGAGTGAAAAAGTTAGTAATCATGGCTCTATACCGATCACCATTGACTGTAACGTTCTGGCCATCATCGTTTTTGAAAAAGTACGGACCAATGATTCCATCAGCCCATAAAGCGCACCAAACAGTCAGTTTTTCTGGAAGCAACGGTATTTCGACATACACTTGACGATTACCTTCAATCCAAATGCGGCAATTTTGTTTGTTGACGTAGCCATTCAACCAGAAGTGCGCTTCATCGCAAACAAAATTCGCTTATGAAAATCGGGAACAACGGTAATCTCGTTTTGGGCCCATTTGCAAGCGTTGTTCAGGCGTGAGTCTATTCATGATGAATTGCCAAACCAAAGTGAAAATAAATCACTTGATAGTTGTTAAATCGGTCGCCATCTTGAAAAGTAATGCCACCTTACTCTACTCTTAAATACCTCTATAAAAAACACCCTTTATGTATAGATAGGGTTAGACAACCAAATATGTACTTTTCACTCACTTGGTTAAAAAAAATTACAATCGGTTTGTGTTACTTGCTAGGAAGAAATAGTAAAAAAGAACACAAAAAAACAATAAGAGAATAAATTAAATCAGCTTAGTGCGAGTCCTATTCATACACATAGGGTTCCTTTAAAAGTATAAGCTATTATTTTTTTCATGCCTTTTATGGGGCCGCTTTAACATTTAATTTTATGTCGTTATTATTGATTTAAAAAATTATAAATTTCTGCTTGTTTTTGAAGATCACGTCACCATCGGAACATCCTTAAAATCTTAGTAATTGTGATTAAAGCGGCCATAGCATAGATTTCAAGAGTTTACCTATAACGGTTCAAAAATAAGGCCATATGCATGAAAATTACGTCACTACACACATTTTTAGCGCTTTAGCGCTTTTAGCCTAAAATAATAAAATATCACGTTGGCATAACATAATGTAAGATGCTTTGTCACTTCAAAATAGAACACGTCATATGTATTGTTCCCATGCAAAATACACATGTTATGTCTGAAAGGGTTCACACGACGTGTGCAGAACTTATACATGGAAAAGTGACAAGTCATATGAGAAATACACGTCTTGTAAACCCACTTTAACACAGTTTTAATTACTGTGTGTAAATTTCAAGTCTCTGATTCTTATGGTTCAATAAATAATGTATATACGTACATATCTTGTCCCTATCGGAACACTCTTTAATTTTTAGTATTTGTTGTTGTCATACCTTTCGGTAAAGACCGTCATAACTGGCTTTTGTTTTAGTACGTTTGGCGAGCGCTTTCGATGTAAAGGCATTATTTTTGTGCGATTTCATGTACAACTAACTACATTTAACAATCGTTCTCTCAAAGTAAGATGGCGTTCAATATTCTCTCGAATGCTATAATTGACGTCGTTCGCAAATAATATGGTCACTATAGGTTAATAAACACAAATGCTATATATAATAGTAAGCAACAGGCACACAAACGTTGCAACAGTGTTGTAGAATATTACAGAAAATCAAATCTTTTATCATTCGTACAACCGACAAAAAACTTAATACAACAAGCCGTTCAATCTCGTTTACAACTCGTGTACAAACTACTCAATTTGTACAAACGACCGTATCGTCTGTGGCTTGCCTTAGAAAACGTCTTTAAAAAGCTACAAGTTTACTATAGCAATAGCAACGAAATATCGAGTTATCGAATTTTGTACTTAACCAAATAAGGTTACATAATTGTTATCGAGTTATGCTGATATGTATCATTCAACTTCATTTGTTTTAGATATGGCGGTATATAACTACACCCAACCAATTTAATAAATTGGAGTGCTCTTTGCTTAATATTCGACTCGAATAATTTTTAGTAGCTGAAATAACCTACAAACATTTAACATACAATTTTCGTAATTGACAATCCTATTTGAACACCGACATAGAGTCAAAAATGTCCAGTAAAAATTTCATCTTGAGATAACTAATGAGACTTTTTTCTCCATCCTTAAAATTGAAAAATTCTCTTAGCAAACATAAAATTTAATGTATTGAATGCCAAACAAAATACTCTTTGAAAGTAAAGTTGATTACAAGTTAAAATAAAATTGTTTAATGTTTTCGTTATTACATTTTTAATTGAAAATAAATTTTGATTTAATTGTTGATTTTGAATTGAATGGCCGCGAAACTATTCAATTTATGTCCGCTTGTTGTGTTCTCTTTTAAAAACATATGTGCGATGTATTAGATTTTTAATGCTACATTTATGCGATTATTGTTGAAAGCAATGTTATTATGTTGAACAAAACATTTGTTTAATTTATTGTTAACAGCCAATTTCTGTGTACATTAGTAAATAAAAAAAAAAGTATTTTTAAAAGCTTTCTTGATGAAATAATAATTATTATTATTTTAAATCACCAAGTACACAGTGCAACAGTGAAAAAATACACGGACATGGTATTCTACTAGCTCGATTCTACTAGCAAAGGCGAAATTGGTTACCAGTTTTAATTTATTTTTTTATGGGCCTCGAAAGATTCTGAAAAAAGGTATCATAAGTTTTTGTCTAATTCTCATTCATATTAGGTGATACTTCTTAACTGTGTTTTATTAATGTAGCTGAGGATTAGTTAAATAAATGATATTAACATTTTATGCACTTTTTTTTTAAAGTATATTAATAAAACTGGAGTGGCTGGCCTACACTCAAATTTACCATACCCAATGGAAACAGATATTTTTATGGATATATTACATAAAGAATAAAAGTTCAAAGTATATTCGAATTGAAAAAAAAAAAATATTTTCGATTTGGGGTGTTAGGTAAAGTACCCCTTGCCCCTTCCAGATTATGGCCAAAATTTATACAGCTCTTCATCTCCATAAACCAAAGCTACATACTAAATTTCGTTTTAATATGTCATATGGTATGACCTGTAGAGCGTTCACAAAATTTGGGGGTAAGGAAACTACCCCTTGCCCCCTCCCGATTATGCCCAAAAACTATACAGCTCTTCATCTCCACATACCAAAGGCACATGCCAAATTTCGTTTTGAAATGTCAAACGGTATGACCTGTACAAACTCCACAAAAATAGTGGAGTTTGTACACCCACAGACATCATTGCGAAAATATTCAAAATGGATTCAGGAGACCTCTGAACGTATAAATCCTTCAAAATCTCGACCTCGATTTTTTTCATGTTTACTATACTTTACCTTATACTATGTATGGCAAAGTAAAAAAATATTTTTTTTTTACTTTTTTTAGCATTACTTAAAATGGTTACACGGCGTGTGTTTGTCATATGACTGTTCAGTTTGATAACCCATATGTAATTTCATGTGTTTGTCAAAATAGACATTTTACGTACGGTTTATAATTTTTGCTTTCAAACGTACATGTGTAATTACATCTGACATAACCTATAATATAAAATTTTTCTGCCACACAGTTTTGTATTGCCAACCACAGCTGATGTAAATGTGCAAACGTAGTGCTTTTGCCACGCTTTTAGTGCTTTTGGTACCACAAAAAACCTAAAATAGCTAAATATCAAGTTGGCATTACAGGATGTCAGATGCTTTGTCACATCAAAATAGAACACGTTCTAAATGAAAAATGTCATATGTATTGTACACATGGAAAATACACATGTTGAAAGGGTTTACACAACGTGTATAGAATTTACACATTGAAAAGTGACAAGTCATATGACAAATACACGCCGTGTAAAAGCACTTTTACAGGGACTCCTAAATTTTCACTAAAATATATGAAAAATTTGTAGCCACTGTAAAACTAAACAACTCTTGTAAACATACACAGAAAAAGAAATATTAAAACCAAAGTTTCAAGACTACTATTGCAGATCTCTAGGTAGACGTTAATAATTGTTCACTTTGTATGGGAGGTATTACGTCCACTATTCCAATCCAGCGTGAGTTTCGCTAAACTGTGTATATTAATAAGGGGGTAACTGGTGAAAAATGTTAAATATCTATTATAGTTCTCTAGCTACTAAAGAAGTGGGCGTAAAAGTGGTCGTGGTCAATTTTTCTTTGAGTAAAAACCTAAGTTGGGTTATGATGAAGATTGTTGAAAAATATTGGCCAAATCGGCCGTTCTTGTTATTTTTATTTTTATATACATTATAGATCCATAGTGATTCCATAAGTCTTCCCTACTATCCGCGGTGCTATTTTTAATTCATCTTTCTAAGTAGTTCCGTAAGCTTTGTATATACTGGAAACGAAGCAAACTAAGGCTCGACCCATTTTAAGTCCTCTTTAGTCTTGAAGAAAAAGGAAAAAAAACTTTTCTTTGTTAGATATTGTATATTTTCCTCTTCTTAATCACACAGTGAAATCTGTTTTAAGAAATATCGGAGAGAATTGTGTTTTTATTATGCTCAGATTCATTCTCAATAACAGTTTGCTTTAGCAAAAAAGCGTCTTATTGAGTTACTTGCTCTTAATCTCGCTCTGCATTCCGAAACTATTGCAGACACGATCAGCCCTACCAATCGTTCAAGTTCTGAAAAGCTACGAAAAAGTTTTAAAAGGCCGAAGACGATGAGCCCCTGTTTATTCTAAGCTGCAATTCCCCTAAACAAGAAATATATTTAGGCGCATTATTATAACTTGCCTAAGCGATAAGTAGTTTTTCGTTATAATAATGAGGATAATGCTCATTGCTATAACTTGTGCTTATAGTACGTGATAGTTAAATATGGTTTTTAGCTTACTTTTAATAACGAAAAACTATTTATCGCTCCAAGTTATAATAATGGGCCTTAGTCTTCTAATAATATATCTATGAGACTATTATTCCGGCATAATGCTGTTTTATACCCCATCTTGAAAATGATGACATAGGACTTCGAATAGATCCAAAAGAGACTTTTTAACCTGATGTAGGTGGTATAAATAGTAAGAAGATCAAATGGAGTGAAATATATTTCGAGAAAAGAACACCACCGATAATTACAGATGAAGCACCACTGCAAGTAAGCGTACAAAAATGACCCTTACGGGTATTAAAATCAACGCCTGGCCACCATTAGATATTGTTACTCTCGGCCCCCAAACTCTAAAACGTTCGGCCGTTTGCAGAATGAATACAAATGTCAGTATTTTGGTTTCCAAATGTCTTCTGGTGCCATATTCTGTAATTCTCGTAGCTAAATCTATCGCTAATTTGTTTGTGCATTTTTAGAATTTTAGCGATAGATTTAGCTACGAGAATTACAGAATATGACATCTGACTAACTATTTTTCTTTCCAAAATATATTTTTTATATGTTTTATCATCACAATAATAAAAAAACTAATCTTGTATTTCATTTATTTTGTTTTTATTTCAAAATCACAAGGTGTAACGATATACCACATATTTTGTATTTGAGTATCGATATCGTACCGGAAAAAAGATATATCAAAGGCTCCCAAATCTATATCGTGCTCAAATATGAAAATTTAATCAATCATTTAATATTTTCGTGTAACTGCCGACTTAAAAACGTCGTAAAGATCAAAGTAGAACAGAATAGTTTCAGTGGCGCATAATGTAACACATTTTGAACAAAAATTTAAAGCCAGCCAATATTGTTAGAAACGACGCATCGTTGGTATAAACCGATCTTTGGCAATCACCGGCTCAAAAATATTTTGTTTCGTCAAAATGTTAAAATAAAGCTGTCAAATTTAAATATATAAAAATTTCTAAATGGACTAAAATACAATTGATTTGGCAAGCAATTTGCAGTTGGAGTTGGTACATTGTCTGCCATCTTAGAAAAATGTTTGTTACCCTTCATTACATTTGACACTTACCTAATACATTTCTATGTCGTATCTGACAATTTCCCATTGTTGAATTATTACATAATAATTACAAGGTAATTGTACCAAACGTCTTAATAAAAATTATTTTTTTTTTTTAATCGAAACGATTTCATACAATATTGATGCAATCTTCCCTTATTATGCAATAAGTTTCACCTTTTTTTCAAAAACTATGCAACATTATTTTTTACATCTCCGCCATAAGGAAAATAATTAAAAATTCACACTTATCATACTTACGAGCTGCTGAGCTAAATAAATTATCTTTAGCTCTGGCTGATTATTTTTCTTTGCAGATTGAAGATTTCTTTAAAAAAAATGTCTTTTCTTATTTTTTAAATAAAACTTTCTTTGCAAGTTGGCTTTCGGAGCTGCTGCCTGCAGCTGCTCCATTCTTATCTTTAAGAAAATAAATATTTTATGTTTTCTTTCCATTGCTTTACAAATAATTAGCCATATTTAATTTATTCGCCAGCCTTGTCAACCACAAAAATTTCCAATTCCAATGATGTTAATGAAACCATACAAAAGTTTATGGATTTTAAATAAAATTGAAGAGAAAAAAACTTCTTCTACTGAATGTCTTTTTAGTGCTTTTATTATCATGTTGCTTACAACCACCAGTGATGACTGACTGACTGACTGACTGTGTGGCACCAGAGTAACAATAACAAATTATAACAAATAGTAATAAATCCTTAAACATTTATTTTTATTTTTTTTTTTTCTTCTTCAAGTTTATAAACCACAAAGTAAAAAAAGGGAAAATAATAATAAACAAAAGCCACGCTCAAAATGAAACCATAAATTTGTTGAAAAAAAAAAACAAGTTAAAAATAAAAAAGAATTTCCAAATTACAATAAAACAGCAAAAAATAGTGGCATGAAGATGATCATGCGATCATCCTCTTCAGCTTCGACAAGCTGAAATTTATATTTTGTTTCTGCTGAATATAACGCTGCTGCTGCTGCTGCTGCTGGCAGGCAGGCAGATGAAAACGGTTTTGCTGATTGTAATGATACAACGTCGCCTTTATTGGCAACTTTTCATGGAATGAATATCTTTTTTATGGCTGCTTTCAAACTGTAACTCTTGGATCACAAACATTACAATAATAAGAAGAAAAAAAAAAGCAGGCAACGATTTTAATTTCATGGTTTGTCAATCATTTTCAGACTCTAAACAAAGAAGAAAAAAATGGCAAAAATTCATACAAACTGAAACAGCAACACAACATAAAAATGTTAAAGGTGAAACTTGATTATATGGCACATCAGTATCGGCAAAAATACAACTGAAACTAAAAAAAGGGGAGTTGGGAATAAAAAAGTAAAGAAATAAATAATTTATTGAAAAACCTAGTTTTGAAAAAATCGCACAAAATTTTAAAATGCCACCAAAATCCCAGATTTTTCCCAAAGTGATAAAGGATAAAATTTGAAATTCAATTTTATTATTTTCCTAAACTTTAGATTTCATCTTCAGCCATAGAGCTTCATCATGTCAAAGGTTATTATAACACAAAATCATTATACCATCACTATCAGCATCGATCGACTCTTGTTGAGTCAGACAACCAACTAAGCAATCGACTGACTGGTTGCCTGCCATAAACATAAGTTCATACGAATATTTATAGCTGCTTTGCTGGTAGATGTTCATTTAGCTCGCTTTACAAAAAACAACAAGATTTTTTTCTCTTTCAATTCATGACATTTGCATAGACGACTTAAATGTGATTTTATTTTGATTTTCCTTTTGTTTTAAAAGCAGAGCAAAGAAAAAAAATAAACAAAGCAATATTAAGACCTGATTTAGTTTTTCTTTTATAACAAAAGCATGTCATACCATGAGATGGTTATGGCTAACGGTTTTAATTGTTAAAACGTTTCGGATATGTTGGGAAAAATATTGGTGGATATGTCTTCGCCAAAAACAGAATGGTTAATCTTATAACTCTTATTATTGAAATTTTTTCTGAAATTTTGCTTTTATTTAAATCATTGTAAAATTTAGAAGTTACACAAAATTCACAAATTAACTGCCTATTTCAGAGTATCACACACACATTCGTTCTTTCGCACAATTACATTTAAAACAAAAACAACATTTGTAAATTTATTTTTGTTTTAAATGTCATTGTGCGATAGAACGAATTTGTGAGACACTGTGAAATAGGCAGTAAATACCTAATTTAGAACGAGACGCTTTCAGTCGTTTAATTGCTGTCATTTCTTCGTATATATCCACTGTGCTGGAAAGCTTCGATTTTATTAGTTGCTTAGATTGAACACCATATAGGGAAAGGACTTTGATTTCGGGCTATGTGGAAAATCCGAACAAGTTCATTTTCAATAGAACATGCCGACCGACGTCTTTGCATTTAGTGAAATGCTTTTCAATTATTAAAACACATGATCAACAAATTTTAGTACCACGATCAAAATTCGTAAACAAATATTGAAAACAGTGTACGTCGCGACGCACATAGGGGTATTTTGGCAATCTAGCCGGACATTACCTTTTCTTAGATTATTTTGGCTGTGAAAATTTAGTGATTAGATTAATGAAACTTGGCAGAAAAACCTCTTATGGTCATAGGCTGTTAAAACTAGAAAATACGAAAAATCGGACTAAGGAGAAAAAAGTTCCCCATAGAAGCTCTAATCATACCTATGAAAAATTAATTTTTTTTTTTAAATTTTCCCATACTTTTGTTTAGCAAATGCAACTTTTGTAGTCAGCAAATATTCAAAAACTTAGACCAGGAGATTCTAAAATTTAATTTGTCGGCCCGCCTCCTTTTGTGGGCGGTGACATAAAATATTATTTGCAAAAATGAGGTAATTATTAAAAGATTTTTATTAATATCACAAAAATAAAATTTTTAAGTTTTTGTGGGCCAACCCCAGAAACGTCTATGTAATTTTTTTGCTAGTTTTCAAAAAATATTCATTTTTAAGCTTTTATGTCGAAGAGAAGAATATCAATAAAAGTCATTTTTGTAATTTATTCCTTTATAGTATTTAATTTATTTGAGAATAAATAATTTATTTATAACTTCGTCAGCGTTATTATTTTGCTTTGAAAGTAATGATGCACTTTAAGACTCTTACTTGTATAGTGTTTATGTAATTACTTTATTTAAAGGTACCCTACCCAGGGTATTTACTCAGAAACTGACTTTATAAAAAAATCTTAAATTTGTTTAATTGTCCAAAATTATTGTAGAGTACTGTAAATAGTGTTTTAAAGTACCGGCTGACAAAAATAAGGGTTGCTGCGAAGTAAAATTGCGTACTTTCACTACTTGTTCTCCATCTTTCTTGGCAATGAGATATTTTTACGGAAAGAAATATCCTATATTTGAAACACGATACTAAGGTACCGCTCCATAAAATTTTATTATAATTCATCCAGTAGTTTTTACGTGATGCGAACACAAACAGCCAGACAGAGAGGCAGAAAATCACAGTTTTATTATATGTGTAGATAATAAATGATTTACACTAGTAACAAAAAATTTTATTTAAAATAATAACCATTAATTTATTTAAAACAACTTAGAAACTAAAAACATTTTATGACCAACAAAAAGGTTTCTTACTCGTATATACCTATGCAAAAACAGAAAAAAGGTGAAATTTGGAAAAAATTGCAAAAAAAATGGCGCAAAACGCGCAATGTTTTTTCTACAGTATAAATGTAGACATCGTAAATTTTATACTGATATTTGATAATTTATTAAAAAAAAAATTAACAAAAAAAATCCTTTTTTTAATTTCGAAAGAAATTTTTTATCATAAAAAATTTAATTTTGAAAATTTAATTATTTTTAGTCGAACTATTTATGTATTACATACAATGAAATTTATAGTCAAGCTTAAGTAAGTAAGTAAGGGTAGACTTCGTTCTCATCAACTGACGATTGATAATTGAATACAAGTTTTCTCGTATTCCCCTGTCTGGGTATGGTTGGTTAAATAGATAATGCTTACAACTAAAACACTACCCTAAGTAGATACTATCGTGAGCATAAAACGTCTTGTTAGACTAACTTCATAATGTTCAATAATGAATTGGTCTCTTTTTTCTTGCACTTGATTTCATGTGTACACAAATATTGCTGTGCTCTTGAATAAAAAACAAACAATAGCATTTGCTCTTCTTCCAACCAATGCAATATTTGTTGTTGTTTGAAATTAAATTTCAGTAGTGAATATTTTGTTTCAATAGTGTCTCTTGATATGAAATACTGTTATAGCAGACAACATGTACATATGTAAATGTATGATGTTAAAAGCAAGGGTTTGTACTTTGTATTTTAGTTATTTTATAGATTGAATTTTTTTAACTTTTATTGATGAATAAAAAAATCTAATTAAATTTTTTCTCTCAAAAATCAGAGATTATACTCTCAAGAAAATTTAAGTAAAATGAACTAGTGAACAATATGAAATGCTGAGCATATTTATTGTACACTTGATAAAACTGTCCGCTCAAATGAGGTGCACTGATTTTTGCACTGTTTGCTCTCTTGTTCTCTGTATTTACTGTTTAGTAATATTCGACTACACATACAATCAATATTTGCGTTTCAAAAACATGCAATACTGTACACTTTTTAACATCTTGCGCTCACGTCTACATCAGCACTCATCAGCACTCTTGTATCTATCTAACAAGAGTGCTGATGACGGACGTGGCTGTCTATAAAATGTGCGTTCCGCTCCTGCTGGCGTCTAAAAATTAAATTTTCCCAATTTTTCTTTAATATTATCACCTAATTTGTAATTTAATTAATTCTTTCTTAGAGAGAATGAAAACGAACTTAAGCTTGACTATAAATTTCACTGTATGTAAAAAATTTAAAATAAAATTTTTCTAAAAATAGCTGTTAATATAGCCTTTCACAAAAAAAAAAATCAATGCAACATCTTTATTCGTTTAGCCACAAAAGATATATTGCAAACCTCTTCAAATCGTAAAAATTCAATAAAAACGTATACAATTTACTCAACTTTGCTGATTTTTAACAGTGTTTCAAATCGACAAATCTCAAGCAAAAGCCTTGAAAATTCACTATAATTCACTATAAATTAATTTTTGATCTAATGTTTGACCAGATTGGCAAAATACCCCTCTGTGTAGCATCCTTGTTTTGCTTTCAAAGTAATCCACTTTAAGACGCTTACTTTTACCCTTAGTATCTCAGTTATAATTTAGGAGACTGTGTTCACGTTAAAAAAAATCCAAGAGAAAAAGTGGTGAATGTGGTGGTTACTCCCGAAGGATGAATACTTCTAATTACATAACACACTGTGTAATTTTTTAAGTCATGGCAAAATAACCATATACGGAAACCACTACGTGATAAAAGACCAAAAAAAAAGACCCCTGTCTCCCAGTTTTGCCCAAAGTCCTCCAGGTTTTTTTTATGGGTCTTCAAAGATGTGGGGCCTCGATGTAATTTTTGCAAAAAAATGATCATTTACTCAAGATCATATTTTGCAAACCGTTTGACATTTTGATATACTCTCTGAGGCAAAGTTAACATATAAAATTAAAAAACTTCATCTTCAAGGTCAAAATCGCAAAAAAATTTAAAAAATTCAATTTTTTTTACCTTTTTTCCCCTGTTCAGGTCCATAGTCCCGGCTACCTAAGCGCTACCTAAACGGTGTTAAGAATCATTCCTAGGAAGTTCATATGTTCTAGAAAGTTGTTTATTGAGATCTTAGGTTCATTTTTGTAGTTGATTGTTTCCTTGAATTTTGAACGGCTTCCTACCTATGGACCTGAACAGGGGAAAAAAGGTAAAAAAAAATTGAATTTTTTAAATTTTTTTGCGATTTTGACCTTGAAGATGAAGTTTTTTAATTTTATATGTTAACTTTGCCTCATTTGCCGATTTTGACCTTGAAGATGAAGTTTTTTTGATTTTATATGTTTACAATTTTTGTTCTTTATGACAAGAGCTACAACTTTGCCTCAGAGAGTATATCAAAATTCCGAACGGTTTGCAACATATGAGCTTGAGTAAATGATCATTTTTTTTTGCAAAACTGACATCGAGGCCCCACATCTTTCAGGGCTCATAAAAAAAACCTGGAGGACTTTGGGCAAAACTGGGTGACAGGGGTCTTTTTTTTTTTTGTCTTTTATCACGTAGTGGTGTCCGTATATGGTTATTTTTTTCCGTGTTGCACTGTGTAATAAATAAATACATAAACCATAACTAAAACACTATAAAAGTAAGAGTCTTAAAATTTAATGTGTGGATTATTTTCAAAGCAAAATCATATTGTAAGGACGCTGACGAAGTGGCGAGCACAGCTAGTTAACTACCAATGTAAATATTTGTGTTAAATAATTTTGCGTTCAAGTTAAATAAATGTTCGAATTCTATGTTCCAGTCATACTATAGTTTTACACATTTTTGGTATTTTGAAATAATTTCTCAAGGCTATTTCGGAGTTGTATAAAAAAAAAATCTGACAATAGAGAAACCACTGGCTCTTGTTAACGACTACAGCAGTAAAAAAATTAAGCCAGCTGCTTTACTAACTTTATGTTTAACAGCCGTTGTAGCAGACAACTTCATAATTTTCGACTTAAAAGGAGAAAAAGTGAAAACATCTCTTGAAAGCGACACTGTTTATCGTAAGCTTCCTTAAGCTTATTTTAAATGCCTCAATTTATTACTATTATTAAATATCTATATCTAAAAATAAACATAATTAAATTATATTATTTTCTTTTTATTTTTTCTCTTTACAGGTAAGCCATTTTTTAATAACTTCAATTAAATTTCGATTTTGTGATGCCTAAAGTTAAATACTTTTTTACGCTCGCATAACACTAGTAAATATTGCGTAAGTAGAAAGAAAGAAAAAAAATAATAATAATAAAATACAGTGAAAACTAAACATTCGTGTCATGAAAATTAATAGATTTGAAGCAACATCTTTAGTTCGCACGAAGAAAAAATGTTGGTAGCAGATTGTAAGTTTTAAGGAAATTTTAAGTGATTTTTTCAATTTTGTAGCTAAAGCTTTTTTATGATTATTGGTGGCAAAAAAGAAATGTTTTTTTTTGGTATAAATTTTCTTTTTCATTTATTGAGCCAACCCACTATTAGTAATGTTTATATAGCGTGAACATACACCTCATCATAATCTGCTTACGAGGGAGGTTAATTTATTTATTAAAATATTAAAATTTGTATTTATTAAAGGATTAAAATTCGTACAGACAACTGTAAGTAATTACAAGGTAATTAAGGTGTTTAAAAACGAATAAATATTTTTGTTATGAAAATTAGCAGAAAAATTTACATAACTTTACTGCTCAATAAAATGTTTATACAGACTTTTAAATAGATACGAATCTGAAAAATACAAACCAATAAATTTTTTTAAACAATAAAATGAATACTGCTGATAACGAAATCGAAAAAAAAAATTACTCACAAACCAGCCTTTTTATTACAATGAAAAAGTTATAGTATTCTCCCCGAACGAGCTTATCAAGATAAATAAATGTAAACAAATTTTTCCTTTAGACAGCATTAATATTTTATAAAAGCGATTGAATCATTTTTAATAAAGAACTCTTAACGAATCATATTTTGGAAGCAATTCCAATTCTTTTAACTTTAACGCTATTATGGATTAGTAAATATCCAATACTGAAACCATGGAACAGTTTTCACCTTCTTTGATTGCTATATTACCCCGTGCTTTTATTATTCCTTCAGCATGATGTCGAGGACGCATGTTTTGCACATGGGTAAAAACGTCACAAGATCCCCCTTTTTGCAGTAACATAAGTGTCTTTTGTGGTACGTCTTTCGCCTTATTCGTTTTTTATGAACCTAAAAAAAAAATTTATTTTTTAAATTTTGAATCAAAAAAAATTTTTTTTTGTCACAATTACAAAAAACATATGACTAGAAGTAAACCGGATTTTCAGATCTTTAACTTTATTTTAATGACGTCCTACAATTTCCTTCACTTTGAGTGTAACGGTCGGTATATCTTAAAATCCTGAACGAATTCAACAAAACGGACTGATTTTAATTCAGCATTCCAAATAGCTTTCTGTTTTTCTCCAATCCCTAAGTTGAGCTGAATTTGTAAAATGTAGATATTTTTCAATTAACAATTCTAGCTCCTTATTGTCTTTAAAAAAACGCATTTACTTTGTATAGAAATTGCCACGCTGCATGTTTACTGCAGACACCAAGTTGGCAGACTTTCTTCTAGAGTGTTTAGGTAAACTTAAACAGACGCCAATCCCTCGTGTTTCTATTCCGCCCATTTTAATATTGTTGTACTAATCGACAATTGAATTACCTCCACAAAGATTAAAAATGAATATCTTTTGACAACCTATAATAGGCATTCACTTTGTATGGGAGTTCTTACTCCCTCTGTCACCATATTGATCATTTCTATTCCCGTAAAGTGCAATAATAATAAAATACTTAACTTACGCATAATCTGAATATTATAGTTCTTACAAGTGTCTATCTAAGCTGCCCCCGGGGGCACCAAGTGTCATTGCGGTTCATTCTCCAAGCTTTGACGCAGTGCTATCGGGGAAAATGGGGGCACCAGACATCAGAGTTCCTTGAACCTTAATCTGGAAGAACCCCTCTCTAATACACGGTGGAATAGCATACGCCAGGGATGCGTGGTCAGGAGGGTGCTTGGGCGTTAGTATGCGAAGTCTGAATACCAGTCGACCTACAGTTTCAATGTATAAGGAGCTCTGCGTGGGTGGACAACGTTTTCTCCAATAATGGCCTAGGGAAGAATTCAGAAGGATTAATCTCTAAAGGTTCTCCTATGGCGTTGAACCGGGATATTTCGATAGGGATGGACAAGAAAGCCTCGTTAGAAGTGGAGAGGTTAATTCCTTTAGGAACTCCGGTTGCCACTGGCCAGGGGAGGATATCGAAATAGAATTAAAAAAAAACTCATAAGGGGTGGACTGGTCAGTCTATGAAGATACTCCTGCGGCTATGGAGGTAAATGTGGATGAATTGACGCACCTGGCCATGTGGGCTTAAGCAAATCCTTTTCGGAAGCAAACACCTCAAAACGTTAATTCAACGTCGAGTCGGATTCTCTACAGCTCATGCCTAAAAGTGCTCTTTGGTCAAATAAACACGAAGAAAGTTGCTCATAATAGGCTCCATAGTTTTATGTTTTTTTCACACACTCTAAATTCGCTATAAGAGCAATTTGGTGCAGATATTCGTGGGAGTTTAAATGTCTTAAGAGAAAACTCGAAAATTGTAATTAATTTTAATTTCTTTAAATTGTTATAAGAGAAGGCTCCCCAGACAGAGGAGTCTTATGTTTGTCTAAGGCCTTTTAAATCTGCAAAAAATTATTACAATAGTAAATAAAACAGACCAACTTTATCTTTGTTTAAAAATTTAATTACAGCTGTTCTCGATTTATGACTTGGCAATACAGCTTTTGGTATCACCCTCGTATATTAACTGCATACTCGTATAATTTATTTGATTGCGTGCAATAAATAATTTTTAATAATTTCTTACGTAGTTTGTCTTCTTTTTTTATATTAAATTAATATTTACTTTTTATTTGAAATGGTTTTAACATTTGTTTTCATTAATATATAGAAAAAAATCTCTTCAAACATAAAAACGACCTTAAAGTGAAAGTGCACTTTGTTCGAAAATATTTTTTTCCAAAATAAAAAAAATCGACGTAAAATATAATTGGTTTCATTTTTATTTTTATTTAACAACAAATACAGAGAAAAAAGTACTATATAAATTGTATTTTGTGCATTTCAATGAAAATTTAAAATTGATTATGTAAACATCGATTTTAAGTTTTTTTTTTTTTTTTTTTTTGTTAATCCGAAAACAAATGCAACTTTATAAATACTTAGGCAAAATTGTGGTCTTTTTTTTACCTCCCGAAATTTGTTCGTATATTTTTTTCTAATGGTCGTTTGAGTGTGAATAAAAAACGCTTATACAGAAGTTTTGCTGTGTTACAGTCCATATGGAACAATGATGCTGATGTTGGTGATGACCACATCAATACCTCCTTCATGGTTAAACGAAAACACGTGTGCTGGTAAACGTAGAAAGTCATTTTGTGGGAAGTCAATAATTGTAAAATTGCTTTTGTAAGTGAAGGTGTAAATTTGAAAATCTTTTTTTTTAGGTAAATATTTTTTCGAAAATTCATGCACAAATAACGGGTGCCCGCTAAAATAAATTCTTTCCTCAAAAATATTACAAATTGTTTCCCAAGAAGACATACATTTGCTGAAACATCTTTGTCCACCAAAAAAAGTATTAAAAATATTTTCAAAAATATTCAAATTAAATGTAGTTTTGCACAAAAATCGTCAATGTGTTTGAAATTAAAAGCACAAAAAAACTTGGTGTTTCCCCAAAAATTTAACTCCTTAGGAAACACCCTGTTACTTTTTTCTAAAAAGTGAACTGATAAAAAATATACAACTCGTACAATTATAAATTGTCAATTTTTAACAACAATTGGTTGCACACCATGCTGCCTGCTGCATGTTTAGACAACAAAAAAACAATTTCCATAATTTGCACACAGTTCAGTTGGAAATATTCATGCAAATAATTGTTTAAGCTTTTTTTTTAACAAACAATTGGGAAAATTGTAAATTGCCAAGTGTCTTAAAAAATTGCATGATTTTTCTTTTGTTCAGTATTTTTAATTCGAGCATAGTGAGATTTAAAAATTATTTACACAAATTGAGTATTAATATTGTTTCCAACTGAGTCTTTCTTCTTAACAATTTCAAGAATCCTAACTTTTCAAAGGGGTTTTTTTAAGGGTAATATTTACAATAAAGAAAGAGTCCTTTTCTTTTCTTAAAGTTCTTATTTCAATATGTACTTTTGGTAAAAAGTACTACATATTGGCTGACTTCCAAAACGTCAATTGCTTTGTCTTCGAACAAAGTGAAGTGTTTCATAATGCCGCAGTACAAAACATTGACAATGTATACCCTTTCAAAGCGCCGTTGACAAGTATTGTTAACGCAGTAAACAAGCAATAAGGGCATCGTTTTTAAAGTTGATGCATTGTAAAGAAACTTTGCATATGAACATGATTTAAATACGGTAGCACAAATGTGTACAGACTTTGTATTGATACATTTTGGAAGTCAGCCATTCCTCAAAATGATTTTTTTGAAACCGTTTTTTACTTTTTTTCATTGGTACCTTTTTAAATTAAACTTCAAAGTGTTTTTAAGAACTTTTTGCAAAATAAAAATTTCAAAGGCATTTTTTAAATACTTATTTACTTACTTACTTCGTTAGGTGGCTATCACAGAACATTTGTTCCTGTAGCCGAACGTAAATAAGATTTTAAAGCGCTTCGATCTTCTGCGCTTCTTCTCCGATTTCTGACAACAAGTTTCGATATGTCTTCCTCAACTTGATCATTCCATCGAATTTTTGGTCTTCCCCTTCTGCGTAACCCCTCACCAGGTTCGTATTGAAATGACTTTCTAGTTGGAGCATCTTCGTCCATTCTCACAAGATGACCTAGTCAACGCAATTGTTGTAATTAAATACGTTTGACTTTGTCAGTGTCGGAATATACCTCATACAGCTCGTGGTTCATACGACACTGATATTTTCCCCAACGTAGATTGGTCGATACATTTTACAAAGAATTTTTCTCTCAAACACTTCCAAGTACTGCGTCATCTGCTTTCGCAAGTACCCATGCTTCCGAACGATATAATAGCACAATTAGTATCAGTGTCTTGTAGAGTGATTTTTGTCTGTCCTTAAACTGCTTATCTAGTACAGATTTGTTCAAGATTAACGTGGGCTCCTGCCACGGTGGCTTTATCCCACGGTGCTCTTAACACCGAGTGAAATAAAGACGTAGACTAGCGCCCCCATTGTGTAGTATAACAACACTTTACGATTGCCACCAATCGCAATTTTTGTGTATAGAGTCACAATGAGTAGCAATTTATACAATATGGCAAGCCTTTCCAAGGCAAGCCTAGATCCATATTATAACCTCTTGCTTAGGGGTTTGGAGACTATCCAAACTCCGTCTGTTGACAGTGCAACAGCACACTTGATCGATCTTGCACCACATCTGCAATAATCGATCTTAAACCACAGCCACCACGTGTACCCCGAAGGGGACCTCACCAATAACCGGTCACAGAGAGGATAGGCTCTCTGTGGGGCTACCGATTCCCGTGGTACTAGTCCTTTGAGCACTGGTCAGGCCTCGAAGGGGACCCGTGTTATAAAACAGCAGACCTTTTCTTCCAGATTTAGGCTCTAGGAACCCTAGCGTCTGGTGCATTACTGCAGTGACAATTGGAACCACCGGGGGTAGCTTATCCAGTACAAAGTAGCATCTATTGGCCAATATCATTCTCGCTTTACATCAAAACTGATGTTGTTTGTTTGTTAATAGCGGGGTTGAAAAAATCGCTGACTCTCCAAAGTTATAGTTTTCAAATTCCACTGAGATGGTTTTGATACCATCAACTTGGGTTTATCGCCGTTTTACTGGCAAGACCCACTTTGGCAGATTCTCTTTCTATTTTTTCCAAGGTGGCAGTTATCGCTTGCAATGTTCGACCCTTGATGTCTACATCGTCAGCGTAAGCTAGCAACATGTGATGTTTAGTGTGCGTGTTATTTATATTCACATTCGCATCTCGTTGTTGTTGTTTTCCAGCAGGATGTTAAAAAGATTACACCACAGACTGTCTGTCGCCTTGTCTGAAACCTCGTTTTGGTACTAACGGGCTTGGAGAGGTTCTTTCCTATTTTAACTCAACATCGCGGTTCAGTTAAGGTCATCCTGCACAGCCGTAGATTAGTTCTGCAGGGATACCAAAGTCAGACATGGCTTAAAAAACCTTTGATGGGGCTGTCATAAACATCCTTCTAGTCGACAAATAGATGGTAGGTGTCGATGTGTTTTTCTTGGGTCTTTTCCAGGATTTGTCGTAAGATGAATATCTGGTCGGTGGTGGATTTTGCAGCTCTAAAACCTCCTTAATATGGCCCAATTATCTCGCGAACTAAGGACTATTTATTATGAATTATAAATAAACTTTTTATGTATATTCGAATCGAAAAATTAATTATTTTCGGTTTGGGATGTTAAGTAAACTAGCCCTTGATCACTTCTCGATTATGCCCACAATTTATACAGCTTTTTATCTTCGTAAACCAAAGGCACATACTGAATTTATACTACGTATGGTAAAGTAAAAAATATTTATGTATTTATTTACATTAATTTGTTTCTAACTTACAAAAGTTGCCTTGTGCATAGACAAAAAAAAAATACAAAATATAACATTGATTTCTTAAAGTGAAAATTCTGTAAAACAATCTGTATTTACAATTTTCACCCATTAATATTTCCAAGAAATTTTTAAATACTTTACTTTAACGACAATAAAATATTAAGACAAATTTTGTAAAAGAGAAAAAAAGGTGTGAAATGAAAAGTAGCCGTTGACTCACCCAGTTAAACCGTTAAATTATAACTATATTAGTTCAATAACAACTACAACAACTTAAAAAACTACAATAAAAATAGTAATAGAAGACCAATTGCCTTGGACAAGTTTCGTTTAAAAAAACCCGACAAAAAGTAAAATCCATTAGTAAAATGTGAGTTGTTGTATTTCAAATGCTTACAAGTTAAAAACTTAATTAAATCAATGTTAAAGGAAAAAGTATTGTTTGTGTTTATGTGCAGGAGTCTGTACAAACAAATTAACATTGAAAGAAATTTCAATCGAAGAAAAACCAAGCCCACCTTTAAACGAGTTTTTACTTTGCTTTTCATTTTAAAACAAAATTGTAGTAAAAGCTTTTTTTTTGCTACCACATGCTTTTTTACGAAACCATTAAAATGAAATCATAAGACAAATATGTAACTCTTGTTTACAGCTGTCAAAGTGTTCGTAGCCTACATATTCGTCTTTACAAAACAAAAAATAAATATAAATACTGAAGGTGGTTACCAAGATTATGGCCACAAGGTTAAAAGAAAATCCGGAAAATATAAAAATTTCAGTTACCGCCATAATAAAGTTTTTAAAATTATTCTTTACCCCACTTTAAATTCTGTTTTTATGTTTTCACATCCAGTTTAAGATCGTTTTCCACACGGCAAGTTTTCTTGCACATGTCTGAAATTTACTTGCACAGAAAAAGAAAACTAAAATGCGGTTTTAACCATCTCTCACAGACAGACAAAAATTTCAAAATTGCTGTTTTGTACCATCAACAGAATTTTCAAAATATATTTCATGTATAGAAAGAAATGGCTGGACCATTACAGTTTTATTATATGTATAGATATGGACTTGCTGCGCCCATTAAACTCATAGACGACAGCAGGATGCCGACTACAACCTGTCAAAATTAAAATACACACTTTTATATGAAAACGATTATTTTGACGACATCAGTAGCTACATGGCTACACGACCAACGTTGTGGCTGTAGCCAACTTAGGCTAATTTCTATTTTTGTTTGCGACAAATTAATTTTATTCAAACAAAATAAAATGTCACAAAATTAAAATTACAAATTTGTTTACAATCGAAAGGTTTTGAGTAAGTCCAAGATTACATTATGCAACTTTTGCCGCTGCAATCTTTCTCGTTTCTTCTTTAATATTGCATTTGTGTTTATATCGTGCAAGTTTTATTGCAGCCATTTTTTATGGATGTATACACTTGTTTACATTTTAAACTTCAAAAATAAACTACGAATGAGAAGGCAAAATAAATTTCAAGAGTACAAGCATATGTGTACCCTTTTAATTCCTTTCTCCCCTCTCGCCTACTAACGGAGAATTGCAGCGACAAAAGTTATTTGTTTTGATATGATAAAAGTTTTTTATGAAAATGTAATTTTTTTATGTAATTTTTTCAATATATTTATAGTTTTGAAGTATGTAGCTGTCGTCTTCAACATAAATTAGTAGCTAACTACACGGCTAAGATTGTAGGTAACGGCATTTGTAGTCGTGTAGCGGTGTAGCCGCTGTTGTTTATGTATTTAAAGCTTTATGTGATTCCTTACAATATTTTATTCGAGTTTGCTTTGAAAGTAACTCACACCAAATTTTAAAAATATTACGAATTTACTTCATATAAAGGTACCCATTCCTGGATAAAATACCAAATATTATTGTAAATCTCAGTAAAAGGTGTTTAAAAGATTATAATAACAATGTAATTCTGCAAAGTAGCTTTAAATTTAAATATAAACGCTCAGAATAAAATATGTTTTTACATAGTACCATAGTAACATTAAAATTGTAAACGAATGTACAATTGCCAAACAACAGCTGATTCGAATATCGGTTCTATTTCCATTCGTAAATAACCAAACCGATTTGGATTCATGACACCAAATGAAACCAATATTGGTTTGTAAAACCGATAATAAGTTAAAACCGATTTGGATTCTGTGACAAGACTGATATAATAAAAAATTAAAGGCTGCCCCGTAAGGGACTTGCAAAAATTAAATCTTGTACTTTTAAAGATCATATTACGAAACCCTACGTGTGATTGTGTGACTCGCACTTGACTGATTTAATTACTTTTGTAAACATACTTTTAAAATTATAAAATAAATAATTTTTTTTTGTAATATATCGTCATATTAAATGCAAACGGACGTAACTACACTTTTTATTTTTTTACAGGAGAAGCAAAAAACCTTCTAAAATCAACAATTATTATGGTTTCTTTGCAATTTTTGTAAATTGTACTTAAATTGTGGGGATTTATTTATTGGTGAAGTAATTTTTAATTTTTTTTCGAACATTTAAATTTTTATGTTAGTTACGTTCTTTTGACTTTCCGCTTTTTTTTTAAACAAAAAGACGTAACTACAAAAAGTCACAGTAGTGGGTGAAAGGTTTTCGTTTTGCTATTAATAATTAATTAACTTCTAATTAACTTCTAAACTACTGAACAGATTTTGACAAAACTTGGAGACTCAACAGAAGAGATGTTAGACTTTCAAAGCGATGTTTTAGTTCTTGTGTATTTCTAGCACAGTGGATTTTACAGTGGAACAAAGTTGACAATCGGCTGTGTAAAATCTATTGGTCCGTATAACTTTCCGATTAAAAATAATTTTGAATTTTCGAAAACTACTTGAAAAAGTTAAGAAAAAACATGCTCACTATATACTAGTATTCTAGTCTCTTACAGTTTAAGAGGTATTTGACTTTATTATTTATCTTATCTTTTATAGTATACCAGAAATCCGCCAAAAACATTACCTATTGTTTTGAATTTTACCATTTTAAATTGTTTACACTTTTGAATAAAAATATGTTTCCTTTTTTTAAATATTTTATTTTATTCTTATACATATTTTATTATAAAATAAAATGTAATTATGTAATTTTATATGAATTTTATTTGAACTATTTTTAAACGAATAAATTAATTATTTAGGCATAAGATCTTAATTATAAAGATAAAAAAAAATTAGATACCAGCAGAGTGGAATGGATTTTGTAGATAGTTAAGTCCTCATATCCTATTTCTTTGATAAGTTTGTTTAAATAGAAAATTAATAACAATTGAAACTACCTAGTAGATAGATACGAAGAGTGCTGATGACGGACGTAGCTGTCTAGAAAATGCATTCCACTCTGCTGGTGTCTAATTTTTTCTTTATCTCTTTATAATTAAGAACTTAAGCTCAAGTAATTATGTAATTAATTTTTAAAATAAAAACTACACAAAGTGACAAATTTTATATAAAAAATTCAGAACATTTTATACAAAAAAAATTCATTTAAAAGAAGTCGTTAACAAATAGTTAATTTTCGAGGGAATATTGTCATAAAAATTATGGCAATCCAGCCGATTAATGGTTTTAAGTCTTGGAGATTTTGCCACTTTTTCTTTGATATTTTAATTCTCTGAGTATATATAAATGTGTAGTTACGTCTTCTTGCAGTTACGTCCGTAGTTATGCACTTGTAGTTACGTCCGTTTGAATTTCGTTAATAAAATCGCCATTTTTGATCGCAGGAATCTAAAATTTTGCACGAACATGTATTTTGATAAAACGAACCATAATCGGTAAAAAACTCAATTTCGAAATTTTGTGTAGTTACGTCATTTTGCATTTAATATGACGATATGTATCTACTTAAAAAGGTCTCTTTTTAAAGACATTTTTTAAGGTATTTTTTACTTAATTATAAATTTTAATAAATATCCTTTTTGGTTTAATATAAATATTAATTTCAATTTACTGGAATCTACATATTTGTTAACACTTCGTTTGTCTTTTTTACCTTTTTAAATTTACAAAAATATTGGCTTTAAGAAGTAAATGAACTTTTTGTTCTTTTTTACTTTTTTTAACATTTACAAGAAAAAAAAACTCAAGTGTTATTTGCCCGTAATAAAAATATTCCCGTAAAACTTACAAAACAACAACAACATTTACCATTTTTTCTAGACATTTATGGACAAACACATTTACAAAAAAGCCATTTAAACTGTGTCAGTTTGTATTAAATTTCAAAATCTTGTACAAGTATGTAGACACATTTTTTAAGTAGCAAAAAATCTTTAATACTCACATTACGCAGTCCTTGAATGGCAACAAAAAAAAACAAAAACAACTTAACATTTACGTTTAAACGGCAAAACAGATAAAATAAATAAGTTTAATTACCCGGTACGCAATGCAACAATAGTTGCAATAACAACAACTTCATAATAGGAATTAAATTACCAAGTTGCTAGTTCATCTGAACTGTAACGATTTTGAATGGACATGCTTGTGCTACGAAGATAGCAAAAACAGAACATTCCGTTGTTTAAACCAGTTAATTTATTTTCTGTTTTTTTATGCATTCTTGTAATTGCTGTCTTAGAACAGACATATTATTATTATTATTTTACTATAACATATAAGGGTGCCCCAAAACTCACTCAAGAATTTTATTTGATGGTATTTTTATTGTTGGCAGTCCTAAAAATACTGGAGCATTACATGAGTGATCAGCGCGTAGTCTTTATTAATGGTCACGTCATAGGACATAACTGTTACGCAACCTTTGAGTGTTTGGCTTAGAAACGCATTGTTGAATGGTTCGCCTCAACTTAACAGTTGAGTATTTTTCTATTATAAGATTCTTTAGCTACCTAAAGCCAAGATCAGTTTCGACAGCTTGTCGAAGAGAGTTACACCATTTTATATTAGCCACGTTTTTAAGCTAAAGTTGTTTAAATTTGTTTTTTTCTCTTCTTCGTTTCACTTCACTTCAATTCCTTACATGTATCAGCTGCTCATTTTGCATTACATTTATCAAACCGTTTCCAAGTCTTAACTATTTGGGCTCAACAACTGTCAATAGTTCCGTAACAGTTGATCTTAATAGCTACTTCTTATGAACGTGACAAATTTTTTACAAAAATATTATGGTTAAACAAACAGTGTAGGAGAGAAATCTTAAGTAGACTACAAAAAGATTATTTGAATCCGTTTGTAATCCTCTCGGTTCAGTTTCGCAATACTAAATTTCTATTTAATGTAATACGGTATGAGCTACAGAGCGTTCCCAAAATTTGGGGTAAGAAAACTAACCCTTGCCCCCTCCCGATTATGCCCAAAAGACACGTGATAAATTTAATTTTGATATGGCAAACGGTATGACCTGCATAAACTCCACAAAACTAGTGGCATACACACTAAACGTGAGCGCAAGATGTTAAAAAGTGTACAGTATTGTATGTTTTTAAAACGCAAATATTGATTGTATGTGTAGTCGAATATTACTAAACCGTAAATACAGAGAACAAGAGAGCAAACAGTGCAAAAATCAGTGCACCTGATTTGACCGGAAAGTTTTATCAAGTGCAATAAATATGCTGAGCATTTCATATTGTTCACTAGTTCATTTTACTTAAATTTTCTTGAGAGTATAATCTCTGATTTTTGAGAGAAAAAATTTAATTAGATTTTTTTATTCATCAATAAAAGTTAAAAAAAATTCACGCTACTACAGTTTTCTATTTTCAACCACTCAACGCGCAAATTAATATAAAATAACTAAAATACAAAGTACAAAGTACAAACCCTTGCTTTTAACATCATACATTTAAATACATGTTGTCTGCTATAACAGTATTTCATATCAAGAGACACTATTGAAACAAAATATTCACTACTGAAATTTTATTTCAAACAACAACAAATATTGCATTGGGTGGAAGAAGAGCAAATGCTATTGTATGTTTTTATTTAAGAGCACAGCAATATTTGTGTACACATGAAATCAAGTGCAAGAAAAAAGAGAACATTATGAAGTTAGTCTAACAAGACGTTTTATGCTCACGTTTAATACACACTCACCCACAGACATCATCGCGAAAAAAGTCATAATGGATTCAGGAGACCTTAAAACGTATACATCCGTCCAAATCCCGACCTCTGTTTTTTTCATGATTACTATACTTTACCTTAACTACGTAAGGTAAAGTGAAAATGTATGAAGGACACCTAAATAGCTCGGCGTCAAAGCTTAGTAATTGGAAAATCAAACAACAGTAGTGAAGTTGGATGCAAATAATGTTATTGTAAGTGATGACATTTTAGCTGCTTTCTGATTTATCTAGAGATTTTACCTCTATTTTGCGTTTAAATTTATTAGATTTTATTAAACAAAATAAGTTAACATTACTGTTTATTACAGAGTGTAGCGCTCTTTTTAGGTTTGTTCAAAGCCATGTGCATTTTCTTCCCCCCTGTATCTGTTGTTACTACCTCTCTTCTTAACCTAACTCTCTCTTTTTTCCTTTCTTTTTCCTCCCCCCCCCCCTTTTTATTTTTATTCTCTCTGCAATACGTGGACCCAAGTGAGCTGTATACTATAGCCTGCCTGCTTAACCTAACCTAACCTAGGTGCATTTTACGAAACGTGTTTTAATTATTCCTTCCACTACATCATGTCCCTACAAAATGCTGTAATGATGCTAGGAAAGTCTAACTTTATTGATGTAACATTTAAAAATAATTATTTTTTTGGCCAACAGCCATAGTAGGGAGCATCAAATTCGTAAAGGCTTATGTTTAGCTGGAGTTTTCCAAGTGGTAAATTTAATGCTGGTATAAGGTCATGCTCTTCACTAAATGACCATTTCTGCTGCAGTTGCTTTTGTTTTGCTAACAAAAAACCACAAACCGCAATAAAAACCATTTCTGATATTTGCAGCAAAATCTCATTTACATTATTTCTTTAAAAGCCACAATATTATCTCTCAGTTTTGTCGACTGTTTGTGAAGTGATGAATTTTTTAGGTTTTTAGAGTTACCACTAGTAGCAGTAGTATAGCCATGTGTCTGGTTATGGTGTCATAGGAGTGAAAAAGTCAATTGACACTCTATAGATTACAAAAGATTAGTCTTGTAGACAGTACAATGTTGTCAGTTGGTTAATCCAGGTTATCTGTGACAGCTGAAGTGCTTTAATATACGTAAGCCAACATACAGTGGGCGAAATTATTAGTCTGATATATAAGAAGTATATTAAAATAGTTTTCACTTAATAAATTTGTTTTATTTCAAATTTCAATTTAGAGATTGTAACTGTATTTTAATGCAGAACTTGACACCTTGTTATAAAGCGAAGAGATACACAACATTTTTTAAAGGTTACACATTAAAAGGATTGGAGGGGTTTTGGCCACTAGCGGACGAAGGCTAATGAAATATTAAAACAAAACTTTTTGTAAGTAAAACTATATTCTAGTAACAAATCTTTGTTGGTTTTTTCTTCCTAAATTAATATGCCCCCTTAACCCCTTTGCTGTAGAATGACTAAACTGGTTCCATTACCACTCAACAGGGCTCGAGTTAATTTGAGTAGCGTTTCCTTTAGGGATTCCGCTAAGTACTAAAGTCAAAGTTATCCTAAATAAAAACTGACCTAGAATTATTGCTTGGAGAATGAGTACGGAATGCCACATAAGCTTTTCGGGTTGGGAAATTTTTGTAGGCAAAACTAAATCCGAAATAGGGCCTATTACAACTGACAGAATTATTAATAAACTGAGATTCCGCAGAAAATATTAAACATGTCAGCTAGAGTAGGGCAGGCCCATTGTCTTTCAAGCAGGTATAAAATTAGTATTAATCTTAATTTCTAAGATGGTTCAAGAACGCTTCCACACTCTCTAACTACTTTTCGTCAGGAACAAGGCGATCTTGCACTGAATTCCGGCAGATAGAAGGCTTTTTGGAAACTAGGGGACAGAGGAATTGCCTAAATAGAGTAAAAGCAAAGGCATCTGAAACTACTCTTTGGTAGTCGTGGCAGTCAAAACTGTTGATTGAACTGCCATAATGATTGCGCTGCACTCTGTGATGAGTATAGAAGTCGATTATTACCAATCGGTACTCCCTCTCATCACTTAAGAACGAAGGGGTCTAAAGAGGTACAGATAGTAGCAGTCTGCCCCTGTACCCCCTACGCGACTATAATGTGATGGTTTTAATACAAATAAATATTGTAATAGTAGCGGAATAAAAAGCTTATCTGTGGTAAAAAAAATGCAGTCAGTCAAGTAAAAGGACACATTATAGCTTTAAAAACTGTTTTGAATACTTTCATTAAAGTAGTTGTGTATGTGTCCAATATAGCCTTCGCCTGTGGCAGCTAAAATACTCTTCGTATAATTTTTAACCTTTTTTACTTCATGTCTGGTTTAAGTACTTTTTTTCTAAGTAAACTGACACCACACAGTAAAGAACTGAATTGTTTGTTGCATGCAGCAGTATGTTTTTTCATTGTAGGCATTCATGTAAGAGCACTTTCGCAACGTTCGTTTGTCACTTAGTTTGCATGGTAGAGGAGTAACACATAAAAATAATTCATTATCATTATTAGTTTTTTTACTGTTGTATTTTGTTATAAAAAAAAACATGTTCATGCAAATATTGTCTATAATTGTTGGCTCTGACATAAACATTGAGTGACCGAGCAATTGACTGACCAGTGTATGCAGCTGTGGCTCTGATGGCCAAGAAATGTACATTTCAACTGAAAAACATTTTAAGCTTACATATGATAAAATTTGTTAAAAGAGGACTGTGCGAGTACATATGATGGAACAAGACAAAAACACGCAATATTATATCAAAGGTATTTAAATTATGGGTGTATGGGTGACTCCATAAAAAAAAGCAAAAATTAAAAATAAAAATTCAGACATATTAACATATTTGCTTAAAACTTACATATTTGTATGTATGTGTTCCATCACATATAATATTTTGATGTGTATCTAATAAGTATGTTTTTTGTTACCCAGCACATTATTACTACACAAGTCTGCAGTATGGAATGTCCCTCATAAGAAATCATAAACTTTTGTATATTTCAATAAAAAATTATTGCTTTTTTTTTTACTCAAATCAGTATTACAGATAGTTTTTCAATGTAACAGAATATGAAAAAATCTACAACACACAATTATAAGTTTTTCTTATTTCTTTTATTACGCTAATTAATATTAAATTACAAAAGGTTGGTTTTTAACTTTTTTTTTTTTTTGCCATTTTATGTTTGTTGACCTTCATGCAGTGTTCTTTTGTAGAATTGTATGGCCAAGAAAAAGGTAGAATTTCAATCATTATTTGGTATTCAACTGTAGTCTAGTTTTTGTATTGTTAAATTATTTATTCTTATTGTCGGACAACGAAGTTGTTGTAAAATAATTAAGTTTTATGATCTGGTATGTTAGTTATAAGTGTTGGGTTGAAAGAAATACCGACATATGTTTTTAGTTCATCTAAACATATTAGTTTCATACCTTTGTACAGTGCACAGTGGGGCAGAAACAAAATATTTTGGAAATGACTCAGCCATTTGTAAAGAGCTATGCCGATTGTTCCAAAATTTGGCATGATTATGACTAGAGGAGTATCTGAGCTTAAGTTTTGACGCTGCACCCGCAAATTCTTTTACAGCTTAAACCCATCTTCAATTTTTGTTTGATTTTAAAATATATGGTCTTAAAGATCTAATTAGTCTAAATAATAACTACAAAATCTATAAAATATGTTTTAAAATGATCGAGTTTTAAACAATTTAAATTATTAATTTTTGATTTTTCGGTACCCTGGTCCAGTTGCTGTAAAATATAGAGTACAATTTTAAGCAATTTTTCTTTAATTTGAGCAAAATTTTAAATATTATGGACAAATTTCAAGATTATACCTTTTATTTCTTATTAAATCTTCAGCTTAAGGCTTCTCTGCCATAGCTTATTATATATATACATATACATATATATATATATATATATATATATATATATATATATATATATATATATATATATATATATATATATATATATATATATATATATATATATATATATATATATATATATATATATATATATATATATATATATATATATATATATATATATATATATATATATATATATATATATATATATATATATATATATATATATATATATATATAGGTAAACACTTTATCTATAAGACATTTAGCGGATACATTTATGTATTAACTAAATCTGTAAATAAATAAATAAATAAATAAATAAACCTTTTGTGAGTTAAAAACTAGACTATTCATTTAAAAATGCCATAATTGTTGTATTTTTGAGTTTTTTTAGCCTAAACAGGGCCATCGATCTTGTTTTTTTTTTTTTTAATAAAATAAAATTTCTTAAAAAATATTTCGTCGTTCGTAAATTATTGTGTTCTATACCGCAAAATTGAAGAAAAAAATGAGATAAGGGCGGATTCGCTATAAACTTTTGGAGATCTACCGATCTGTGTAATCGATTGTCTGATATCACTTATAGTTTCCAAGATACGAGACATCGAATTTAGCCTATACAGCATTTTACTGATAGTGTTCGTAAGTTATTATGTTCCATACTCAAAAACTTGTGCATATAGAACAAAAACATAGGAAAAATAATCAAGAAAGAAAAAAACAATTTGCTTCTATTGTTCTATATACAATGAATTTCATTTTGTTGAATTGTCCTATTCTTTGTTTTGCTTTTATTTCACATTTCTTTGGAAATAGATACATAGTGGTCGTACAGGTAATGACATAGCCAGTGGCATTGCAAAAATGTTACACCAAATAGGTAAAGCTTTTAAAAATATTAAACATTTCATCTTATGGAGCGATTCTTGTGTTCCCCAAAACAAAAATCAAATTTTTTTGACGGCTCTTCTACAGTTTATGAATAACCAAAAGAAAATTATATCAATCACACAAAAATTTTCGGAACCAGCACATTCTCAAATTCAGGAAGTGGATGCTGTGCATAGTGCCATCGATCGACATTTGAAATTACGGGAAATTCATGGGCCTTTAGATCTAGTTGAATTGCTTAAAACCTATAAATCACCAAGTGATTCTAGTCCTGGAAATGACGCGTAGGGATTTTTACATTTATTCAACAAAATCAAAACTACTTGACTTCAAAAACGTGCCTTTGGCACAAATTAAATCGTTGCGGTATCAAAAGAGTAAGTAATCTATTTGCAATATATCATAAAACGTCTTTTTCGCAAAAAGAATTAATGAAAACTGATATTAAGAAAAAAGGTCGAAAAAATGTTCTTTCGACACCAGTAGATTTATTTCAGACAACATTACAAAATTCGCTTCCCAAAATATCATCGGAGAAAATTGATGATATCAAAAGTTTATACAACTTTCTATCAATAGATGCAGTGGCGTATTATGATGATTTGTTTCAAATAAATTAATTTTTAATACATGCACATTGCTTTCCTATTGAAATAATTAACCTAGAAGTCCTTTTTTGAGTTTAAAGTTATCTTGTATTAATAAATTTAGAGCATAGTTATAAAATTAATCTTAAAACTTAATATGAAATAAAGATTTTGTTATATTAAAATGTAATCTTGCTTATATATCTATATGTTCATTGATTTTTATTACTTGTAATATTTTTAACATTTTGTTCTATATGCTAAGAAATGAGAATGTCATGTCCTCGATGTCATTTTTTGCAAAAATGACATCGAGGCCCCACATCTTTGAGGGCCCATAAAAAAAACCTGGAGGACTGTGGGCAAAACATGGAGACAGGGGTCTTTTTTTTTTTTGGTCTTTTATCACGTAGTGGTGTCCGTATATGGTTATTTTGCCATGACTTAAAAAAATTACACAGTGTGATATTTATCACAGCCTCCTTCGCCAATATTACTCTATAGCACAAAATCGTTGGCGAAGTAAATTATTAAAATAATGGCTATATAAAGTAATGAGTTGTGGGTACCAAGTATTGAGTATTTGATAATTTTTTGGAGTACTCAATACTCCAAAGTAGTTATTCGATACTTTTGGTGTTAATATTTAGAAACAAATTGAATAGGAAATTTAACGACTTCATTAAAATTCTGATTAAGAGAGCGTTTCTATTATGTAAACAAAAGTACCCAATTCATAAGTATTGAGTAGTATCGAACAGTATCGAGTAATTGAAAGTAGTACAAATTGCCAGCACTAAAATACAGCTTCAAAGCTAATGTGCCTAATTCACACCAAAGGCGCTGCAACACTGTTTTAAAAATAATTATGAAGTGCAAAGTTGCCAAAAGTGAAGCTTTTCTCTATTCATTTATTTCACCGCCTGTCTTACCACCACTCTACACATTTTCCAAAGAAAGTAACGCAATTAATTGTAGGGCATAATTGCCTGAGTGTTACTCTTCTGACAAAAACATGGAAATTTCATGAATTAACTTTTAACTCCAATTTTGTTATTACCCAATCTTTATTTGTGAGTGGTTTATAACAACTAAAATATTGCCATAATTTTTTTTAAATTAATCTTTAGAATTAAAAAAAAAAAATAAATCAAATGAAATAATTTATATGAATATAATTTTTCCAATTTTAAAAATTATGTTTTCTGATTTATTATCAAAAATATATTTCTTTTTTTTGTAACTTTCTCC
The DNA here is from genome assembly GCA_949628195.1 of Phasia obesa. NCBI lineage: Eukaryota > Metazoa > Arthropoda > Insecta > Diptera > Tachinidae > Phasia > Phasia obesa. The sequence continues at coordinate 43,486,687 of OX451217.1, forward strand.
AAAGCATGTTATATTTTATAAGCGTTTGCTATCATTCGGGAAATAAAAATGCATGTTTGAATTATTAAAAAAGGTCATTTAGATTAAATTACAGCACATTTATAAAACGAAGTTTATAAGAAAGAAATAGAAAAAAACAAGGCAATAATAAAACATGTAATAAAACTATAAATTTAAAAGCCAAAAAATAACCAGAAGCTAAAAACGTAATAAAAATTTAAATTGGCCATACAATGACCTGCTGAAAAGCCCTCCTCTTAAAGTAAAACAAGAAAGAAAAGAAAAACGGATCTAAAGCCAGTAAAATTTTAACGTTAATTGCGGAATTTAATACAACTCTATAGAAAGAAAAAATTAAAAAGGTCAATAATTTTATCGACGCGTGTCAGCTTAAAAAGTAGGAAAAACAAAAGATGAAACAAAAAAAAAAATGGAGGCAAACTCTTTGCAATTTTGCAATAATGTAGCAATAACAATATTGATGATCATGGTAATGATGGTGGTGTGGTGGTTGGTAAACACTTGTAATAGCATTTTTGGGGTTTATTTGGCACTTAAGAGGTAAACATTTTTATTATTAGCGGCTTATTGCATGTTGGAACCCCTTTTAAAAAATAATAAAACACCTGTTAGTTAAAAACAAAACCAAATAAGGAATGATGCATCCATCCATCCATCCATCTATACACTTAGCCAATCCATCGCATTGAAATGATTATATCTTAGCAAAAAAAAAAACAAAACAACAAAAAAACAACACAAAAAATATGTTAGTTAACGGACGACTGGAAGTGGCAGTTTGGTAGTTTTTTTTTTTTTTTTTCTTTAGAAAATTGATTTACGAAACTCCCAAGAGTTATGGCCACTAATCGCACCTACTTAACTGTTGTGGCCGGAGTAAAGGACAAATTACCAAATATATAAAACGTTTCATTAATAAACCTTAAGTGTTTATCTCTCTTTTTCTCTCTCAGTTAGTAGGAGAAATAGTAAAAGTCCGTCATTAACTAAAGTGTTAAGGCAACTGCAACTAACTAAGAAAATCTACTAAAACTTTGCTAAACTTTAACGATGACCACTAGATAAACCTTTTTGAATTTTGTAATTTTTTTGGAAGCGTTAACGTTTTTTTCTTACGATCAAATAGAAACGTGATTTGCTACCAGCATTTTGTTATTATTTTCCACTTACTTTAAAAACTTATAAAGCACAATGGGACCGGCCAGCTAGCCCAGACAGCTGACAAAAGCGAAACACCATCGCCAATGAATGGCGTTATAATTTAAGCTCATTAGTACTTTTTTTATATTTTTAGATTTTAAGCTTCTTGGCTAAAAGTTAGAGGGCATGAATAGAAGAAATCAATAGCTTTTTTTGCTACATCATGCTGATACCTGCTCATTCATGTTTGATCGAGGCGTAGAAAGGAAGTTTGATAATGATTTTTATTTTAGTTTTTGTTTACCGAAAACATGATGTAATTTTATTTACATATAAATGTTAAAAAAATCAAAATAAATTAAAAACAAGAGTAAATAAGTAACAGCGCTACAGTCGTCAGTGGCAAATCTTAAATACTTTACACCATAATAATTTAATGTTTTCTTATTTGAATATAACAGTTTTAACAAATCTAAACTTATCGTATAACTGTACCTGAATTTTTTACTTTAGCATATGTAGTATAAGGTAATGTACAGTAATCATGAAAAAAATAGAGGTCGGGATTTCGGCGGTTTTATACATTTTGAGCAGTGTTGTCAGATTAGGGGATTTATCCCCAAATCGGTGATTTTTATTTCCTTAAGGGGATAAAAATTCTGTTTGGAGATTGAGGATTTCTTTGAGGATAGTTTTAGTGTTTTAGGAATTTTTTGCGGAATTTTATTTTGATATCTTTTACTTTTTAGATTATTCTAATTTTATTTCAATAATTCCTTTTTTAAGTTTCCTAGTGTGATAATAAAGACTATTTAAAATTTATGTACGGCTAGTAAACGTAGCGAAAATAATTCCGTAGATGTCATTGATCTTGATTACGATTTTAAGAAAGAACTACAGGCTTAAATCTAGTTTAGCGAAGCTTCTAAAATTATAGAGAATTAAAAAATAAGAAGAAAAAAATAAGTAAAAAAGTGGCGGTCGCCCATATTTTCCGAGTTATCAGCAGTAAATAACAATATTCAAAGATATATTTATAAGTCACAATTAATAAAAATGCCAAAACGTGAAACCAATTTAAGCGTATTTTGGGCAAAAGTTAATAAATATCAAGATGATGCTAAAACGACTTTGTTTCTAGACCTGGAAAAGTTGATTTATATACCAACTTACAATGCTTATATAAAGAGTTTTTCCGGCAAAGGAACCAACAAAATCTTAAATAAGAAATATATACTGGCTGGATTATTCCAACTCTAGTTATAGTTGTAAGTAAAAATTTATTTAAACAAATTATAAAACGTTATGGGTAATTAGCATAATATTAAATAATTAATATTTAAATTCCCAAAAATTTCATTAATAACTAAATATGCAACTGCTTGTGCAAACCTTGGCAACACTTGTTTTTTTTTTCGATTCTCTTGCGAGAACAAAATTAACTTGTGTGTGCTTTTCATCACACCTTACGTCTGCATTCAGTGATGGCAAAAAACCATCCAATTGTAGAAGGACAGTAAGGAAAAATAAAACCGTGGTTTGTTTGTTGGTGTTTTGTTGAAGCTTTAATATTCTGTAATATTATTCTATTAACATGCACAATTCTCATTGTGTTTTGTAGAATTTTATTACTTATAGAGTATTTTTGGCTTCTCTAAAATTAGGAGAAAGGTTTCCTGATGATCTGGCCTGAGCAACCGGTGAAATACGTACAGGAACTAGCTCTTTTCCCCTAACAAATAAATTGCATTTTTATTATAAAACGTTATGGGTAATTAGCATAATATTAAATAATTAATATTTAAATTCCCAAAAATTTCATTAATAAAAATCAACAATGTTTTAATTTTGCTTTCAAAATAAAACAAAAAAAAACTCAGCAAAGTTTGGGTATAAAATATTAACAAAATATTGCTATTATATATAATTAAAATTACATAAAGGTTTTAATTCCCAAAAATTAGTACAATGAAATTTGTTTTAACATTTTTAATCTATCCCCAGAAATAGTGAGCTAAAACCTCAATCAACTTAGTTTGTTAAATAATACACAAACAAGTATACACTATATTTTTTAAATGAAGTTAACCAGAGTGCAAATAAATTATTCATGCGTTAATGTCAATGAAAACAGTATACTTTTTAGTGGGGAATTTTGGGGATATTTAAAATATGTTTTGTGGAATTTTGGGGATATAAATTTTTAAATTGGGGATGTTAACTCGAAAAACATCTGGGTATCCTGATTTTGAGGTCTCCTGAATCCATATTGGCTATTTTCGCGATGATGTCTGTGTTTGGGTGTGTATGCCACTATTTTTGTGGAGTTTGTACAAATCATACCGTTTGACATATCAAAATAAAATTTAGCATGTGCCTTTGATAAATGGAGATGAAGAGCTCTATAGTTTTTGGGCATTATAGGGAGGGGGCAAGGGGTAGTTTCCTTACCCCCAAATTTTGTGAACGCTCTACAGGTCATACCGTATGACATATTAAAACGAAATTTTATATGTGTCTTTGATATATGGAGATGAAGAGTTGTGTAAATTTTGGTGAAATTCAGTATGAGCCTTTGGTTTATGGAGATGAAGAGCTGTATAAATTTCGGGAAGGGGCAAGGGGTAGTTTAATTAACACCCCTAACCGAGAATAATTAATTCAAATATACTTTGAAATTATAATTCTTTATGTAATATATATATGTACATAAAAACATCTGTTACTGTTGGGTATGATAAATTTCAGTGTAGGCCACTCCTACACTATTTTTATAGCTCCTATTTTTATAAACTTCACTGCTGGTGCAGATACTAATCTATATGCAATATAAAACACAAATTTTGGAATTAGGTAAAAACTACTGGATGAATTTTAATAAAATTTCGCGAAAAATATAGGATGCTGTTTTCCCGTAGAAATATATCATTTCCAAGAGAAAGTAGACTCTAAAATTTGCATTGCTTTGGCGGCTATATTAACAATTACAAAAAATTAAGGGGTCTGGCAGTAGTTTAACATGGATTATGTATTTACTTTACAAAGAGATACCCATCCCTAGGTAATTTACTCAGCATGTTGCAACATAGCCTTTATATGGAATTCGAAAATTATTGTAGAGTTCTCTAAACAGCGTATAAAACTTTACGCATACAAAAATAAAAGGTGCTGCCAAGTCTGCAGTACCATTATATCGACAATATTTTGCTTTGAAAGTAATCCACACCATATTTTAAAACTCTTTCGTATTTACTTTACATAAAGTTACCCATCCCCAGATAAAATTCTAAAATTTATATAAAATTCTAAAATTTATATTAAATCCAAGAAAAATATCGTAAATCTCTGTAAAAGGTGTTTAAAATAATTTAATAACAATTTTATTTCACGAAGTAAAAATACAAATGTTATTCAATTGGCTATTTGGCAGTAACTAATTCATATTTTGTGAATATTTTAAAACAGCGCCATCTGCGTGCAACCGTGTTTAAAATAGACCGCTTTTAAAAATAAAAGATGCCTTAAAGTATCAGTACTTTCCCTTGGAAATAAGATATTTTTGCGGAAAACGTATCCTATATTGGAATCAGGATACAAAGGTACCTCCTCCTTAAAAGTTAAAGCTTGGTGTTAATCTAAATTATTGTTTTATTAAGATAATAAATATATTTTGTTTTATTTTATTCATATTCTCTTTGCTGTCAAAAAAAATCAAGAAATATTGAATTACATTAAAATTATAATGAAACATGCTGTAATGAAAATTTTAATTGAAAAAGTAACAAATTATATATTTGTTTTTACTGGTTCTTTGAAAGAAACTCAACCATATCATTATCTTAATTGACATGATCGCACCTTCTTATCATGCTGTCACGTTCAATTTGGCAAACGAATTTTAATTACATTTTTAAAATTCAATATGATTTAAATCCAACATAATACGACACCTTGTCTATACAAGGTGTCACGTTTATGTCTATTCAGTCTCATAAAATTAATTTATATTATTAATAAAAAAATGTTAATGAAACAACAACAAAAACTAATTAGTCATATCAAGTCATTATACATATTATCTATAATTTGTGTTTAACGAAAATAATTTGAAATTAAAAAAAAAAAAATTTATGAATAAATTATGTTTTTAGTTGAAACGTGACATGGTTTTTGATATTTATTTTAAAATATTTTTAGTTTGTATTTTACTTTAATTTTTTAATTTTACTGAACCATAACTTACTAAGGGATTATTATTAACTGCTTGTGACCGCCACATCGCAACAACACTTAAAAAACATACAAAGCTGTACAACAGGATAAAGTAAAACAGCTAACACCTCTAAAGAAACAGACGAAGAAGAACCATGGCACTCATCACCATCTCTGTGCAATTTTAAATAATTTTAAATAAAATTTATTGTTACAATTTTAAATAAGTTGTTATCTATATCTATACATGTAATAAAATAGTACTCATTTCCGTCTGTCTGCTTTTCTTTTGCGTAAAAACTACTGGTTGGATTTTAACAAAATTTTGTGAGGAGGTACCTTAGGATCCTGATTCCAATATAGAATATCTAATTTCTAAGATAAAGTGAAAAAAGCAGTGAGAGTACGCAATTTCCGGTTTAAAGGTACTGAAATTTTTGGTTTAAACTAGGATACTTTAAACAAAATTACTTAACAGATGATTTGTATTTTTACTTTGTGGAATTACATGGCTAATAAAATATTTTAAACACCACTTACAGAGCTTTAATATAATTTTTAAAATTTTAGAATTTCTTATAAATTTTAAAATTGTATCCAGGGATAGGTACCTTTATATAAAGTAAATTCATAAACCATAACTGAAGTTCTATAAAAGTGAGAGTCTTACAATTGGTGTTGAATGCTTTCAAAGCAAAATCGAGCAAAATATTGTCAGGACGCCCACAACGTATCGGGCACAGGTAGTTATAAATAAATAAATCTATTTCATATTTTATTTCACCACCCACAAAAGGGGTGGGGCAAATGGCATTTTAGAATCTCCTAGGTACAACTTTAAGTTTTTGAACATTATTTGACCTTAAAAGTTGCAATTGCTAAATTGCAAGCTAGGATTAGTTCTTCTAAGGGAAACTTTTTCTCCTTGGTCCAATTTCTCCTATTTTCAAACTTTAATGGCCTATGATTATAAGACATATTTCTGTTAAGTTTCGTTGATCTAGATGCGCTCAGTAACTTTTTAGAGCCAATATAAAAGAAAGTAACAAATTACAAAAAAATTTGTTTATAATATTCTTGGGAGGCGGGGATTGGTTAGGCATTGGAAAGCTTAAAAATTAATATTTTTAGGCAAAAAAATAAAAAAAATTTTTTTTCACAGGGACGTTTTGGGGGTAGGATTGGAGGAATACCTCCCTGCCCATAAAAATAAATTTTTATTGTTTTAAGAAGTATAAAATCTATTTCTTTGAACAATTGCATTATTTTTTCAAATAATATTTTATTTAACCGCCCACAAAAGGGGCCGGGCTAAAAATGGCATTTAAGAATCTCTTGAGTCCAACTTTAAGTTTTTGAACATTCTTTGACCTTAAAATTTGTAATTGCTAAACAAAATGACGGGGAAATTAAAAAAAAACTTGCATATTTCAGAGGTAGGATTCCAAGGGGAACTAAAAAAAAAGTTATGTCCGGCTAGATTGGCAGGCGTCCTGATAAAGTTTTGTTATTTTTTTTTTTTTTGGAAGCCCACACCAAAGATGAAGTCTGTTACTTTGATAGTGCTTCAGTTATGGTTTATGTATTTACTTTATATAGAGGTACCCATCTCTGTTTTGAGTGAGCAATCGCATATGTGCGCTATTTTTCGGGGCACTGCTCTACTCCTATATTATATTGGTGTAATTTTTCTGGTTTTTGATGTTTGTCTCAACGCTTATTAATATCGTTAGTCACGTGATTTATGCATTACAAGAACTTATATTCTTTAAGAAAACAAACGCTTCTCAAAACAATCCTCCAACTCCACCACGGAATTTAAAAATATTAGGCGATTGTTTAAAGTAAGTATTATATCTTTAAGTAATTATGCCGCCAATATTCAGTTTTCGTTTTCGTATATAACAAAACGTAAAAATTCTCTCTTTCAATCAAAAGTCTGGATTTCAAAAGATCAGCTTTTTATTCGATTTCATAATACGGATTTCATTAAACCTTCCAACGGAGGGTTTAATGCAATTTAATAAAAATGTGAAAATAAATTTTTTTTTTTTTTAAGCCAAACAATTTTATTAGTGTTAGATTTATCAACTTAAGTAGATAGAACAATTTTTTATTCGAATGTTTTTTATTCGAATGATTTTTTATTCGAATAATTTTTATTCGAATAATTTTTAATACAAATAATTTTTGTTTGAGTATTTTTTTTTAACCGGTTGATAAAAAGTTTTTTCTATGTAAGCGTTTATTAACAAGTCTTAACATTTTTCGCAATCCGAGTTCGGTTCTTGGAATTGTAAAACTAATACATATTTGTGTTTAATATAAAACTTTTGTAAAAGTATTTGTGGATATAAGTGCATGCATGTGACAAATACTTTTTATTTATTCAACCACACAACATGCAACAAATAAACAAACTAAACCAAGACAGCATTTGGTTCTGATGTTGACTTTGTGGGTCAAACATATTAAGCAAGATTTTTTTTAATTTTTTTTTTTTTTTTTGTTAGAAGAAACGTCAGTTTGGGACAACTTCATAAAAGGAAATTAAGTAAAAAAGAATAAATGAAAAGGAAATAAATAGTAAAAACCTGTGAAGTGTACACAGATTATTAAGCAAATAATTTATAGAATAATAAGAATAGTAAAGCACTTTTGGCTGGTTGCATAAATGTATGTATGTGAAATTATTTATGTGTTGCCTTATGTGACAACAAATGTCTCAGTATATTTATCTATCCTATTCTATTCATTCAACCGCTTGTATTGTGTGTAGCTTTTCTGTCGCTTGAATTGTAATTTATTTTAACTATTTGTTCACAACTTTGCGAATACAAAATTGTTGCAATGTTTATATGGGGTTTTTCTCACTTTTAATAAGAAGAAATAAACAGTGGAAGCCAACAATCAAATGTTTGTTTACTGCAATAGTTTGTTTTCGTATTTACAACTTGGCTGAAATTAGCTGACTTGACTTCCTTTTTGTTTGGCCTTTTTAGGTTCTGCAGACTTTTTCTCACTTGTTTAAAGACTGCGGTATTTAGTCATGTTTAATTTGTTTTAGTATTTTGTGAATTTTTCTTCTGCTATTCAATTTCTGACTTATTATGGTGAAAATTCTTTCTTGCTGCATGCAACACAATGTTTTTACTTCATATATACTTTCATATGTATGTCGGAATCCACACTAAGACATAAAGAATTATTTCTTTTCTTAATAAATTAAAAAAAGAAAAGAAAGAAAAAAAAACAGAAGCAAATCATTACAATTGAAAAACTTTCCCTATTGTTCCATCTCTCAGTACGTTCTTTCAAGATCGTGATCATGTCTAAAAAGTTTTATTTATTTTTTATATGTTCGTTAATGTTATGGCAGCAGCCTTTGCTTCGGTTAATGTGTGTGGCGTCAATTTGCTGTGTTACCAAAGTTTTTTTTTTTTTTTTTTTGTTGTATGTTCCAGTGAAATGGAGTAAATAAAGAACTTCTTTCTTTTTAGCTGAAGCATCTGGTGTTGAGATGCCGTGTTATTGCAGTAATGGCAAATAATGCGGATGTAAAATGAAAATGCATTTTTAGTTTTTTTTTGTTACTTTTGTGTAAAACATTCACTTTTATTTACGAAGAAAAGAAATTCAAATGTAGAAACTAGCAAAATAAATTTTGATTTCTTGCAACTGTTTATTAATGTTGCAATATTGTTTATAGGGATTTTCAATAACGTCGGGTAGAAGTTAATAATATCCATTTGCAGTAGCTTTAGCATTAGAAACCACCTCTACATTTAATTCGTTAAAAAATGTTTTGCTAAGTTCCATTGTAGTTGTGCCAGCACAAATGACGCCAAATTTTTAGTGATCCTTGCGATAAGTGTCGTGATTGCAGAAATTCTACTAAAAGCGAACTGTATGGCCATCACAAACGACTTTTTGCCGAAACAAAGATGGATCTGTAGGGCAACAAGGTTATGGCCACAGTTTACGGTACTGTAAAAAGCACATGTATTTTGCATCTTTTTCATATTATTTACCAGCTATGCCCGCCACGTCATGGGCGTCCTGACAATATTTTGCTAGATTTTTCTTTAAAAGTATTCCACCCCAATTGTAAGACTTTTACTTTTATAATGCTTTAGTTATGGTTTATGTATTCTAAAATTTATAAAAAAATTTTAAAATTTATTGTAAAGCTTTGTAAAAGGTGTTTACAATATTTTAATAACATTTTAATTCCACAAAGTAAAAATACAAATCAAATACAAATTTTATTCAATTGGTGCCAATGTTACACAATAGTGTTTAAAATATCCCAGTTTCAAACCAAAAATTTCAGTACCTTTAAACCGGAAGAAATTGCTTTGTTTTTTTACTGTCTTTTCTCCACTTTCTCTTGGAAATGAGATATTTTTGCGGAAAAAAAGTATCCTTTATTGGAATGGGGATGCTAAGGTACCTCCTCACAAAATTTTGTTAAAATACATCCAGTAGTTTTTACGTGATGCGAACACAAATGAAAAGCACACGGCGGACACACAGGCAGACGGAAATAAGTTACTATTGCGCTAGGAGCCCATTGACTTGATGTGCGCAATCTCAAGGACTACGATAAGTTTATCGACAGATCTTGCGTTTCGCTGTCACACATTAGATGAAATAGCCCACATAACTTCGAGTAGTCGTTTGCGACCTTTGGGTACGAAACTCTTAAAAAGAACTATTCCTTATGATGTATTACAAATGTAATGTAATGTAATGTAATGTATTTTAAATCAGACTACTAACTTTTCCTTTTGATGTAATTCATGTCTGCTTCTATTTCACTAAGAAAACAGTTTACCTTCTATTCCTCCTTTCACTCCTCATATACCTCACAAAATTTTGAACCTAATAACAGGTGCCAATGACTTTAGCATGTATGCAAAACACTTTTGAACCTACAGACACTCACTCACACACCCGCTTTTATCCTTTAAGTCTTTTTTGATGTCATGACAAATTATCATCAAGATGCACCCTTGACTTAATGCCGAAAGGAAGCTGAAAAAAAGAGAAATAAAAAACATTTTACAAGCTTTTGTTGCGGTTCATTTGCTACAAAATACATGAAAAACTATTAAAGTTTATTTGTGTTTTTTAAGCTGTTTGCTTTGGTTTTTGTTAATTTTCCAAAACTGAAAGAAAGTGTTTTCTAAAAACCATGTTTTTGGTGTCTTGTGCTTCAGCAGTCGCTTCATCCTGAGTGCATTATTTTTATTTTTTTGGCTTAAAGCAAATAATCAATTTTATACACATTTAAATTTAAAATGTAGGAAAGAAACATTGTTTTGTGTTTGTATTTTTTGTTTTTTTTTTTTTTCTTTATCTGTGATTATCTCTTCGAGCAAGAAAAATTACATTATTTTTTCTTACATGCATAATTTTCACCCACACAAACATGCTCATTCATAAGAAGTAGTAGTAAACAAAAACGTACTCACTTTCATTAATATGACTTAGAGGCTTGTGTTAACTGAAGTTTATGCATTCGTCTCTCCATCATTCAAACACCATCATTATCATCATCATGATGATCATCATCGTAAGACAAGTCAGTCACTACTAAAGCCAAAACACTCGGGAGTGAGGAATTTGTTTACAAAAAGGGTTCAAATGTTATCACTTTGCCACTTGTAGTGTTTAAATTGTAGGAGAAGCCAAAAATAATGTTTAAAAAAATTGGACAGTGGTGTGGTGGTAAATATAAAAATGTAAATATAAAAAATAGAGAGTCTCTATCTATTTTTTTTTACTAATATAGATCGTCACCTCTGTTACTAAGCTCGACAGACTGATTGGTAAGGCGCTAGTCTATCAGTCTGAGGGTTCCGGGTTCGATTTCCACCAAAGACTCTGGGTGTTTTTTGAAAACAAGCGAAAATCTTCGCAGGTAGTGTTGTCTTAAAAAAAAACAATTGTTGCAATGGTCTTCATTCCAGGATTTGTCAAAATTTTTTTATTTTCTTGCTCTTTTGCGGATTAAGCTGCCCAATTCCTGTAAAAAATCATTGTCATCTTTTTAAGAGCTTCACGTATTAATAATTTTTTAGCTCTTCTCGTAAAATAAGTTAAATGCAATTCATCCAATATGTATGATACGAATATATTGCACTGAGGCAGTTTGACGTTTCACGCTTATAGTCATTTAATAATGATCACATGTGACTGTTTCAGTTGTCATACGAATACAAATTATTCTAATAATAAAAAAACTGAATACAGATATTTTTATGGATATATTAAGTAAAGAATAAAAGTTCAGTATAAAGTATATTCGAATCGAAAAATTAATTATTTACGGTTTGGGTGTTAGGTTAACTACCCCATGCCCCTTCCCTTATGCCCAACATTTATACAGCTTTTTATAATCATAAACCAAATACACACTCTAAGTTTCATTTTGATATTCCATACGGTATGAGCTGTAGAGCGGTTACAAAATTTGGGAGTAAGTAAACTACCTCTCCTGATTATGCCCAAAAACTATACAGCTCTTCATCTCTATATACCAAAGGCATATAGTAAATTTCATTTTGATATGTCAAACGGTATGACCTGTACAAACTCCACAATAATAGTGGCATACACACCCACCCACAGATATCATCGCGAAAATAGCCAAAATGGATTCAGGAGACCGCAAAACGAAAAAATCCGTCAAAATATCAACCTCGACTTTTTTCATGATTGCTATACTTTACCTTATACTACATATCGCACTTTATCAACAAGAGGGTATTAACTCAAAATTTTTCAATTTTCACTTTTTGCGAGAAATCAACCAACAACATCATTATCCATCTACTGTAAAAATTCAACGTATTCTTATTACTCTTTCATCTCGAAACCCGCATAAGAAAATGTAATCACAAACAGTTTTTTACCTCTACTGAAAATTTTAAAATTTTGAGTTAATATCCTCTTGTTGATAAAGTGCGATATGTAGTATAAGGTAAAGTATAGCAATCATGAAAAAAGTCGAAGTTGATTAAGTGCGATATGATAAAGTAAAATATTATTTGTACTTCAACTGGAAAAAATCATTTTTTTAGAATAAATAACTGAAAGTGTTTTCTTAATTTTGGACTTAAAAAAAATCAATTTATTATATTAAAAAGACAATATTCGCGCCGCTAAGTAACAGTTTCGACCTCAACAATATTCTTCATAATATTCAGGAGTACTCGAAAGGGTTTCCCAACATACCGTATAATTTTGGATTGTTCCGGAGAAGATCGTCTCTTTCAAATCATTGTGGAAAATTCCACAACGTTCTCGAATGTTGTAGACTGGAACATTGTGGTCAGCTCGAATACTTTTTTGTATGTGTGGTGCTATCATTAGCAATTGAAGCCCCACCAATAGGTAGCAGGCATAGTAGTCTAAAATATGATTTCAATAAAAATGCAAATGTCATATTCTTTAATTTACCTTTTTCTTCCAACTACAACTAAAATATTCATCTTTAGAAAAAAATTAAAAAATTTTGATTAATATTTACTTTTATATTTTTTTCTCTTCTGCTTTTCGTACACATATTTTCAAATATAAAAAATAATTAAATACAAATTCTCATTGCTAATCGCCCTGATTCTGACGTAGACTAGCTCCCCCATTGTGTAGTATTTTATATACATTACGATTGCCACCAATCGCAATTTGTACATTAATTTGATACAGTCACAATGACTAGCAATTTAAATAATATGGCAAGCCTTATCCAAGGCAAGCCTAGATCCATATTATAACCTCTTGCTTAGGGGTTTGGAGACTATCCAAACTCCTGTTGAGAATGCAACAGCACATTTTGATCAACAATGCATCCACCTTGCATATATCGATCTTAAACCACAGCGACCACGGTTACCCGCGAAGGAGACCTCACCAACAACCGGTCACAGAGACAGGGGAGTCTCTGTGAGGCCACCGATTCCCGTGGTACCAGTCGTTTGGGCACTGGTCGGGCCTCGAAGAGAACCCGTGATTTTTACTCACAGACCTTTTCTTCCAGATTTAGTCTCGAGGAACCCTAGCGTCTGGTGACCCTATTTTCCCCGAGTGAACCGCGTCAAAGTATTTGCCATTCATGCAGTGACAATTGGAACCCCCGGGGGTGGTAGACAAATAGGACACCAGAAGATTAGGTTTAAAATTTTTCATTGAATGCATTTTTTTTTTTTTGTATTTTTGAAATTATTTTAAAATTTGTCGCTGAAAACATTTTCATACAAAATTAAAAAAAATAGCATTTTGAAAATTTATAAAAAAAATTTAAACCACAACAATTAAAATTTTATGTCAATATTCATAAATATGCTGTATTTCATCAAAATCGATGAATAGATCGTGATTTTATTCACAATTAAGTGAAGGTATCTGAGTATAAGTCTCAAGTTTCGCCAGACCTGTAGTCAAACTTTTGTTAATTTTTATAATCTTCAATTCTTAAACTAATTTTCCGAATTGGTTCGAACTTGTTATTTAAATCTTTTCCATTTTAAATTTTGTGGCATTTCATTCGTTTCTAAAAACCCAAACGACAAAATCGTTGACAGAAAATAACTTCGACGTCACGTTTTCTTACAAAATACCAAATAAAAATAAACAATCATCGATGATAAATGTTGACGTCGCATTAAAACGTCGTCGTATTGTTGACAAAATGTCGTCGCATTGTCGACACAAAACGTTTTCGACGACGCCAAATAGAATAGGGGTGAATGATTTTTGGAAACTATGCGAATATTAATTTTTATACGTTATTCATTCGAATAAGCAAAGCAATGTTAACTTTAAGCCGAACAGTCAAATAATGTATCTTTATTTGGAAAAATTAAACTTTGAGTTCAGGCAACGCTGGGTATAATAAAAATAGGTAAAAATTTAATAACTCTACTTATAATTTGTTTGGCCTTTTATCCCACTGTTTCTAAGTAATGGGTGATTTTTTTGAGGTTAGGATTTTCATGCATTAGTATTTGACAGATCACGTGAGATTTCAGACATGGTGCCAAAGAGAAAGATGCTCAGTATGCTTTGACATTTCATCATGAATAGACTTACTAACGAGCAACGCTTGCAAATCATTGAATTTTATTACCAAAATCAGTGTTCGGTTCGAAATGTTCAAATGTGACAAATTTTGTTCAGCGATGAGGCTCATTTCTGGTTGAATGGCTACGTAAATAAGCAAAATTGCCGCATTTGGAGTGAAGAGCAACCAGAAGCCGTTCAAGAACTGCCCATGCATCCCGAAAAATGCACTGTTTGGTGTGGTTTGTACGCTGGTGGAATCATTGGACCGTATTTTTTCAAAGATGCTGTTGGACGCAACGTTACGGTGAATGGCGATCGCTATCGTTCGATGCTAACAAACTTTTTGTTGCCAAAAATGGAACAACTGAACTTGGTTGACATGTGGTTTCAACAAGATGGCGCTACATGCCACACAGCTCGCGATTCTATGGCCATTTTGAGGGAAAACTTCGGAGAACAATTCATCTCAAGAAATGGACCGGTAAGTTGGCCACCAAGATCATGCGATTTGACGCCTTTAGACTATTTTTTGTGGGGCTACGTCAAGTCTAAAGTCTACAGAAATAAGCCAGCAACTATTCCAGCTTTGGAAGACAACATTTCCGAAGAAATTCGGGCTATTCCGGCCGAAATGCTCGAAAAAGTTGCCCAAAATTGGACTTTCCGAATGGACCACCTAAGACGCAGCCGCGGTCAACATTTAAATGAAATTATCTTCAAAAAGTAAATGTCATGGACCAATCTAACGTTTCAAATAAAGAACCGATGAGATTTTGCAAATTTTATGCGTTTTTTTTAAAAAAAAAGTTCTCAAGCTCTTAAAAAATCACTCGTTACATCGTGTTTCCTTTAGTGACAAATAAAAAATTAAAAATAAAGATCTACCATGTTAAGCAGTAGTGTTTAAAGTTTAAGTTAAAGTTAAAAGTCTCGTCACCATATTTTTTGCATATTGTTGACATTAAACGTCGGGTAAAGTTGATGTTGAGTCTGTCTAAGATTTTCTATTAAAGATTCATGGGAAATTATTTTTAATGTTTATTTGTTTTTTTTTTTTTCTTTAGTACACACACCATAATTTTGTAGTTTTTTTTTCACAAACTAATAATTTTTATTAAAAATGTTAAATTCCCAAAAATGTGGTATTTTTTCTAAGGTTAAAAAAATATGTTTTTTTGTATTATTTTCTTTCAGTTTTCAGTTGTTTTTAGCCAACAATAACCTTCAAATCATTATTATTACAATTTTTATTACAACTTTTTTTTATCATGTTTATGTTGCAGAAACAAAATTAAAAACTTTATTATCTTGTTGCGCGGTTTGAAGTTTGAATATTGCAGTTACTCGTACTGTCTGTCGTAGCTTGGATAACTAAGTCTGGTTATTGGTTGGTGCAACTTGTCACAGTATTGAAAAATAAAAAATAAGCAAAAAAAGTAAAATGTTATTACTACAAGTGCAAATATTTATTTTCAACTTTAGAAAATGGCAATATTTTATAAATTTATTTTAAGTTCATTGTTAAAACCTTTAAACTAAAAATAAGTCATTTGGAGAAATAAAACGGCTTCGAGATAATCTACTGATTAATATAAACATCTTGTAAAGGTCACTTAAATTTGAGCTTGTCCTACATAAGGTTGGGTTAAAAATCTCGATATTTTTTATATCAATATTCAATATTTTAATAGCGATATTCGATATTAGTTTTAGCCGAAGTATCGAAATTCAATATTTTTTTAATTCTACTTTTGTATTTTGTGCTTTAGTTGATAAAAAGCCCCCATAAACTTCATAAGAAGAAAATATAACTAATCAAAAATCTTTGGTTAATTTTAGTCAACTAATGCTTATATTAAGCCTGTTACTTCCTTTGGAAAGGTAGATTATATGGTGGTAATAAATCACCTTAACCATCAATCATCAAGCTTCACTTTCGGCTTGATGATTCAAAAAATAAATGTAAAGTTTATTTTTAAAAAACTGATGCAGCGCCTCTGCTGTTTATTATTTTTTACATCGCCGGCGATTTAGTGCTATACGGCGAAATATCGGCGTAAGAGGGCACTGCGACATGTGCTATTGTGCTAAATGGAATTAAAACATATCAGTAAAATCGATAATGCTACGGCTGGGTATCGAACTCCGGACCATGCTTTAGTAAACTTAAACAAAAAAATTTTATTATATTTACAGTGGCAGCAATTCCGCGACTAGCTCAGTTATATTCAGAGTAGAGGTAATTACACATCAACATTTTTAATGCAATTCCAACTCTCAAGGTCCATGTCCATAAAATTAGTGTTAAGGTTTTATATATGAAGTTTGACAGTTGGGGTACTCGTACATCCACACAACCATTAGCTATGCTACTGCATCGTTTTGTTTTTAAAGTGTCTTCCACACCCACCTCTGCTTGAGAGAAGAACTGAAGCAATAAGATTTAGATAAATTGCAAGCATTTCACGGCAGTTCTGTTAAAAGTCGCCGTAAAATATTTAATAGGGCAGACTTTTTCTGCGTCTTCTGAAAGAGTTTCTTCCGCAGTAAGTTTGTTAGAACACCCGACAATAGTTGGTGTTTAACAGCCGAGCATATTAAAGAGAGGATATTTGTTATATTAGTACCTGATGATTGATTATTTCTTGGATGGAACTTAAGCCGTTCTCACAGTCTTTTTCGTCAGCTTGCGTCGATTAATTGAATGAAATACATATATGTATATCACTATAAATTTTTCATTTGTCCGTTCGTATTTCTAAATAGGAGTTGCAACCAAAAATTGAAATTAAAAGTTGTTCCGTTCGGAACTAGCTTTTGAGAAATGTTACACACTATGTACACGTGTTGAGAAATTCTTTAATTAATGAGGTTTTTTAAAACTAGTTACGTTTGAATCTTTAAAGTAATGTGCACCGAGATAAATATAAATTTTCTTATCTTTGTTTAAAATAAGTCTTAAGACTGTACTTGTACCTTCTGATCAAAAAGTACTCTCTTTTTTAAATTTCTTTGACAGTACAAAGATACACAAATTTCAGTAACAGTAACTTTAATAAAAAAAAAAATGTATCCGCAACCGAAATTATATAGCTTTTTCCGAAATTTTATAGTTGTTTCCTTCCCTGCGAGAATAGAAAAGTGTTAGTGTAATATGGCTGCAACAGCAGGATATAAAATGATGCATAAAATATGATCTGCAGCGTTGGTTTAGGAATATCTTCAGAGAAACTTTATAGTTAGTCAGCTCTTCTTTCACTCTAGACTCGGTCCTCAAGCAGGCGTCTTAGTAAGATCGCTATAAAGATGAGGGCGTGTTGCAATGACAAGAGCTCGGCTTAACTGGAGAATAAATACATACCTCACTAGGCTACTTGCAGTAAGAGATGGGAGAAAGAAAAACATTCCTATGAAGTCTTCGAAATTGGACTAAAAAAAATCTGCAAAATCGGGATTAATTTTTAAATCCGAAAAAAATATGTTAAAATAACAAAAAACCAAAAATATGAGGTTTTTATAATTTTTTTTTAAGAAAATAATTACAAAATCATGTAAAATAAAATGAAACAATAAATATTCAGGCTCTATTATTAATATAAAACCGAAAAATAAAAGTATGTTTAATGTTTTCATAAATACATTATTTAAGATCACTTTCCAAAAATATCGATTTTAAAAAGACAACACTACCTGGGAAGCTTCTTTCTTGTCTGCGAAAATTACCAATCTTTGGCGGGACTCGAACCCGCAACCCTCAGAATGGTAGACTAGCGAGTGCCTCGATTGGAGTATTGGAAAAAATTTGTTTTATTTAATTTTATAAAGTCTTTACTATATAAAATTCCTGCAAGTGACTTTTTATCCATACGACTTCTTGTTTCGTTTTCAAGACTAACTTGGCTAAACACTTGTTCAATATTAGAGGAAGGATGTGGCAGATACAAAAATATAAAACTAAAAATATTGAATATTTAATTAATTAAATTAGACGAACTTTTTATTAATATATAATTGAATTTTTAAAGTTAATTACCGAATTTCTATACAAATATTCGTCAACTGCTATTAGTAGTCAAAGAGAATAAAAAAACTTAAGCCTAACTTTAACAATTCATTTATATAAAAACAAAAATTATAGAAATAAAATCCTTAGCAAGATGATTGAAGCTCTCCAAATTCAAAATCAGTTGCTTGAATATCCTATAACATTATTTTAGCTGTATTTTCTATGTTGTCTACTAATGAAAAATAAATCTTTGATTTTGCATTTAGATCTACTTGACAATTTATAACGCCTTCAATTAAAAGCCAATAAGAATGACAAGGATATAACATGTTCAGATGTTTTATTTCTAATAATCTTGGAATTTTATTAAATTGTCCAAGCTGAGGATTCAAAGTCTGAGAAATTTAATTCAAAGATCAATAAACAAAAGTGTGACCTAACAGTCATTTCATAAAATCTATCATTTGAGGAAGAAAATCGGCAAATCTTAGGTAGCCAATATTAATATAAAAATCATCAAAATGCAGAGAAATCAGCATATCTGGCAACAGTGGTTAGTAGGCGTTCCATCGGTATGTATTAGTGCTGGCAATTTCTACTACTTTCAGTTACTCGGTACAACTCAATACTTTTCAATTGGGTACTCAATAGTACTTAATACTTCCGTTTAGATAATAGCAGAGAAAATGTATCGTTGTAGTTGTCAAATATTTTTATGAATTTATTTCTAACTTTACTTTTGTGTATTGAGCACCCAAAAAAAAAAATGATCGAGTATCAAGTACTCGGTACCCACTACTCAATATTTTGCCAGCCCTAGTATGTATGCCAAAACATACAAATAAACTAAATAGCTTTGCTAGATTTCTATTATCCTTGTTAGACAATAGACATTATATTTCGATTATTTAAATGTTGCTGTGTTGAGTAGGGTACTTATTTTGTCCCTTAAAAATAACTTTATTACTTTTTTACCTATTCCTATCGTTACTGCTTCCTTTCTCTTTGTCGCATAACAAAAAAGCTTGCTAAATTGAGTTAAAACGGTTTTAAGCAACCAAACAAAAACTAAAGCAATGCAAAACAAAATCAAATCAAACACAACCAACCACACCTTCAACGTTAATTCAAATATCATTTCGGACTATTTTTTTTATTTTCGGTTCACATTTTTGTAGTTTTTGTAAAGCACGATTTTTCAAGTTCTTTGAAAGTTTTTTTCAACAGAATTTTTCGATTTTTTTTTTTTATCAAACTCGTGACTAATCAACATAAATACAGTTTGAAAAACTAAAACGAATTTAAATGATTTTGTACGGTTTTTTTTCTATTCATTTTCTTTTTCGTTTAAATTGAAATCTAAATCATTCGTCGTATGCAAATGTATCCGAAGGATTTCTAAATTGGATTTTTTAAAGAAAAGTTGTTACGGGTATTGTTATTAATATTGGCAACAGTTTTTTTATTCCTTATTTTATTGTTATGATTATTATTTTGGCAGTTTTTAAATTATGACTTGGTAATGATTTGAGTTTTATTTTTTATTGCAACAATTTTCCATTTGTTGCACGAAACTCACCCACATTCTAAAAGTGATTGTATATTTGAATTGTTAGATTTTTTTTTTTTAAATAGCTAACAATCAAAATAGCTAACATTTTTTTGTGGTAATTTTTTTTGTAATATAAAAATATATAAGTCACAATAGATAATTAGTTGAAACATGCCAATTGTGTCCCTTAATTTGACTTAATGATTTAGTAAACGAATTTATGAAAAAATTGTATTTTGCATTATTTTTTTAAAATAGTTTTTTAAAATTAAAATGCTCCCACAGTGCAGTTAGGTATACCAGTACCAGTTTAGCGGTAGGTAAATTAGAAATTTAATGCGTTTTTAATACATGGCTTTCTGCTTAAATAAGATGATTATATTGATGACATCTAGTTACAACAAGACGGTATCACACACCATGCAGTCCGCTGTACTCTCTCCTATGTTGCTATGAACACAATAACAAAAACTTATAAAAAAATTTATGTTAAAAACTCGATTCAATTGAATTTTTGAATGCAGGATAATGAGTTGCATAACTTTAGGATCAAATTTTTACATGAGAATAAAATGAGTGGCGTGTGCGAATGCCATATTGAGATTTTTTGTACTTAGTGTAGATGCTGATTATTGTTGCCGAGTCTAAAAACGAATAGGAAAATTGGGACAATTTAAAATAAATATTTATGGTAGTTTTAATGTAAATTTAAAAATTGGTCGATTATTCAAATTCTCCACCTAGGTGTTAAGAGGCTCATTACGACGATGGTGAAGGTCTTGCAATCTTATGTGTTAATAACACTGGTTAACAAATAAAACTGGAGTGGCCTACACTCAACTTTACCATACCCAATGGAAGCAGATAATTTTATTCGAATCCAATAATTAATTATTTTCAGTTTGGGGTATTAAATAAACTACCTCTTGACCCTTCACGATTATGGCCAAAATTTATACAGCTCTTCATCTCCATAAACCAAAGGCACATACTTAATTTCGTTTTAATATGTCATACGGTATAACCTGTAGAACGTTCACAAAATTTAGGGGTAAGGAAATAACCCTTGTCCTCTTCCGATTATGCCGAAAAACTATACAGCTCTTCATTTCCATATACCAAAGGCACATACTAAATTTAATTTTGATATTTCAAACGGTATGACCTGTACAAACTCCACAAAAATAGTGGCATACAAACCCACCCACAGAAATTATCGCGAAAATAGTCAAAATGGATTCAGTAGACCTCAAAATAATACGTATGGTAAAGTAAAAAGAAATTTCCTGTCGTAGATATGTTGTTGAGTGATCCTAAAGGTATTTTTCTAGCTGATTCCGAATTAGAGCTCCGATTTTTTCTAAAACGTAGGATATCTCGCAAGACAACAGGATTAAAATGGCGCTCACGTGTTCGAAGATAACAGTGCCATCTTTTGGTGGAAGAAAACACAGTTGTATGTTTAAAGACATACTGCAGCCCAGCGTTTCCTTGGATACAAAAAAGTTTATAACACTGTCTCAAAAAGTAAGTAATATTCCGCCTTTGATCCTTGAAAGTAAATTTACCGTACACGTTACAATAGTTATTGCCTTCGAGCAACAAAATTCTGAAGCCGTCTCTAGAGAAAAAACAAGCCTCTTCACACGGCGACAGTTAGTCACATACAGCTTTGAAGTGACAACCGATTCAGCATTGCTATGCATAAAACTGTAGAATAGCGTAAGTTTCAACATATTTGACAGGATAGGGATGCATGACATTGACAGGAATTTTACTTTCACCTGCTTACGATATTATAAGTATAAATGAAATAATTTACTAGTTTCAATTAAGCAAAAACATATATGTATTGAGCTGTCACAAGGAAACTAGACTTAAAAGAAAGAATCTAAGCACAGATTCGAAATCAGCTCGAAAAACACGCCTAATATCATTCAAAAACGTCTATAAGATAAAATCTTTTAATAATGCTGCACTTCTATCGGCGCGCCTGGTCTAATAAGTCCTTAATTCGGCTATAAGTTACTACTAGCTGTGTGTTTGATTTTGCTTTAAAATTTTAAGACTCTTACGTAATTGTAAAAATTCTGAAAATGATTGTGAAGCTCTGTAAAAGACAGATATTATTTTAAAACAGCGCTGTCTGTTGCGCAATATTGCTTAAAATATACTGCTTTCAAAAATAAAAATTGCCTTAAAGTATGCAGTACCTTGAAATCCGTAAAAAATCGCTCACTTTCACTGCTTTTTCTCCACTTTTTCTTGGAAATAATATATTTTAATAATGCTGCACTTCTATCTGCACGCCTGGTCTAAGAAACTTTAAGTAGGCTTGTTTATAGCTATATTTTTGCTTTAAAATTAATCCACGCCAAATTTGAGACTCTTCCTTACGTATTTCTTTTATGTTAAGGTTTCAAAATTTGTAATTAAAAACACTTTGAAAGCCAATCATTATGTATGCTATTTTGCTCTTTGTCAACCTAAAACTGCCATCTTCTCCTTGGCAATGTCTATAGTTGTAAAATATTGCTTGACATATCTTTTATAACAAGGCCTCGCACACTGTGGCCACTGCGGCAATAAATCAATTTGGACCTGCTTTTCGATTTTGATGATTTTTGCACAGATGGTTAAAAACTATCTAAAGGACATGTGTGAAAAATTTCATGCAAATATCTCCATTGGTTTTCTGTCCCGAGCAGCGCAAAGTTGAAGTATGTGAACAAGTCTCAAATGTGATAGTTTTCTATGTCATATTCAAAAGCCTGTTACTTACAAACTATACACCGAATGTACCTTATAAGTATTTTTTCAATTAAAATGGACATTAAGCATTATATGTAAATTAAAAAAAAAAAATTTTAAATTTAAAAAAAAAATTCTTTTGACAATATATTTTAAACCGAAAATAAAAACATTTATGATTTTCCGTTAAACTTTTAGTTGTGTGCGAAGTAGTGCGACACATGGAGTCCTATACCAAATTAAAGCTGAGAGTCTCAGCTAACAGACTTAAAAAAAAATCCTGCCCCAATTTGCCCGCCACCGAAAAAACAATGAAAAACAAAAAAATCACAGTAAAAAATATGCGTTATGTGGTATTTTACGCGTGCAAAAACAACTGTGCATTCTTTCTTTCTTTGCTACTCGTACACGAAGCCGGTGCCAATTTGGGATCGAGAAAATCGAAAATTTCATTGCATTTGTACTATATAGAAAAAACTTAAATTTGAGTCCCGATTACAAAAACAAATGTACACAAAAGTATTTATCAAAGTAATATCGGTACATTGTTTACGTAGACTAAACAACAAAAAATCTAAATGTAAACTTACTACACATTAAATGAAGAGCTTTACGTATAACTTAATCAATAACTTAACATTGTTCACATTTTTTCTCTTAAAAATTAACTCCGTTATCCGTTATAAACATTCTTTTATATTATATCTGAGAGTGGTATAGTGATAAGTAAGTGTCTATTAAGCAATTAAAGCCAATTTATATAATAAGCAATGTAAAAGCTAAAAATATCTTTCAGCACGCTTTCGGAAATTGTTTTTCAATGGAAAAAAGATATTGATCTTATAATTGGTGTAGTTTTCGGAATTATAAAATAGTGTCCGAGAAAACTCAAGAAAAATTCAGACGGTTTTTAAAACAAACATTAATGCCTCAACTTTTAAAGTATCGGAACAAGAGTCAGCGTACTTCATCAAGATTTTTTAATGACAATGAAGAATGGCTAACACATTCTTATACGTTGACTGATAAAGTAGTGGATGATACAGTGGATGGTAAACGTGGACGTCCAACGAAAACCTTTGGGGAGAGCAATGCCAGAACGAAATCTTCGGTTCAAAATTATATTATCCACAATTAGTTGCAGTCAGGCAATAGACGCTGAGAAATTCCAAATATATTGTATACACACGGCAAAATTGTACATTGATTTGTATGGAAAATTTTTATATTGGAGTTGTACGAGGGGTGGGTGTTACAGTGAGCGGATTTTCTTCATATTTTCAAAACAACATTTAATAGATGTTATATGCATTTTTGCGAAAAATAAACATATTGCATATAAAGATATTGCATTTTCGAAATATCGTTTGTATGGGAGGTGGACGTAAAAGTGGGCGGATTAAGTTCATATTTTTAGGAGGTCATTCTACAATTATAATATTAATGTTTTATGAAAATTGAATTAATATATTTAAAATCATGGAAGTTATGCCACATTTTCTATTTAAGTTGTATGGGAGTTGGGCGTAAAAGTGGGCGTATTTTTGTAAAAAAAAATTGAAATTCTTAAAAAATTTAAAATAAATGTGTGCAAAATTTCATGAAGCTCCGCACCCTCCTTGATTTAAGACCATTAAATACACTACACGGCCACAGTGTGCCTCGTTAGCACGCATGTCTTCTAAGGTTTCAGATAGTTTATGAGTTGTAGACTTTTTTTAATATAATTGAATTTTATTGCTTCCGCTGCAGGTCTGAAGTCAATTATAGCTTGTAATTGGAATTTTTCAATTAAAAATACATTCAACTATTTGTAATTATAATTAAGATTTTTTCAATTACACATTATATGTAAAATCGAAACGAAACAAACCTTATTTATTTTATTTTATCCGATATTTCGGCCAACTCTGTTGGTCATTTTCAGGTATATTTTTTTATAATTTTTTGTAGTCGAGTCACAGTTTTTCTTTAAAACCTTTGTTACTTTCTACCTGTTGTACTACTACCACTAGAAAACCAACAAAATTAAAGTTTTAGGTAGCATCGAACATAATGCCTCTCCTACTACCAGGTGCACTGAAGTTAGCATTGCTCTGAAATAAGGATATAGCTGGTTTCAAATTGAGCTGGGTATTAAACACCACCTCTAGTAGTGCAAACATTGTGCCCATCTCTTCATTAGTAAACGTCTACGTCTTCCAGATGCTAGACGCGATGCAGTTTGAAGCCAAAACTAACCCTGAACGACACTTGATTACAACGACGGCCAATTGCGACCCTTTTAGGACTTACCTAGCTCCTATGAAATTGTTTTCTTTGCAAAATTGTATCAGTAAAGAGATCAGATATTTAATTTCTACATCAAGTAGGTGACTCCTGTCATGGACTTTAACAAATCGTTTGTTGTTAAAATACCGAGTGGAAAGACAACTCCGGGAGACGGGATGCAGTTTTGACATTTACAGGTGGCTTCAAGGCAGACATGGGACTGAATAGGGGATCTTCTCTGAGGATCTTGACCTTTTCCTCTCACTTAGGCTACCCGACACATGCAGCGTGTTCCAGGCTAAAGTATCCGAGGGTAAAATTCTAAAAAATAGCTCTGTAAAAGACAGACATGAAATGAGTTACTCATCATTTTAAAACAGCGCCATCTGTTGCGTAACAATGCATAAAATATACTGATTTCAAAAATAAAAGATGCATTAAAGTATGCAGTACCTTTAAATCGGTAAAAAAAATCGGCGTACTTTCTGCTGCTTTTTTCTTGGAAATAAGATATTTTTGCGGAAAAAAAGTATGATATATTTGGATCAGGATACCAAGGTACTTCCTGACAAAATTTTGTTAAAATCCATCCCGCAGTTTTTACGTGATGTGAACACAAGAAAGAGACAGGCAGGTATTGAGTTACTGTTTTATTATAAGTTTAGATATTCAACATTTATATGTATCACTTGTTTCTAATACGCACTGCATTAAACCAGTCATAAGGTATTTTGCTTGTGTTTATTTCATGCTTTGTGTTTAATAATAGCGTTTTAAAAACACTTTCAATTTCTATGGCCTTAAACAACCATTTAGATAATGACCAGTTTCATCTTTTTGTTGCGAACAGACGAAATGCTTTTCCTTTTTTCGGCGTAGCAAATTAAATTTCACACTTATTCTTTAACCTTCACAGACATCTATTAAATTTAAGCAAAATGCCATTTATTTTAAATGGTCGATGAAAGTTTACTTCTATTCGAAAAAAAAACAGAAATTATTTCAAAACTATAAAACCAACAATTTTACAACTTTACAAATGCTTTTGAATGATGTAAGAGTTCAAAAGTTTAACCCCACCACTGGCCAAATGTCTCTCCATCTCACTGGGAACAAATAAAAAAAAAAAATGATCATAATGTTGTGTTGCCGAAGTCGTAACTCTGACCTGGTGGTGGTAACGCATATTAGTAATTATTTGAGTTGGTTACATGCCCATTATGATTATTATTTTAGCATTTGTTATTTCAAAGAGCCTTTTAAATCGGCATTTTTGTAGTTTCTTTTTATTATTTTAATTGTTTAGCAAATCTGTAATTGTTGTGTGTCTGTCTAACTTGGGCTGAGACTTAAGTTTCTTAAAGGAGGCGTGAAGTGAGTACGTCATAAAAAGTTATTTTTTAACAAATTATTATTTTTTCTTTTGTCTATTTGAAGTCACGTCATGGTTGCAATCAAAACGTAGAAAACGACAACTTTGTTTAGTTTTTCTTTCATTTAATTCCTTTGATTTTTTAACTTCAAATGTTCATTCATTTGATTTCGGTTTTACAGTTTTTTGTTTGTTTTATTTTTATCAAGATTTTATTTATAAGAAAAAAAAAAAAAACAAAAATAGTTGATATTGACATGTGGTTGGAAAAAATATTATAAATTATCATCATTTTTGTTTCGGTGCATGATGATGATGTTGACGGTTTGTTGTTTCGATCGACAGTGTTAGTTTTTTTTTTTACACAAGAAATTATTTTGTAATAATTCATCAAACAACACTCCCTAATTTTAATCTGTTATCAAAACTTTACCACCTAAACTTTGGTCTTTAAACTCATGGGTTCACTGGATAATTAATTTTTCTGAGTGTTTGAAAAGAAAGACATCTTAACGAAATTTGATAAGTTGATAAAACTGTTGCATGAATTGAAGGAAGTTGTTAACATTTCAAAGGGTATCCTTTTCTGATAAATCTTGTGGCATAA
The DNA here is from genome assembly GCA_949628195.1 of Phasia obesa. Lineage (NCBI taxonomy): Eukaryota > Metazoa > Arthropoda > Insecta > Diptera > Tachinidae > Phasia > Phasia obesa. The sequence goes on from OX451217.1 coordinate 43,513,691, forward strand.
ATCAATGAACTTTTTCGATGGTTGAAGCCTGTACATATGCATGAAGCTGTGTTTTAGTTGAACTTGGGTTCTGTATTGACTTCAAAGGCACAGCTCCTTTGTAGTTGTACAGGATACCCCACCAAAAAATCATCCGGGTCAAATGGCATAATTTTGGTTGGTAGTTTTTGCTAAATTTACGTGAGATGACAGTGTCGTAAAATCGCTGGTTCCGATTAATTGTGCCATCAGCTATCTAGTATAAAGCGACGCTCTGTTGTAACTACAAGTTTCAAACATCTAAATTATCTAATTATTTATTGTCTGCGAAAGTTAAAGCTTTTTGTGCGCCACAGAATTGCGGACCCTCGGATTCTCTTGGGTTTTGTTGAGTTTACTTTTTGCTTAAATAAATTCGATATAAAAAACTAACAATGAAACTACTCCTGAAATACAGTGCGGAAAAACACACTCTTAACCTTAAAAACAATATTTTGACAATTTTTACAGCGCATCGGCGTGATTTAGTCGTTAAAATGCTTGCCTAAGCATAAGGAGAGACAGACCAAGCATCGCAGAATAAATCCCTAGCAGAGGACGAAAAATGTTCACCATGGTTTATAAAAAAAATTAAGTTTCTTCAGTCAATCCATCAAAGAAGCAACCTGACTGGGTATCGAGTACCGTATCTAATTTGGTAATGTTGTTGAGTACTCAATACTCAAAAGCAGTTACTCGATACTTTTAACTTTATAGTTTTAGAAACAAATTAAATATAAAATTTAATGACTTCATTAAAACTCACAGTTTTAATTACAATAGTTTTAAATTAAAGTTCAAACAATTTTTTAATTGGTTCAAAGATATACCGGCTTAAAACAGAACAAATAAATTTCCTAATTAAACAAATAATTGAATCAAATAAGTATTTAATTAAATTTTAATCTGAAACCAATTCAAAGCATTAATTGGTACAATAATTTTTGTCTGAGCAGATTAACAACAGTTAGTTTCTATTATGTAAACAAAGTATTGAGTACAAGTGAGTAGCCAATTGATAATTATTGAGTAGTATCGAATAACTAGAAATATCAGAAATTGCCAGCACCTATTCAACACACATTCAAATATAAAATTCCTTATGTTTTAATTAAATTAGATGGTAAATAAGCTAACAAGTACTTATACAAATGTATAAAATACTAAACTTAAACTCAATACATTTCCTCTAAACAATGTCGAGGTCAATTAATTAAAGTTTTGCAGTTTCTATTTTGATTTTAAAGTACAAAAAAAAAGTTTAATTTAAAATTTCTAAATCAATTAAATTTGCATTCCTTAGGAGGAACAAAATTCTTTGTTTAGGAAAAAAAACAAATAAAACTGACGACTAAATAAGATTATTTAAGAATAAAATAAAATCTTAATTTTTCGAACAACACACGGCCCGTGTATTCGTCATGATATGAGTCAACGAACCTCAAAAGTGAGCAATAGCCAACTAGCTAGACCCCGTCTTTTCATACCGTAAATTTTATGTATATTTTTTCTTTTCTTTCAAATCTACAGGCAGGCAGCCTCATTTTTTTTTTTTTTTTTATTTACAGCCATTTTAGAAAATCTAAATACACAAGTGTTCGTTCTTGGTCTCTCTATCTATTGCGTACGCCACGCAATTATTTGTGTATTAAAAATAAGAAATGAACACACACAAAATATATTAGACATTTTACGTTTCTAAAATGATGCCAAACATTAAGGCATCAAGAATGTTTTTGTTTTGTTTTTTTTTTCTAAATAAGTAAGTGAAATGAGCAAAAATTGATATAGAGCCTCTTAAAAATAGACAGATCATTAAGTAGGTATGAACTAATTTTTTATTGCTTTTTTCAGGAATTTTTTGTTTTTTTTTTTTTCAATTATATTTTTGGAAAAATTAGGAAAAACAGTTGGAATTTATCTCCAATTTATTTTTGTGATGAGAATGTTGACTTGTGGCACGTTTGTATAAATTAATATTAAATATGTTTTCAACATATTTCAATATTTACAACATTTTTCTTAACTTAGTGCTGTTGTTCGAATAAAAATTATTCGTTGAATCAATGATAAATTCTTCGAATTAAATACCTAGTAGTAATTTTAACTATAATTATGCTACATTTCTTAAACAATATCTAAGACAAATTAAATATTATTAACTAAAATAAATTAATATTAACTTTGACCTTTTGCATAGCAATAGTTTTACCCACAACAATCATAATCTAAAGCAATTATATGATTATAATATTTTATATTCTTAACCAGAAATCCAACATACAACAGCAACATAATAAGATAATTGCATTAATATTTTTTATATACATACGTAGTGATCATACATCTCCACATGCAGTAATTGCAGACACACACACACACACACACATCCAGATAAATTGAATAAATATGCGTGGATTTAAATTTATAATGACGACCGCAACCGAAAAAAAAGAGTTTCTGCTGTAAATTATGATGATGTCGATAAAGATGATGATGTAAAAAAGCTAAGCCTGTGTCTAGCCCATTATTCTCTATTATTCATGTTACGAGTATTTGTAATGTTACATAAGGATGTGGGTTGAGTCTTGTTTAGTCTGCATAATTTGATATGTAATTGATACGAAAAAAATTGAAAAAATGAATCGGTATGTATAGAAATACACAGGCTCTAATCGAATCATACATGTGTGGCTTTAAGTTTTACATTGCACATTGGGCTGAATTTTAGGAAAGTAAATAGTTGTAATAGAATTTTAAACTTCTGTTGCATTTAGTTTACAAATTGGCTTATTTAGATTCATAACTAGCAGTACACGCGACGTAGTCAGCGTCCTGGCAATATTTTGTTCGAATTTGCCTTTTAATTTAAAAGTAATGCACACCAAATTTTAAGACTTGCAGGAAGGATAGGTTTTATATAAAATTCTATTTATGAAGAGTTCTGTAAATAGTGTCTGAAATTTTCCGTTCACAAAAATCAAAGGTGCTGCCAAGTTTTCAGTACTATTAAATCCGCAAAATTGCTTATTTTCACTATTTTATATCTATTTTCACTACTTTATAAAAGTATTTAAACCCAGGTACTAAGGTACCTCGATAGACAGACAGAACAAAATTCCAAACAGACAGACAGCCAAAAAATTCCAAAAATGTAAGTAGAATTAAATATCTTTCGTATATCTGCAATAGAACAAGGATCCTTTATACGGCTCGGATTTAAGGCAATGTTTTGGATAGATCTGGCATTTAGTTGACTTACGGGACTTACGGAATTATTGTTCAGTAAAGTAGTCGATTTGGGCTAGTAAAATTGTCGACTGTAAAGGACCTATATGTGAAATATGCTCGATATGCATAATAATACGACAGGTATTATTATGCAATAATACGACAGGTATTATTATGCATACCTGGCTTTATTGATTGAGCGTGTTGCTGGGTTTTTCTTTATTGCCTACAAGCTATGCCCGCCACTTCGTCAGCATCCTTGCAATATTTTGTTCGATTTTGCTTTGAAAGCAATGCACACCAAAGACCCTTACCTTTTTTAGTGCCGCCTTAAACTATGCTGCATATTAGCTTATGTATTTACTTTATAAAAAATAAAGCATGCATATCCGGTTATTTCAGTTCAGTTATGGATTATACTTTACTACTAAAATAACTGCGTACTTTCGCTGATGTTTCTCCACTTTCTCTGGGAATTAAAAAGTATCCTATATTGGAATCAGAATGCTAAGGTACCTCCTCACAAAATTTTGTTAAAATCCATCCAGTAGGTTTTACGTGATGCGAACACAAAAGGTCTGCTTTTCTTTTGTGTTCGCATCACGTAACAATGAGACATGTGGAAATGAGTTACTATTTTATTATATGTATAGATATTTAAACTTATACGTAACTGGAGAATTATTTATATATAAGTTATATTCTAAATGCCATTTTACACTATAATAGAAGTATTAATACTTTAAAGACCGTTTTACACTATAATAGAAGTATTAATACTCTTGAGGAAAATGAAACCCTGTCATGATTTTTAAACAGCGATTAGATCAGGGTGGTATTTATTAAAAAATCTTAATACTTGTATTATACTGTGAAACGGTCTTTAAGAATATAACTTATATACACATTATTTGACAAATGAACCGATACCTTACAAACGCAACACTGAATTGTTAGAAAATCATTTGACAGAGGGCCAAACCAAAATAAGTCATACTTTGTTTAGGTACGAACAAACCTAATAGAATCTGTTTATTGATAATGTTTTATGGCTTTATGCCATGCATTCGAAACGATTACACACTGTGTAATTTTTTAAGTCATGGCAAAATAACCATATACGTCATAAAAGACCAAAAAAAAAAAGACCCCTGTCTCCCAGTTTTGCCCAAAGTCCTCCAGGTTTTTTTTATATGCCCTCAAAGATGTGGCGCCTCGATGTCACTTTTGCAAAAACTTTTCACTTTTGCGGCTACCTAAGCGCTACCTCAACGGTATTAAGAATCATTCCTAGGAAGTTCATATGTTCTAGAAAGTTGTTTATTAAGATCTTAGGTTCATTTTTGTAGTTGATTGTTTCCTTCAATTTTGAACGGTTTGCTACCTATGGACCTGAACAGGGAAAAAAGGTAAAAAAAATTAATTTTTTAAAGTTTTTTGCGATTTTGACCTTGAAGATGAAGTTTTTTTTTTTGATTTTATATGTTAACAATTTTTGTTCTTTATGACAAGGGCTACAACTTTGCCTCAGAGAGTATATCAAAATTCCAAACGGTTTGCAAAATATGAGCTTGAGTAAATGATAATTTTTTTGCAAAAATAACATCCAGGCCCCAAGGAATACGTTATTTTGTATTCTTTGACTCCCTGGCTCCAAATATAATTTTAAAAAAATACTATCTCTTACATATTTTTTTTTTTTTAATTTAAGAAAATAATTTGTTTACAAAAATTCTCAACTCAACTCTCTACGGCTTATAAAACTTTATGCGCCTCAAGCTCAAAATGGGATATTTTTCTATTTTTATAAATTTATAGCTAAAAAACTGTAAGAGATAGTATTAATATAAAATTATATTTAAATTCAGGGAGTCAATCAATATTAATAAAAAAAGTTTAAATTTTTTTATTTAAAAATTATGGGAATTTAAATATTAATTATTTAATACTATGCCAATTACCTATAACATTAAATAATAAAAATGCAATTAATCCGTCGAGGATAAGGCTATTTCCCACACGTATTTTACTGATTTATTCGACATCGAACGACTCAAATACTATTTTATTTTGGAATACTTAGAATAATTTGGTTGTAGATTGAAGTTTAGCAAAAAAAAATTATATTTCAAACCACCCATGCAACATTTTTGTGCGTAATAACCATTTAATAATTAAGCGTTTACAACAACTTTCTTATGTCGACTTAAGCAATGATTAAGATAACTATAATTTGTTCATAGCAACCACAATATATTTTTTAACTTAAAAACGTTATAAAATTATTAAAAATTATAAACTAATACTTTACAAACAAGATTTAGACATCGCTCTAGGTTTTAATTGTAGAAGTAAAAAATGTTGCGAATTCTGCATATGAAGAAAACAGTTTTTTTTGGAAAAAATAAGAATAAATTTCCATGGACCAAAGCCTATTCTATTTTAGTTTCGGTCAGTACTTGTTAAAACTAAAACCGTTTTACTTTACGGTTTCTTTTTATAGTTTTTACACGCTTTTTACAAAAATGAAAACTTTACGTCACTTTTTGCTTCTAAATTTGCACTGAAAGTTCGTTCCACTTTCTATTATTTAGTTACTGTTTTTCTTTGTTTTTTTTTTTAATTTTGTAGACATGCTGCCTGCCGTTCTGCAAAATTTCAATACTTTTACTTTAGATCTTTTTATGAATTTCTTAAACTTAATGTAAATTTCATTGTTTTTTCTTTAATGCTGATAAAAGTAAAAAGACTCTTTTTTCCATTACAAACATCATCATCATTTTTTATGCATTAATTTTCACTTCTTGCCATAACTACAACAACTGGAACAACAGCAGTAGCAATTGTACAAAAATAAAATAGAGAAAAACTAATGATTTTTTTTTTATTGTTCATATATTTTTGTTGTTTCTTTCAGGTGTTATACCATGAAATAGTATCACACGCTCGAGTAGTAAGTGCCTGTATAAGAGCTGCATCTGAAAAGGAACAAAAGCAACAAAAACAAATTCAGCAACAGCAACAATTGCAGCAACTACAGCACGATTCCTATAATGCAGATGGCAGTTTAATTGCGGAACAAACTAATTCCTCACTTTCATCAACAGACGATACAACCACTAATACCACCGCCACCACCACTACAACTGCATACTCATCATCAGCAGCAACAACATCAGGTGTTGTTTGTTCAACAGCCACAACATTATCTGATCACCAAATTAATCCTAATTCATCTGCAACAGGAGCAGCTGCAGTAGCAGCAACAACTACAACATCAGGTCATACTTCTAAAAAGTCGGATAACAACTTAGAACGTTTACAAAATCGCTATCATTTGTTGTATTTAAAAGCTTTCGAAGTTCAATTATGGCTTGATGGTTTATTGCGCAAGAAAAGTTCATCTGTGGTAAGATTTTTTTTTTTTTTTTGTAATCAATTAGTTTTTTACATTAGATACATATTTAAATTTAAACGTCAAACCACTGGATATGGCTATTACTCTTTAATCATAATAACTTTCAAGCTTAAGTTTATTATTATAAATATATGGCCATTGAATAATAACTAATTGATCTCAGAGGCGTTTTTGTTTCATATATTACCTGACCTTCCATACATGCCGGTTTTGGTGGGATTGTCCTCTTTTTTAAGGTCGATCCAGTTTAAAATTTTTATATCGCTTTTTAAACCAAAATCCCGCTTTTAAGAAGTTTTAAATTTCAATCATGTTTCCCTTTTTTTAATGAAATGCTTTCATCAGTAATTATTTATAAAAACAAAATCATTGCCATTAACTAATGCTTAAATGATTTCCAAGCATTATCATTAACCGCCTCAGGGTTTTGCAAATCAATAGAACGAATTAACAGTCATAATCTTCACGCAATATCAGCACCATTTTCGCATTGGTGTCATGTAATTTCCGAATGCAAACGTGCATTTTAAATTGTATGGTTCATATCAATCCCTGTAATAAAACTGCAACAGGTCCATTTCTGTACATGAAGTAGTTTTTGAAAATTTTGTAGCTAGTGCAGATAGTAATAGAAATGGAATACAAGACAATAGTTTTTGGGTTTTTTTGTCTGTCTGTTCATCTGTCTGCCTGTCTGTGTTCTCATCACGTAAAAACTACTAGATATAATTTAATAAAACCTTAGTATCTCGATTCAAACATAGGATACTCTTTTTATCCAAGAGAAAATATAGAAAAAGTAGTGAAAATACGCAAATTGACCGATTTAAAAGTACTTTGTGGAACAAGATTAACGTGAGTACCTGCCATACTCGGCCTAACCTCACGGTGGTCTTACCACCGAGTGAAACTTCGGCGTAGACTAGCGCCCCCATTGTGTAGTATAACAACACTTTACGATTGCCACCAATCGCAATTTGTGTGTATACAGTCACAATGAGTAGCAATTTATACAATATGGCAAGCCTTTCCAAGGCAAGCCTAGATCCATATTATAACCTCATGCTTAGGGGTTTGGAGACTATCCAAACTCCGTCTGTTGAGAGTGCAACAGCACACTTGATCGACCATGCACCACATCTACTTTAATCGATCTTAAACCACAACCACCACGTGTACCCCCGAAGGGGACCTCACCAATAACCGGTCACAGAGAGGATAGGCTCTCTGTGGGGCTACCGATTCCCGTGGTACCAGTCCTTTGGGCACTGGTCAGGCCTCGAAGAGGACCCGTGTTAAAACAACAGACCTTTTCTTCCAGATTTAGGCTCTAGGAACCCTAGCGTCTGGTGCCCCTATTTTCCCCGAGTGGACCGCGTCAAAGCATTTGCCATTACTGCAGTGACAATTGGAACCCCCGGGGGTTTTTTAAAAGTACTGCAAACTTTACAACACCTTTTAATTTTGAAAGACTAATTGAAAGTGCGCTAGTCTATCAGTCCGGTGGTTGTGGATTCGATTCCCGCCAAAGTTTCTAAGTGTATTCTGGAGACAAGCAGAAAGCTTGTTTAGGAGAAGATAGTGATCACATAATCGGTACAGCAAACAACAAACATTGTCGACTAAAATTGCGATTGTCGTATTGTTTATATTAGTAAATCGCAGGGCTTACTAGACACGTTAACTATGTTCTAATGTAAGTCGTATCAATAGCGCAATTCAAAGCGCTTCATGATAAAATTCAAAACACGCGAAAATAACGCTCCATTTTTGTATAGTCTTAATAACATAGCCAGATGTTTCCCTGAGGGTTCAGAAGTTTTTATTCATAAACATTTAAATATCAATATTTATGATATTTCTCACAAATGAGATTTCTAAAATTTTATAACTAGTTTTCACGCTCATAAAAGAACAACACAACATTTTCTGCCTATGATCACACATGAATGTGTTTAACTATCCTATTGTTTTAGCATTCATATTTGAACAGCAAAATCAAAAAATATCCATATTTTCATGTGTGAATTGTGACAAATTAGCTTCTTCTCATTAATTCTGTTTTAAATAAATGTTTGCATATTTTTTTTTTTTTTTTTTCATTTATAAGATTTTTCATTTGTGAGTGTTCCTTTATGAAATTTCTCATTTCTCACAATTTGTTACTTCATACGCCGGCAGTTGGTCGTTACAAAATGTGTACATATACATGCGTACACACATACATGCAAACACTTATGCGAATGCTTAATACGAACAATTTCCTACGATCTTCTTATTTATGAAAAATTAACAAAATTGTAAATTCATATATATGAATGAACACTTACGTGAATAGCAAAATATTTTCTTATTTATTCACTTCTGAATAGAGAGGAAAAAAAAGAAATATTCTTACTCATAAATGAACAAACACAAAATATTTTCTAGTCTCTCACACATGAATGAAAATAAGCACAAAAAGCTAAAATGTACATACTTGAACATGAGTGAGAAGTGAGTAAACATTTCGTTTCTATGATTTTCCAACAAAATATATAGTTATTTAAATCATTAACAGAATGGTAATAGGTCGTAGGGGTTCTCAGTAAATTGGCTTAAAATACTCTGGATAAAATAACAAAAGTGTAAGCCCCACCTCATATCCAAATATATCCAAATATAACTATAATTTGGATTCAGAATATAATATAAATCTATAGGTGGTCGACCAGAAATTTAAAAAAATGTAAACCTTTATATAATAAAGGTAAATAAGGGGAAAACGGAGAGACATAGTGGACCTGCTAATGGACAACAATTCGGTTGCAAAATAGATTAATTCTAAAAACCAATTTGTTTTCATCGCATTTCTCAACTTTCTGCTATATGGAGTTAATCGATGTTTGCAGTGAATGGCTCATATACATATTTCAGATTTTTTTGGAGGATTTGAATGTTATTCGATTATTATTTTAGATTACTCTCTGAATGCACCAAAGAGTAAACCTATGCCCATAAAATCTATCGTTGCATAGAATTAAGAGTTCAAGGGCCGACAATGTAAACCTTAATTGAGTTTACAATAAACAAGTAAAAGTGCTATGTATATTCCGAATCTTCTATACCCTTCACCACGGTGATATTATTGACATGTACGGCATTATCCATATTGTTGACTCTTTCCTTAAATAAATTCGTATGAGAAATCATTATTGAAAAAATAGAAGGCAAATGAAAATAAATTCCGTTTGCTACAATTGTCGCCATGTTGTCAGCTACTTAATGATATTGAAGCCGACAGCTACATCGTAAACTCTGACATTGTTGTAGAAATACTTATTTTGCTTTTATAAAATTAAATAACTTTTTCAAAGAATTATTAATATTTCCTTTAAAACTTTTTGTTTGTATATGAATTTGTAATTTACAATTTTGTGACATTTTCTTTTATTGAATAAAATAGAAATAGCCTAAATTGACGACAGCCACAGCGATGGCCGTGTAGCCATATAGCTTTGCTGACTTCAAAATAATCGTTTTATTTTTGACAGTTTGTAGTCGGTATCCTGATGATGTCTATGTGTTTAATGCACCTAGGTTTTAAAAGAAAGATATCATCTATTTAAAAATCAAACGCATTTAAAAAAATATGCTAAATTGTGTGTAAAAATTTTTTGTAAAAATATTTTTTTTTAACTTTTTCTAAAATTTTATTCGAAAATTTTATTGGAAATTTTTTAAAAAAAAATTTTTTTCAAAAATTTTTCTGTAAAATATCTTCTTGAAAATGCTTTGTAATTTTTTTTGTAAATATTTTTGAAAAAAAAATTTTAAAATTTTGTTTAAAAATTTTTTTTTAAAAATTTTATTTTAAAACTTTAATTGAAAATTTTTTGTTAAATTTAGGACCTTTCTGCAATCTATATTGAGTTAGAATGGTCAAATTAAAGCAAAAAGAAATCCTTACAAAAAATAAATTTCCTCATATTGACACATGGGGGGTCCTTTTAACTGCTCCTATTTATCAGTGGGTACCCTGTGGGTCCATTGGCTACCTCTATGTGTATTGCTTTCTATTAAGGTCTCTAATACAAATCAAAGCAGAAAAACCCTACCAATCTAAAAACAAACAAAAATCGCCCCTCGCAGGGGGTTATTGATCCCCCGAGATCTGTATGCACTCCTTGCGATCTACTTGTCGCAGTCTAATATTTATTTGACAAAAAAGGCAAAACAGAATCATTAAAGCCAAAAAAAATTTAAAAAAAAACGTGAAAAAATATAGGTGGGCGTGGTTTTTGGCCCACAGCCTCCAAAGGAATGATCCGATGTTGCTGAATTGCAATACCAAAATTTTCGAAACTATGCTTGACAGATTGGTGTGCTTAAATTTTTTGTATCTCTTCTGGTGCCTTGGCAAATGACATTACAACACTAACACGGACAGACGGACAGACGGACATCGCTTAATCAACTTCTCTGTGTATAAGGATCCAGAATATATATACTTTATGGTGTCGGAAATGAATATTGTAGAAATTACACACGGAATGACAAACTTAAACCCTTTCCACCTGTGGTGAAGGGTATAAAAATATACAGACAAATTTATTGGAGCCGGTTAAAAACTCACTTATCTCTTTTTCCATTAAAACACACATTTATTAATAAACAAACCTGCTTTAAAAATCACTAAATATTAAATTTCATTTGACAATCTGTAATTCTGTAATAAAAAAAAATCAGATTTCTTGTAGAAGAAATAAGCATTTTTTAATTTATTCCACACCCAATATAAATATATTTGTCACTCATTTACAAATTTTTCTTCCCAAACTAAGCTGCATGTTATAAACGAGTCGATGCTGCATGCATGCTGTTTAACAGGGGGATACTTTATTTAGTATGCAACATTTAAATTTTATTGTTGTTGTTCATTTTATTTCTTTACAATTTAGTTCAATGTCTTTCAACCTGATTGTTGTCACCTATTTGGTATAGAAAAACAGCGGAAAAGTTGTAAAGGAATGACTGAAAAAGTGAGTGAGCGAGTGAGTGTTAATCTGTTTGTCTATTTTTCAATTTCTTTATTGGTTTTCTTCTATTGATTTTTATTTTCTTTAGAAAATAAATGAAACTTAGTTTTTTTGTTTCTTTATGTGGCAGCTTTCAAGTTCAAGTTTGTAATTTATCTCCCTAGATGTCGATTGTGTGTGTTTATGGCTGTTTTTTATTTTTTTTTCCTTTTTTTTTAAATGGATTTTGTAATTTTTTGGAATTTCAAGAGCTTTTCGCTTGATTACTGTAAACTTTTTTGTTTATAGTTTTTCATTGTACTTACGAGTTCAGAAGACCAAGTAAATGTTTCACGTGCTATATTTTTGGAGTGTTTTTAATATTAATTGATTTTAATACGTTATTTATTTTGTGTGATTTCTTCATTAGAAGTTTTAAGCAACAACAGCGAAAAAAGAAATTCACAGCTGGGTTATAATTATAATCGTGTATTTTTGATAATCGTATTCAATTCATCTCTGCGAGCAAAAAAAACTTTAATAGATTTTAGTTCAACATAATTATTAAAATTATAGTATACGTTATACGAGCTGCTAAAACTCAGCAACGAGTTCAGGTGCGAGCATATTGGAGTTATGTGGTATAGTACCGCTCTGTCCCCATCCGTAATACACACTGAACTAAATACTGCAAAATGGGGTGTAGAATTGAAGAAATATAGGTTGTTATGCAGCTAACAAACTTTTTAGTCAAATCTACATATTATTTTCGTAAAAAATATTTTTTTAAATTCCTTGTATTGAAGAAATTTCTTCAATATGACTCTTTCTTTTTGTTATTTAACAGGGTATAAATATGATGAAAAATAAGTTAAATTTTTTTCGTTTCTGAAATAAAATGTTTAGGCGTTTTTATAGATAATAATTTGAGTTTCTCAAAATATGTTGATCACACATGTTCCCGTGTTAATAGAACCATTAGACGGTTATATTCAATAGATTTATATTTGCCTCTTCGCGTGAGAAAGCATGTTGCCAGTTCACTACTCATGTCGCAAATTATTTATGCTATGGAAGTATTTTCAGGTACCAACAGCGTTGTTCTAAGAAGTCTGCATCTTACTTTTAACCGTATTATTAGATACATTTACAAACTGAGATTAAGGGATCATGTGTCTCCCTTTGTAAAGGACTTTGTTGGGTTTTCTTTTGAGAATTTTATTAAATTGAGAATTTTGTTACTTTTTCGAAAAGTCGTTATGCGAAAATGTCCCGAGTACATTAGAGATGATTTTAGATTTTCTAGATCAAGTAGAAACCCTCAGATAATATGTCACCGTATATCCTCATCTATATATGAAAGATCTTTTCATGTACGTATAACAAGGGTGTGGATAATCTTACCCATAAATTTAAAATTATTTCAATTCACAGATACCACCTTTAAGCGTAAACTTAAACAACATTTTGATGCTCTTTAACCGATTAATTTAACCCCCTCCTCTTCCTCCACACTTCATCATATAATTTTTTATATAAATTTCTGTTATCAGCTAGTTAGGGCCTTTAGTTTTTAGTATTTAAGTTAATTATATAACTTTTTAGTTTTTAAGAAATTGTTTATTAAAAAATAACTTTTTTTTTCCTTCTTGAATTGTAATTTTTGAAAATGGAGTAGTATTTGAACCATATTTGGCCTTAAAGGCTTGGTTCTTAAATTTGAAATAAAAAATAAAAATAAATAAAAATTAAGTAAAATTTTTAGTTAATTTTATATAAAATTTTATTCTTTATATCTTTTCATGCAACATAATCGCATATTTTTATCTAATAATAACATGAAACAAAACTGCATATCATCATTGCTTTTTCGCTTTTTTTCCTCTTTTAAGAAGGATAAACGAAAAAAAAACTTTTAGTTTATGTTGCGAGCATTTGATATTAAATATTTAAAATAAAAAAACATAAATTGAAAAATTTTCTATTTTATATGTCAACTCAAATAATTTTCCTGAAGTTAAATTTAACGAAATTTCTTCTATTTTACAGCACGTTTTTCATTTATATATGTATGAGCCGTTTTCTTTGAAAGTGGTGTATGTGTATTTTTTTTAATATGGGAATATTTCAGGTTTTGCATTTGAATAATTTTAAAAATATATAAATATATTAATACATACTTCAACAATAAAAATAAATAAAAAATAACGAAATAAAAAGGCCTTATTTCAACATTTACGATTCAACCAACATTATTTATACTCGTATTATTAATATATTTAAAATTTTTTCATTATGATCGTCATGCAAATAGTCTTGATATTTTGGATATGTCCAGGGATATGTGGTAATAAATCAATTATATCTGTCATTTTTGAGCCTGGAATGATGATATAAAGGTTTTAGTACTATATTTCTAAAGTTGTGTGGTTTTCCCCGTGAGGGTTATAAATTTAGTGATTTAAAATCCTCATTCTCACTAAATGAAGTTTTATAGAACATTGTATATAGTTTGCTTTTTCGTAACCCTTATTTATCCAAAATATCTTCAACCAATTTACTTCTTCACCATTGATACTTTTATCCCTTCGTAGAATTGCATCTTCTAAGGGTTTTGTATTTATTATATTGTATAATAAACGGGGAAAAGGCGAAATTCCGGAAAACTATAAAAATTTTTGTCATTTACAATGTTGCCAGACATTTATAAAAGCACTAAAAAAATTATGTAGTACAATTTTGAACTAAATAAGTGTATGTCTTTGAGGATAGTGATAGACTTACACCATTTTCAAAGTAATTATATTTGTTGCTTCATTAACTACGAAAATTTATAATGATGAAAACAATGCAAATTTTAACAGATTTTTTTGAAAAAGTTTAGAAATAAAAATTTCGTAGTAAATTGTATTCACTTTTATCATTAACTAATTATTTTTTTGTTAAAATAGACTTACACCATTTTCAAAGAAGGCGGCTCATATATTCAATTTTCTTCAAAAATAAAATTAAAAAAAACTTAGTAATATAAACGAAAAATTTGTCAAATCAACGTCAAAATTAGTCATATTAACTTCTTTTAGGGATGTAAATTTAACTAATTTTATGCGTTGTTTTTCTTCGAATATTTTACTACTGTTTTAACAAAATTTTTTGTCAATTTAACAGAATTTTATTCAAATTTTTATAAGTTTTTTCAAGCTTTATTGAAATAAGTTTTTGACAAAAAAAATTCAGTTTGTATGAATAAAATTATTTTATATGAATAAATCGTATATAGATTTGAATAAAAATTAAGTTGATTTAACTATTTTTGTCGTTAAAGTTCTACTAATTTTTTTCGTTAATATTACCTAGGAAATTTGGTTCAGTGCAGGTTTCCGTATTTTACGTATTTAAAATATATGGGCTGGAAGTTTTACCCTCTAGAAATTTCTTTCTTTTTCTGATTGCAAAAAACACCCAGAGTCTTGGGTGGAAATTGAACAAGCAACCTCCAGACTGATAGACTAGGAATAGTCTGGAATGTTCAAAAATGTCCCACAACATCGGAGATCATTGTTTGAAATCCCAGAACACTTTCGAAGGGATGGGGCTATCCGTAGGTACTGTCAACGCTACGTAGCTTACTATCAAGTAGGATATTCGAAAATTTGTACATATTCGCACAACGAAACCATAAATTTGTGGTTGCTGTTGATTTTTTTTTTCACTTAAAAACAAGTTTGTATATTTAAAATTTTATGAACGTATTTTAAACACTAGAGCACTAAAATTATTAAAAGGTTATCTGGTTATCTACATTGATCATCTCTTTTCCTCATCACTGGTATATTTTTTTTTTTTTTGCTTCATCAGACAACGTACATATGTATGTATATTGGCTCCCTTTCTGTGTTGCTCACGAAATTCCAAACAATGCATCTACTAATCTTTTATCAGCAGCTGGTTTCAGATTTTCATAAAATTTAGATAAAAATGGTCGAACAAACACTGCTGGTATGAAACTTGGTATATCAGAGGCTCAATACACGGAGGGATGTTCAGGAGGATCTTTAGGTGGATGAGTATTGTAGACTTTCTGTTTAGAATTATCGCCTTGGCTGGAACATGATGAAACTTGCATTAAATTTACGAGTGTGTTTAGGCACATTTATGAAGAAATTGGATATTAATTTCAAAAAGAATCCTTTGGACAAAACTGCAGACATGAAATAATATTTTTTTTTTTTTCGTATGTTGTTTGTTATTTATAAACTATTTGATTGTTTACATTTATTTCCAGTTGCTAGACTGTCAAAATAACACTATCGATAACTTTATGGCAACTGAAGAATGTTGTTCACAGTCCATCCATAATCGACCTATTAATTAGATTCTTGTAAAATTGTACTTAAAATTAAATTATTTTGATTTAAAAATGTATAAAATACTTTATAGTATAGACGAATTTTTCTTTTTGACTTTCTGACAATCTGTCATAGGTCTTCTATGGAAATAGGATCAGGAAATGGTGGCGGCCAATTTAAAATATGCATATCATTGTCAATTAGAAAACTGTGAGTTAATATTTCTTCAAAGATAGGAAAGCATGTGTTTTGTTAAATATATATTAACGTCCATAATTCCTTCGATTATATGTCGTAATCAAGAATTCCATTTTGAATATAGAGCTTTATATAGGATCACTTATAGATTCCCTTTTTTGTTGGACACTTCTTAACTGATTATCATAATATTTTTGTTTGTGTAGTCTATGCTATGCTCTTTCTATGTAATTTTTCAGTGCTACCTGTAAATGAGGATTTTTTCCTGTTCTGTAGTCCCTTTGGGTTCGAGGTCGTGGCTATAAAGTCAATTTATTATCCATCAAATGGTCCTTTTTGCTTTCCTTAATCTTCACTGCACAGGTTAATGCTTCATGCTAATCTATGACGTAGCTTCATTTTAAAAATCCTGTAGCAAACTCGTACGTTTCTGTTTTTTGCAATTTTTTCTATCCTGTTTTCATACACATTCCACCCCTTTGCTCATTTGAAAAAAACAGTTAAAAGAATCTGCTTAGATCTATCAGTACACTAGTAAGTCTTTAGAACTCAAGATTGATTGGTATCTGTATTCCGCATTTGATGACCTAACTTCTCTTGGCCAGTTATTCTCGGCGTACATTTTTTTACTACTGACATTTAACTGGAACTGTTATAAGATCAGAGAGAAGATCTAAATTGAGATATAAGCAAAATTTTGACACTACACTCTGTAATGGCTAACCTTATCCTTGCCAGTCGATGCGCAGAGCTTTTTACTTACAAAACGGTAATAAATTCTTCAAAAATTAGGTTTTTTCTCCGATCGTGGAGTTATTGCTATCTTTAAATTTGTATTATTTTTAAATAAAATAGTAACTCCTTACCATCTGTCTATCTGTGTGTCTGATTTTCGTTTGTGTTTGCATTACATAAAAACAACTGGATGGATTTTAACAAAATTTTGGTATCTTAGTATCCTGATCCCAATATAGGAAATATGTTATTTACAAGAGAAAATGGAAAAAGCAGTTAAACACGCAATTTCCTGTTTAAAGGTACTGCAATTTTCGGTTTAAAACTGGGATATTTTCAACACGATTATATTTTCAACACACCCTTTTATTTTTTTAAATTTTCGGTTTAAAACTGGGATATTTCAACTCGGTTATTTTTCAACACACTATTTTATTTTTGAAAGTAGGATATTTTAAAAACTATTGTGCAACAGATGGCGCCAGTTGAATAAAATTTGTATTTGATCTTTACTTTGTTGTTTGTGGAATTGCATTGTTTTTAAAATATTTTAAACACATTTTACAGAGGTTTACAATAATTGTTAGAATTTTAGAATTTTTAATAAATTTTAGAATTTTATCCAGGGATGGTAACCTTTAAATAAAAGTAAATACATAAACCATAACTGAAGCACTATAAAAGTAAGAGTCTTTCAATTGGTGTGAAATACTTTCAAAGCAAAAGCGAGCCAAATATTGTCAGGACGCCCACGACGTGGCGGGCACAGCTAGTTATTTTATAAAGATATCCCTTAGTTTTGGTTTTAACAAAAGTTCTTCCTGTTTATGTTTCAAAAAAAAAATGTGGAATTTGAATTGTTCTTTATGTATTTACTAACTGCATAAATTTATGATTAGTTTGTAACAAAATGAAAACATATTTTGTTCTACTCCTTATTTATACACGGCCAAAAAAAAACTTATTCAACAAAACTTAAAATTTACCTCAGGACCTATTACGTTGAAATCCGTAAGCTTTTAAACAATTAAAGAAAAGGCTAAAGTGTCTTAATCCCTGTCTAGCACTGGCTGAACTTTATTAAATATAATTTTTAAATTTATCTTTATTAGATTTCATTTTCCTAAGAAATAAATACTTCATTTTAGCTCAGTTATATTGACGATACATAATAATGCAAATAATTTTAAGAAAATCCAAAAGCATATTTTGTTATTATCGGTTCCTCTGGTGCGGTTCAAAACACCACATCACTACAAATCGCAGAATAGTGGATCCGGATTTTAAAAGAACACTTACTTATATACAAACGGCAAAGATCGTTTAATGATATGATTTTTAAGGCACATTTTTTCTTTGCGTGTAGTTGGTAATAAATATATGGGGGCATCACTGACGTATGGTTTCGAATGCAACATAAAAACATATTTTAATAGCAGTGTTTTTTTTTTCATAAAAAAATAATATGTGATTTATGAACCTGAAAAGTTTATAAACAACCAACAAAGAAATTATGCTTATGATATTAATAGTTTTGCAAATATCTTTCATCATTAAATAAACACAACAAATGCCAACGTTGAGAAATAAATTTAAAAAAAAAATATATACAAAAAAGTTGTTAAAAATTTCTTTTACAACAAAAGTTTACAAGACTCAACAGCGCTTTAACAATACACTACAATAGTGCAACAACAAACAACTGACAGTACGATAGACAAAACTAAAATTGATGTTAATCTGTACATGTAACTCACATGTTACATGTGTCCAAAAATTGTTCATTCATTTGTATGTTGTTGGTTTTTCATTAGTTTTTGTTGTTTGTTTGTGTTGTGTGCAACAAAGATATGCATTCATGGAGGCATTTGTTG
The DNA here is from genome assembly GCA_949628195.1 of Phasia obesa. Lineage (NCBI taxonomy): Eukaryota > Metazoa > Arthropoda > Insecta > Diptera > Tachinidae > Phasia > Phasia obesa. The sequence goes on from OX451217.1 coordinate 43,532,511, forward strand.
TAACATGTCAGCTAAAATGGTGGGTATTGTTGCACTTTTAACAGTGGTCAAGTTAATTGAGATATAAAATATTTTAATTTCTTTCTTTTCGCGCCGGCATTTTAATAAAGTTATAAAGGCTTAACAACTTTACTGTGTTGTACGTTAAATATTTATGTGGCAAAAAGGAATAACTGCTTAAGTCGATTTGAGCTCTTAAGTTTTGTTGTCATTTATTTGAAGGTGTTTTTAATGGGAATGTGAATTTATAAAGTCCTGACAGCAAGAAATATCCTTAACTGCAATGGGAACAAAATAACAAAGATCAGCTATAAAGTTTTAAGTAGACCACTACTTCAAGAATACAGAAAAGAATACGACATAAGCAGTTTTTTCTTGTAGCCACAGCTTATCTATATTTGAACACATTTTAAATTATCGTTCTTTTTTTGATTAAATCTTCTTTTTAACCGACTTCAAAAAAGAAGGAGGTTATCTATTCGTCTGAATGTTGCTTTTTTATGTATGTAACCGCAGAACTCAGCCATTTCTGAAACGATTTAAAATTTTTTTCTTTATTTGAAAGGTTATGCTTTCAGGTTTTCATTTTAAAACCAGTTCATTTTATTGAAAATTAAAGGGTGTCCCCATACAACATACATGTTTTTTACGTGTATTAAGAACTGTAAAGGGCACCAAATTAAAATTTTAAAAAATTGCGTGTCGCTATAGCTCCCAACAGCAGAAATTAATAAAAAAATAAATTTAAAATTTAAAGGGTGTCCCCATAGGTGACGTAATTTGACCTATTTGAGCCTATCTCTTGAACCGTTATAGGCAAAACGTTGAAAATTTTACAGAATGTCGATTACTATGACCGTTATAATAAAATATATAAATATTCAAAATTTTAAATTAAAGGGTGCTCCAATAGTGCATTTAATTTGATGTATATAGCCATACTTCTGTACAGTTGAACACAGACCGCTGTAATTTACAAGAACCTGTATTGCTAAGTCCACTATAACAAAAAGTATAAAATTTGAATTTGGAAATAAAAGGGTGTCCCAATAGTTAATGTAATTCTCTGTATGTGGCCAAACTTTTGCACTGTTATAGACAGACAGCTGAAATTTACAAGGAACCTGTATTGCAAAGTCCACTATAGCAAGTATGCAATTTGAATTTAAAAACTAAAGGGTGTCCCCATAAATTATGTAATTTGATCTATATGGCCCTATCTTTTGAACCGTTAATCACAAACACTTAAAACTTAGGCAGAATTTCCACTTCTTTCTCTGGTATGATAACAAGAATAAATATTTAGAATTATAATGTAAAGGGTGTCCCAATAGTTCATGTAATTTGATATATATGGTTAAACTTTTTAACCGTTATAGACAGATAGTTGAAATTTAAACAGAATCTTTGTGGCCAAGTCCTCTATAACAACAGGTCTTTAATTTAAAATTGTAAAATAAAGGGTGTCCCAATAGGTGATGTTATTTGATCTTTGTGACCCTATATTTGAAACCGTTATAGACAGAGGCGTGAATGGTGTCCCCATAAAAGACGGATGCTGGTGAAAATAGCTTAAATTTTGAACAGTAATAGGTAGATGCTAATTCTTACAGATTACTTCTTACATTTTTAAGTTTATAATTGGTGCCCTTCTATCTGTTTTGAAGTCGGTTTTTTTTTGGCAAAAATTATTTTCAAGACAACACAAGGTTAAATGTAAAAGTTGTTGTTGTGAAAATGACTTGCTTTTTTTGTTTAGGGCTTTTAAGGTGTTTAAATACTAAAACCAATAAAACAAGATTTGCATAAAGTGCTAAAGAAATTATTTATTGGAAGCCGCCCCATATTCCATAAATACATAAATGTCTGCCGCATATTCGCACGGTTACTTGATTTCGCTTGTTCATGTCGGAACGTAAATAGTTATCCAGCTCTGAGTTAAAGGGTGATGGCAAATTATGGTTGAGAGGATCTGACGTCGAAGAGGCGCTGTGGTTGTTTTATCGTTATTAAGATTTACATATAGTCATATTAAATGCAAACGGACCTAACTACACTTTATATTGTTTTACAGGAGAAACAAAAAACCTTCTAAGATCAACAATTATTATGGTTTCTTTGCAATTTTTGTAAATTGTACTTAAATTGTGGGGATTTATTTATTGTTGAAGATATTTTTTAATTATTTTCCCAACATTTAAGTTTTTATATTAAACAAAAAGACGTAACTACAAAAAGTCACAGTAGTGGGTGAAAGGTTTTCTTTTTGCTATTAATTCATTAACTTCTAAACTACTGAACAGATTTTGACGAAATTTGGAGACTCAGCAGAAGAGATGTTAAGACTTTCAAAGCGATGTTTTAGTACTTGTGTATTTCCAGCACAGTGGATTTTACAGATTTACAGTAAAGTTGGCAATCGGCTGTGTAAAATCTATTGGTCCGTATAACTTTTCGATTAAAAATAATTTTTAAGTTTCGAAAACTACTTGAAAAAGTTAAGAAAAAACATGCTCACTATATACTAGTATTCTAGTCTCTTACAGTTTAAGAGTTATTTGACTTTTTATTATTTATCTTATCTTTTACAGTGTTTTGAATTTTACCATTTTAAATTGTTTACACTTTTGAATAAAAATATGTTTCCCTTTTTTAACTTTTTTATTTACTTCTTATACATATTTTATAATAAAATAAAATAAAATGTAATTATGTAATTTCATATGAATTTTATTTGAACTACATATTTTTAAACGAATAAATTAATTATTTAGGCTTAAGTTCTTAATTATAAAGATAAAAAAAATAGACATCAGCAGAGTGGAATGCATTTTCTAGATAGCTAAGTCCTCACATCCTATTTCTTTGATAAGTTTGTTTAAATAGAAAATTAATAACAATTGAAACTAACTAGTAGATAGATACGAAGAGTGCTGATGACGGAGGTAGCTGTCTAGAAATGCGTTCCACTCTGCTGGTGTCTAATTTTTTCTTTATCTCTTTATAATTAAGAACTTAAGCCGAAGTAATTATGTAATTAATTTTTAAAATAAAAACTACAGAAAGTGAGAAATTTTATATAAAAAATTCAGTACATTTTATAAAAAAAAAATTCATTTAAAAGAAGTCGTTAACAAATTAATTTTCGAGGGAATATTGTCATAAAAATTATGGCAATCGGCTGGTATTAATAGTTTTAAGTCTTGGAGATTTTGCCACTTTTTCTTTGATATTTTAATTCTCTGACTATATATAAATGTGTAGTTACGTCTTCTTGCATTTAGAAATATACGCACTTGCAGTTACGCCCGTTTGAATTTCGTTAATAAAATCGCCATTTTTGATCGCAGGAATATGTATTTTACGAATATGTATTTTGATAATACGAACCATAATCGGTAAAAAAACACAATTTCGAAAATTTGTGTAGTTACGTCCTCTTGCATTTAATATGACGATATGTAGAAAATTTTGTTTTTTTTTTTTGACTTCATATTGTATATCTTTGAATCGTTTTTTGAAGTCGTTTTTTTCCTTACCTTGTTTAATTTTTTTGAATTCTTTTACGATATCGCTTGTCTTGATTTTAAACATAAATTTCAATAAAATAAAATCAATTGTAACCCATCAACAACTAAATAAAAGAAGCCTGATTGTATTTTTTGCAAATCTAAAAACACTCGCATTTCTCTTGTGTTTCATATTTATTTTTCCCGAAGTTATTCGTGTTGCTACTGGGACTCCCATTTATTGAGTAAGCTGTTTAGAGGCTGTCCTCATTTAGACAAAAACATCGATATTTTAATTTGCTACTTCTTTAGTAATATTGACTTTAGGGAGATTGCTCGATGACGGCGTATTATTGCTCGATGACGGCAACTTTAGTAAAAAATACAATAACATTTCTAGTGAGGTCGGTTCACACGATCTTAGTAGCCAGTTTATTTCACCTCTGTGAGATATAACTATACCTTCGAATTGTTGATGTAGAGTGCCCACTACGGCTTTCGCTTTATTGTACCTCCTTTAAAAACCACATGTTTGCCTCGTCTATATGACTAATATTTGGCCAGAAGCAATTGATTGTTATTTAATATTATGCTAATTACCCATAACGTTTTGTAATAAAAATGTAATTTATTTGTTGGGGGAAATGGTCATTGAACTGTTGCCGTTGAAGTTAATTGGACCAATATAGTTTTTAAACCTTTTTGTAATTTTTGTGATGAACCAAATTTTTCTTGTTGGACTTTTTGCTTAATCGTTTAACCTGCCGCTGTAATCATCAGTTATCGACAAATAAATAAAATAGTTCACAGTCGGCACCAAAACAACATGGCTGCCACTGACTATCAATTTCCATGTTTATGTCCTAAATATAATAGCACTGGCAAAGGTGACCAATTCAATCGTACTTAAATGCGATCAACTGACAACATGAAAATGGCTTTGACAACATGGCAATATGGCAAAATAACAAATGACAGACTGAATGTCTGAAATAGAGATAGATTTGAATGTTCTGAATTTATTTTTATGTTTGTTTATAAAATATTTAATACTGAGTCATTTTTTAGCAACATTGTTTTTGGCAGCTCGGCTGTTTTTGAGTAACATGTTACTGTTAGACATGTTTAGATTGGTCTATAATTCAACCATGAAATGCCACACGGATAAACAACGCTTGCAGATTATTCAATTTTTTTTATAAAAATTCAGGCCCGCTTAAGAAAGTCCATCGTGCACTTCTGTGTTCAGCGACGAAGCTCATTTTTTGGCCGTATTTATTGTGAAGCCAGCAGACAGCAGCCAGAAGCATTGCAAAATGCATCTCGAAAAATACACTGTGTAATGAGGATTATGGGCCGTTGGCATCATTGGGCCGTACTTTTTCAAAAACCACGAAGGCAGGAACGTTACTGTGAATGGGGAGCCCTACTGTACGATGATTCCAATTTGTTTTTGTTCAAAATGTAAGATCTGGACTTGGCTGGCATGGAGTTTCAGCAAGATGGTGCCACATGCCACACAGCACTCGAAACTATGGCACAATAGAGAGGCGAGTTTAGAGAACAGTTTATTTCACGTTTGGGGGCGGCCAATTGGACGCCTAGATCGCTCGATTTAACGACTTCATACAATTTTTTGTGGGCTATGTTAAGGCTTATATTTTAAGAGACAAGCTCGCAACGGTTGACGCATTGTAAGCCAATATTGAAGCATTTATTGGTGAGATACCGGCCGTTATGTTGGAGAGAGTAGGGCAAAATTGGATCCAGCGTATGAATCGTTTGAGGCGCAGCAGCGGTCAACATTTACACGAAATCATCTTTAAACATTGAATTATATAGATTATTCTATCGACTCAAATAAAGATTTCATACATTGCTCTAAATTTTATCTGATGTTTTTTTTTTTGTTTTTTAAATCAAATCCAAAAGCTCTTAAAAATTACCCCTTGTGTATAATATATATTTAACTTCAGCCCATATTCATCGTTTTGAATGATAAAAATTTAAGTTCAGCGCCCTGTTCTCAAGAATTTCCTTAAAATTTCATAAACATAATTTTATTGCTCAATTCATTTTTTATTATTATTTTTTTCTCCTTAAACTGGCCACAAAAATCAACAACCACAACAAATTTTCGTACAACAGAACAACAAAAGCTAAAAATTAAAACAGAAAAAGTACTAAATTTATGACGTAAAAATCACATAAATGTTTACAATGAACCAAAAACTAAAAACAAAACTAGCAGAAAACCTTTTAACATCACACCAGCAGCACATGTGGCAGAAAAGGATACAATATTGAACTGTATATTGTGGAACAATATTGTTTTAAAGTAGATTTCAAAACCCAAACAAATCGAAACATAAACATAAATTTAACTTAAACTTAAACTTTTACTTTCGAAATTGTGTTTTTTTTTTTTTTGTTTTAATAAAAAACACACTAAAAATAAAACCAGTGAGTTTTAAAATGTTTAATAAAAATAAACATTTGGATGGTGATTTTTTTCTATTAGGTTTTTTAGGTTTTTCTTGCAAGTTGTTAAACACGTAGTAAATTTTTATGTTTGGCAGCCAATAAACATAAAAATCGAGGGCTTAAATGTTTGCTCAATACATAATCCATATAATTTTTTTATTTCTATTTTTCTGAGAGATACCAATACGGAAAACTTTGCTTTTTGGGTTTTCTATACAAAACAGAAAAAAATAGCCTGCTTAATTTAAAAAAGTGACATTTAAAATGTGTCATGTTTTTATCAATGTCCAATTTCTTTTTATGTATTTCCCAACCTCTAACTGCAACTGGTGACTGCCATTTTCCTTCATTTTTTTCCTTTTGCGTCTGTTGTTATTTAAATCTCTCCCGGTGCAGTTAATTAATGATCCTTCAAAATGACTGTTTAGCAGTTGATTTGATAAATAAAAATTGTATTGAAAGAAAATCATTTTGCGGTTTTATGTTTTCTTTTACTGCTAACAGCAACTTTAAAATGTCAGTCGGTGATTTTAATGTCACATAATTAAATTTTATATTATGACTTTTTAAATAAATTGCTACGATTTTGGTGTCTTTTCAATTTTTGTTGCTGGTCATAATGTCGTGACTGTAGCGCAGTTGGTCGGTTGTTTTGTAATTAAAATGATTTACAACAATCAAATCAAATAGACATAATTTGACACTTTGGATTTTGTATCCGAAAATGATAAATTAAATAGTTAAGAAGAGAAACGAAAATATTTTACACTTTTTGTCGTTTTTAATGTTTAAAAAAATTTTTCTTTCAAAGAATGAAAATTTTAAAATAGTGGCTAAATAATTTGTTTTTGTCACAAATTTTTGTATAACTTTCGAAAGTAAAGTAGTTGATTCAATTATTATTTTTGCCTACTCGGGGTTTTGAAAACAACGTCTGGCTGTATTCCCGTCATTTGAATTTTTCTTTGATGTTGAAATAGAAAAGAATTTTCGTTCGTCCTTATCGCAAAAAACCCGCAAAATGTTTTTATATAATTTGTAAGTAGACATATCATAGAAAATTACAAAAGTTTTATTTTTACCCAAGCTTCCCCAAACGGGATTTGAATTTCTACTTGAAAGGGAAAGAAAAGTGATTGTTTTTTACACCAATTTAAAAAAAAAAAATATTAAAAATATTTCTACAACAAAAATATTTAACTGAGATACAAATTTGAGTTTGTATCATATACCTGAAATTGAAGGTTCCATTGAAAAAATATTACTTTTTTGCTAGGAAAATACAAAAATTTAATTAAAAAAATATTTTATTTTCAGTTCTTACCACTGTTTTCAAAAACTTAAAAAAACTTCAACTTAGACAACGCACAACTCGAAAAGTGGATAACATAGAAAAATGAAAAAGATAATTAGTGATGCACAATTTTGTTACTATAACCCGAAATAGATTACTTTTTAAAAATATAAATTTTCAATTAAGAGCCATTATTGGTAATTTCCACTCAACGTGCGACGTGGCGGGCCCAGCCAATGGAATGTAACTCAGAAGTTCTTAGAATTTGTATCTGCCTTTGTGTCTGTCTGTGTTCGCATCAGATATAAACTACTAAAAAGACTTTTAATAAAATTTTGTGAGTAGAGGTTCTAATCCTAGGGATGTATGTCAGCCAATAAGCCAAATTAATTGCTCTGTTTCAGTAATAAAATATTAAATTGTACAAGTATTCAAGTGCATTGTTAATATTTTGTTTGATAAGTTTGATTTACTATCGTATTGTATGACTTTAAAAAGTGAGACGTTATTGAAATATTAAAACTTAACTCGGTTTTTTGCACATAAATAAAGTTAATGGTCGTTGTTTACTGAAAAGTAGTCGAATAATGTGTGTATGAAACTTCAATAAAACTTTAATAGAATGAAATATAATAGTTGAACGATAGAGTTCAGAGTAATGTTTAAAAATAATTGCCGGTATTGCAAATTTTAGTAACTTATTTCATAAAGTTTTTTATATCTTAATGGGCTATTGTTAACATGCGATTTTTCTAGCGATTTTAAATTTTTTTTTACATTTAAATCTCAACCTCAATTAAAATATTTATAACTTTACCTTACTCATGTGAATTGCATCATTTTCGAAACAAAGTAACAAATTAAAAGCATTAAGTCATAAATAAACTTTATCTATGTAAATACATCGTACATAAAAATATAACTGATGATGACAAACGCAAGGCAATGGTGACAATAAAATTTTATTAAGTTAAAGCTTCCTCTTCTCTTTTTTTACTTTTGCAGTGGAAAGCTTAAAGTTGGCACCTGTGAAATATAAGAGTATTTTTTATTTTTATTTTTTTTTTTTTTGTGTGGCTTTAATCATTTTAAAAATGACTCCAAAGTTTATTTATGATGGCAATCTTGCTGATGATGTTGATGATGATGTCGGCGTTGTCGACAATGTTGGGTTTGTTAAGTGCTAAAATGAATTTTTCTTTGCCATCCGCTAAATTTACCAAGCAAATAGATTCTATTATTTCCTTAACAAGCGCAATAATTTTCCATTATATTATACACCAATTTCATTTACGACTACTACCTATTAAGAGTATGGCACTCTGACTCTATAAAAGTGACAAAAAAAAAATACTCCAACATACGACGAGTTGACTCAATTAAACTCCTCTCCACTAGCAGACAGACAGGCAGGCTGGCAGGCAGTCAGGCAGACAGATAAAAGAAGGTGCAACTTGTTTTTAAGTGACATTTTGAAAAATGTCAGTTTTGAAAGAGTTACGAAAATTATGACTGTTTAATTTTTTTCTTCTAAATACTGCCTGCTACTTACGATTAAGGTTACAACACAGTTTTAGTTTTTGTATTTACAATCCAAGTCGTACGGAGTGAGTAAGTTTGGTGGCTTTGATGATGTCTGCTTGGTTTAAGTAGAGTCTAATACTTTTATTATAAATTTATTTGTTGAGTAACTTAAAAATTAATGATCGCTGCTTTAGTGTAAGAAAAATTATGCAGTAATGAAAAATTGTAATTTAAAAGAAATAGTTTCGAATTAACTACGTGTCGTAAAGCAGCTAATTGAGGAAATTATTAATAATAAAATATAATAAAGTGTTAATCGTGGAAAAGATAACGTAATGTAAAATTACAGTTATTTATTTGCGCACTAAGTACTTCTTTTAATTAAAATATTAAGACGATGCAGTTTTTTAAAAAATTCCTGTTTTTAATGCAATAGAAAATAGTTTTGGCTTTATTATCAAAGCTTCAGTATCTTAAGAGATTCTGGCTTGCTTCGCTCACAAACTACAATAAATTCTTCATGAATTCTTATTTAAAAAAAAAATTCAACACTTTTTTTTAAAAAAAAGGTTATTTAATTATTTAGTTTACAGTTTTTTATTTTATTACATTAAAGGAACAAATTAAATCCGGAATTTTATGTACAACTAGCTATCCCCGGTGCGGTTCGCTACACCCATCCACCAAAAATACAATAAACACTTGGAAGAAAAATATGACCAACCTTTAAATCGAAAACACACGCTATTCTCAACTCAAAAATGTTCCCATCCAACTTGTTTTTTGCTAGACTATACGTATTAACACGATAACAATTTTTTACTTCTAATGGGATGTGCCACTCCCAGTATTCTTATCCAGTCTGTATTTTGCTAGACTATGCACATTAGTATGAGGGTTATTTGTGCAAAGTTTCAAGACTATACCTACTGTAGTTCTCTAGGTACGCGATAATAATATTTCATTTTGTATAGGAGGTACGACACGCCCTCCATTCAAATTCAGTCTGGGTTTCTCTACACAATGTATCTTAATATAAGGGTTACTAATGCAAAATTCCAAGGCGTCTCTTATTGAGGTTCTCTATATACACAATAATAATTTTTTACTTTGTATGGGAGGTACCACGCCCACTGTCTCAATTCATTCTGTATTTTGGCAGACTATGCGCCTTAACACAAAGGCTACTCTTGCAAAGTTTCAAGGCGCTATCTGTTGGAGTTAGCCTGGAACACGATAATAATTTTTCACTTTGTATGGGCGGGACCACGCCTCTAAAACTACCATGTATTAAGGACCCTTAAATAAAGTTTCCATTTAAATATAAAAAGTACAAAAGCATAAAATACGAAGCTCATAAGACGCTCATTATAATATTTCATTGAATTCATGTCTGCTCCTTGCACACGAGTAACAGTGAGTGATTGAATAAGTATGAGTTAATGTTGAACATACTAATAGTCAACTTGGGCGAGTTCAACACAAACACAGTTCGAGTTTACAAACATAAAACACAGAATTACTTACTTACTTATGTTCAAGCAAAACGCACTTTGTCTTATCCAAAAGTTCTACACAACTACTAAACAAAACACACTGAGTGTTTCGAACATAAGACGAATAAACACACCGTGCCTACTAATATAGAGCGCTCCTTTTTAAGGTTTGCTTCCTAATAGTACAATATGAGTAGGCATGTGTTCAGGAAGCTAGTTTGTGTTCGAGCATGACCACTTGCGTATTGACTTATGAGCACACCCATTAGATGAGCTTGCTCAATCAACTGTTTATTACTAAATAATCTTAAGATCATTTTCCAGACTCCAAATTATTTGTAGTTTTTTCTGTTATAATTAAAAAAAAACAATTAAAAAGACTGAAAACAACACTTACATTTTCTATGTCACCTAGTATGTTTGACTTTGAACAGTTTATAGCTTTTAAAAACAAATACCTCTTGTTTTCTAATGATTGCCATCGTAGGTGCTGCATGAAGTAAATACATAAAGTAGTATTGGATTACTTTCATCTAATGCAAGGCTGAATTATATGGTTCTACCCCAAAACATCATAAAATTAAATATACAATACTTACATCATACACTTAGGAGGAGTACTTATGGTTGCTAATGGGGCTTTTTTTGCATGCGTGTTTTTACTATACGTTATTTATGCAGAGAAACCTTTTTAACCCAAAAACAAACTTTCATAAAAAGTAGTTTTGGAAAGGATAATCTTTTAAAATTTTCTAATTTAAATACTTTACAAAACATACTTTCAAAAAGTACTTTTTGTGAAGTAAAAAGGACTTAAAGTTTAAACAAAAAGACTTTCAAGAGAAAGTTTTTAAAATAAATTTTCAAGAATGACAGCCTTTCTAATTGCCCCCGGGGCACTTATTGTCATTGCGGTTTATTCTCAAAGCTTTGACGCAGTGCTATCGGGGAAATGTTCCTTGAACCTTAATCTGGAAGAACCCCACCCTAATCCACGGTGGAACAGCATACGCCAGGGATGCGTGGTCAAGAAGGTTACTATGCGAACTCTGGATGCCAGTCGACCTCCAGTTTCAATGTAGACTTACCCATGCATAAGGAGTTCTGTGTGGGTGGACAACGTTTTCTCCAATAATGGCCTAGGAAGAATTCAGAAGGGATGGACAGGAACGCCTCGCAAGGGGTGAAAAGGTTAATCTCTAAAGGTTCTCCTATGGCGTTGAACCGGGATATTTCGATAGGGATGGACAAGGAAGCCTCGTTAGAGGTGGAGAGGTTAATCCCTTTAGGAACTCCGGTTGTCACTGGCCAGGGGAGGATATCGAAATAGAATGACAAAGAAACCTCGCAAGGGCTGGACTGGTCAGTCTATGAAGATACTCCTGCGGCTATGGAGGTAAATGTGGATGAATTGGACGCACTTGTCCCTGTGGGCTTAGCAAATTCTTTTCGGAAGCAGGCACCTCAAAACGTTCCTTCAACGTCGAGTCGGAGTCTCTACAGCTCTTGCCTAAAAGTGATTAGCAGAGGAGACGGGGAAAGGAAAGAAGCTGAGACGGCAGCGCACATTGTGTGTGAATGTCCAGCACTGGCTAGCATAAGACTCAGGACCACTGGTGGATGCAATGGGGGACCTGAGCCTTGAACAAATGTTAGCAATTACTAGAGATTGCGTGATGAAAAAGAAGGCCGACAGTTACCAGTTGACAGTCTCAAATCACTAAATTCAAGATTAAGGGCTGGTTGTAGCACATGACTCAATGTAAGTAGGTTGTCGTAAATTACATTTCGGTTGCCTGTAATCATAGAGGACGGAAGGGGGTCGAAAAGGGACCCATTATGGAAGTGGTCTGCTTCGATATTCCCCCTGCATTACATACATTACATACAAGCCTTGCTAATTAATTTTGTAGCCTTTACGAAATAAAATTGTCACATCCTCTTTCTGAATTATTCATTCTTCTTTGCCAACACAATTGTTCTACAACTTGTAGCGTTTCGAAATTTGTAAATAATCGCTTATCGCCGGTAGCGATAAGTTCGGCAAGCCCGAAGTATCGCCGTTATATCGGTGCATCCCTCTTCTACAATTTGATTAAGCACGATTCTCTACAGATCTTTCTTTTTGATTTTGCCACTGAAGAATTTTTTATTTGTGTGAAGTTGTTTTTTAGCGTTAGGGAAAATTTTTAAACTTTTTGCATCAGTTCATTAAGTTGCTACCTACATGTGTAAATTTTGACGACGATTTAAATGTATAAAAATCATTTTTAAAAAGTCATTATTATAAAACTGTTAAATGCTTTGGTCGTTTATTACAATCCCTTCATGTCTGGAAATCACAAATGAAACAACTTTTATATGGTTTCATTTGAAAACTACATTTTATGTTTAATCTCAACTGTTCGCTCGTTCATTCGTTCGTTCGTTTTTTCCTCATTTGGTTTTGCTAATTATGCAACAATAAACAACAACAACAACAAGAGAAATAAATACTTTCCCTTTAGTTAATATTAAAACAATTCTGCCGATTAATTTAGCCTAATAATGGTATTAAATGTTTAAATCAAATTGAAAGAAAACTATGGATAACAAAAAAAAAAGAGTTTTTGAACAGCCCTGATTACTTGATAGACAGCCGACTGTTTAACCGACCAGCAAAAAAACACCGCAAGACAATTGTGTGATTTAAAATTGAACTAAAAAATAATTTTTTTTTCTCATTGTTAAACTTCCGTGTTATTAAGCGTTACGATTGGTATATACATACATATATTTTTTTTGGTTTTAATTCGTTCCTTCAGTTCAAATGTTACCATTTTGTAAACCATTTTTGTTTTTGTTGTTCGTTTGTTTAGAGTGCTCGTCGTGAGCTTTAACATAACACAGTGCAACACGGAAAAAATAACCATATACGGAAACCACTACGTGATAAAAGACCAAAAAAAGACCCCTGTCTCCCAGTTTTGCCCAAAGTCCTCCAGGTTTTTTTTGTTATGGGCCCTCAAAGATGTGAGGCCTCGATGTCATTTTTGCAAAAAAAATGATCATTTACTCAAGCTCATATTTTGCAATCCGTTTGAAATTTTGATATACTTTCTGAGGCAAAGTTGTAGCTCTTGTCATAAAGAACAAAAATTGTTAACATATAAAATCAAAAGTGAAAATTTCCCGGCTTCCTAAGCGCTACCTAAACGGTGTTAAGAATCATTCCTAGGAAGTTCATATGTTCTAGAAAGTTGTTTATTGAGATCTTAGGTTAATTTTTGTAGTTGATTGTTTCCTTGAATTTTGAACGGTTTGCTACCTATGGACCTGAACAGGGGAAAAAAGGTAAAAAAAATTTAATTTTTTAAAGTTTTTTGCGATTTTGACCTTGAAGATGAAGTTTTTTTGATTTTATATGTTAACAATTTTTGTTCTTTATGACAATAGCTACTTTGCCTCAGAGAGTATATCAAAATTTCAAACGGTTTGCAAAATATGAGCTTGAGTAAATGATCATTTTTTTGCAAAAATGACATCGAGGCCCCACATCTTTGAGGGCCCATTAAAAAAAACCTGGAGGACTTTGGGCAAAACTGGGAGACAGGGGTCTTTTTTTTTGGTCTTTTATGACGTAGTGGTGTCCGTATATGGTTATTTTGCCATGACTTAAAAAAATACACAGTGTGTAAACTTATTTATGTTTTAAACATTTTACGTATATTTTCAAGTAAAAATCGATTTTGAAGTTAATTAAACAGATACATAATTACAATTATATAAGTGCGTTTAAGTTTTTGTAAAAATCTTAAAATTTATAAAGGGCGTTTTTTTAAGTGTACACCTTGGCGTCGCAGACACAATACCATGACGTTTTATGTCGACGGGTTTAAATTGGTATTCTCTTTATCGACATCAATATTTATTATCGATTTTTATTTGGTATTTTGGACGTGACATTTTCACGTCGACATTGTGTCGACTCCGATTTTGTAGTCTTGGTTTTCATAAACGAATGAAGTGCCACAAAATTCAAATTGGAAAAGATATAAATGATAAGTTCGAACCAATTAGGAAAATCTGTTGATTATAAAAATTAACAAAAGTTTGACTTCAGGTCTGGCGAGACTTGTAGTTTAGGCTAAACTCAGGTACCTTCGCTTAATTAAAAAAATAAAATCAATATATTCATATTTATGAATAATAATAACAAAAACTTTTTTAAGTTTTGCGGTTTTAAATTTTTTATAAATTTTATAAACGCAATTTTTTTTTTAATTTTGCGTGATCATTCTTTTCGCAACTAATTTCCGAATATTTCCAAAGATATTGCACAGCAAACACAATAAATTCAAAGAACTTTAAAAATTATTTTCTGGTTATTCTTACTCTACTGGTATCCCATTTAACTAAATCAGATGTATCTTTTTCGACTTGTGATTAATATTTGCCAAGTCTCGAAGTGAGAGAAAAAACTGAAAGCAGATTCTTATTAAGCACGTTAAATCCCTTTAAATTATTTCATTTTTTAAAGAAGATTTTTCTACAGAACAATGTTATCGATAAGCGGCCGATGTCGTCATTAGAATATAAGACAATACTAAATTATAATCGAGTTGATGACGACGCCGATACAAAGTGATGTCGGCTCAAAAGTAACGACGATGTAGCGAAGAACAATTTTGTTTTGTTAAAGAGTAAGTAAGTAACCCACAAATTACAGTAACCGTGAAACATACATTTTTTTTGTCCAGCACTGGTTGGACTTAATAAGTATATTTTTAGACTTAAGATATGAGTAATTATTGATAGTTCAATTATATTGAAGACACAATAAATAAAAATTGCGAAAAAAAAGAGTAAGTAATGTTTACTTGCGAAGCTTTTTCGCTTGTATGCATAAAACCCCAGAGTCTTTGGTGAGAACCAAGCTCTCAACCCCCAGACTGAGGGACTAGCCCTCTACCAAACAGTGTATCGATACCGAAGAGAGTGAAAAAAATTTTAAGAGATTAAATCTTTTCTAATTATTATTGCGAATATCTACAATTTAACAAAAAAAAAACGATTACACGATCTGCTAATTTCCAATAAAAAAAAAATAATTAAAGGGAGGTTATCGGAAAGATAAATATCTTTGTGCCTTTGGGCCAAGATCAGGGTCTAAGAAAAATTTATAAATTGATAACTACTAATACGATGTGTATTGTTCTCCAGTAATAATAAATTGCAGATATCAAATGGAATAATGAAAGAACTTGAGGGGAAAACTCATTCACGATAAAGGGAGACCATAGTGAAAGTGACCACTGCAATTTTCTACATATTACGGCTCAAGAGATAGCGGCCTGTGACAGACGGACTTAATTAGAAAAACAATGTATTTCGAGTTATCTGCCTATTACGGCTCAAGAGATTTAGGCTTGTGGCAAACATGCTTAGGAGTGATGCTAGTAGTTAAGAAACTATTTTTTGGTGGTATCTGTTTCCAAATGTTGAATAGAAGCAAGATCAATTTGATTTGTTTTTATTTATTTTTGTTTAAAAGACTGTCACAGACTAACATAGATAACTTTACAAAGTATATTTATATTTTAAAATATATTTTATTTAAAAAAATTGCCACAATTAACATAATTTAAAACACATAATCAAGATTAAAAATATTTCATTTTTATTTCACACAATTACTCTTCAAGTGATTCCTAACTTCTTTCATTTAACAATTTCATCCAATGAATTTCTCAACAACTTACAGTAAATAATTCTGCAATTATAATGAAAACAAAAATCTGGGTTACTAAGTTTAGATCTTAAATTGCCCTAGAGTTGATAATGAGTGTAGCCCCTTAAAGCTCTTTCCCTGTAAATCGATATATTTGCGCTGCTACAAAATAAAAAGTGTTTTAAATTATGTTTAATGTGAATAAAAAACTCTCATGATTGATCGATTGCCGTCTACCTCTAAGCATGCAAAAAATCTTACATTCTAATGAAAATATAAACACGAAAAAAAAATGCAAAATAGCAAAAAATTATTTTGCACGATCTCCCTTTTACTGGCTGACACATGCAACACAAATGTGTTTTTTAAATCTGTTTTCAAATCTGTAAGCAGATTTTTTCGATTTTTTTTTTTTTTTTTTTTTTTTTACATAAATGAATTTTCTTATGGGCATTTGCATGCAACACTTGCCTTAATGATAAACTGCCACAAATGCCTGAAATTGAAAAGCTACGAAATCCACGTCGCTGTCATTAAGATCAATCATGAACTACTTTACCTTATTAAAGTTTATTTCAGTTTTAAGTCGTTCTCCTTTTCCATTTCAATTTGTAATTAAATATTTTCTATATTCTATATTCTACAGTTTATTTTTTTGTTGACTGACACAAATTACACCCTGTTATTGTTACATTTCCTACAGCCATCACGTAAAGTCAATTTCAGAAAATTTCCATCAATATTTTTTTTTTTTTTTTTGAATTTAGAATACAAGTGTATGTTTGAGTGATGTGTGTGGCCTTGCCGAATAGTATTGAGATTTCGTTTTTGCTAAAGATCAAATTGTTATAGTTAACATTTTGAAATAATTTGAAGTTTGTTATTGTTATCGTATCATGGGTGGATTTAAATATTTTAATAGTATTATCTAGAAGTGCTTTAAAAACAAGCCAGTTGTGCAATATTTTGCTATTAAGGTGTTTAATTATTTATAATTGGTTTGAAAGAGAAAGTAAGTACAACACTGCTGTTTTGGTCCCTTTATAAGGGCCTCGTTCGTCGTTGTTTTCATCTGTCGTAGTGTTCGATATTTTTCACTATTGAAAATGCATAATAGCTTTTCTTGAGGTTAAGTTTCACACCCTTTTTGGATATTTTTTCTGAAAGGCTCTTGCACACAAGAAGTTTAACAGTTAAGCAATTTCCGCTGCAGTTTTGGCTGTCTACGCGGTGATTTTCCCCTTCAAGGTTGCACTGTTTTTTTTTTTGTTTGTAGTTGCCATCTTTACTACTTTAGCACTTTACCAATTGCACTTTTCCAATTGTCTTACTTCAGGCGTCGGCTTCTCGTTCATTGGGAAGGCCAACAGCTATTATATAAACCTGCAACCTATTCATCAGAATTAAAACTTAAAGTGTAACAATAAAGAATTAGATTCTGCAGTTCTGGCCACTTCAAGGCGGGAATAAAGTATTGACAAAAGCTATACTGGCAGAAGTCTTGTTAAGAATAAAAAGGAATCCGATTTTTTGGGTTGTATCACGTTTGCGTTTGTTTCATTACGATTTGCAATTTCGCTCGCAAAACATTTGATTTAAAGTTGATTGATTTTTTTGTCTAATAAAAGTTCTCAAGACTTGCAAAATATGTGGTTTATTACTAGATTTCCCTGGTGAGCTTCGCTACACCCATCCACAAACAACCTTTAACTCTATTCGCTATTCGCAGGACAAAACTTTCAGTTTATATGCAAGGTATGACGCACACTCTTCCTATCCAATCTGTTTTTTGCTAGACTATGTGTATTAACACCCCCCACTATTCTAATACAGTCTGTATTTTGCTAGATTATGTATATTAGTGGAAATTTTCAAAACTTTATATTTTGTAGTTCTCTAGGTACACAATGATAAATCTGCACTTTGTACGGGAGCTATCACGGCCACTGTTCCAATCCAGTCTAAATTTTTCTAGATTAGTCTGAGGGTTACTTGGGTAAAGTTTCAAGGCTCTACCTATTGCAGATCTCCAGGTAGACTATAATAATTGTTCACTTTGTATGGGAGTTACCACGCCCACTATTCCAATCCAGCCTGTTTTTCGCTAAACTATGTATATTAATAAGGGGGTTATTAGTGAAAAGTTTCAAACATTATAGTTCTCTAGCTACTTGAAAAGTGGGCGTTAACGTTGGAGTGGTCAATTTTTCTTTCCGTAAAAACCTAACTTGGGTTACAATAAAGATTTAAACAAAAAATTGGATAAACCGTTGTAGCCGTTCTTAAGTGATGTGGTTACCAACGAACGACATTTGATTTTATTTAAATAAACAGCGTTTAAGAATAATCGAAAGACAGAAGTCTAAAGCCGTTCGATTTGACAATGTAGATGGGTAATTTAAATTGCTTCAATATAGAAAACATGACTATGTGAGAGATTTTTTATAATGAAACCAACAATGTTGAGTGGTACGATCTTGTTTTTCGGCGCTTACCTGTTTATTACTTTTTGTGATTATTCACAAAATTACGTTAGAAAATAGAACCAAGTTTCTCAGATCACGGGAGTAAGTTAACTTCTCTTACTCTACGCAGGCAGGAATTGGCAAACGCACTTAATAAGAGAACATCTTCAATTCTTCCATCAGCGAATGTATGCCGATGTAGAATTACGTTTAACTTTCCTAAACAATCTCTGTTGGCACGTTATCACGTACTAGGCAATATTAGCAATATTCTTGGCTGAACGAGCAGTACAAAGGCAGCTGGCCAATTCTTTTGTCATCTGAAAAAGACATAGTTTGCACAAACTGTGTATTAATTGTTCCCACACATGATTGCTGGTCATCCATAAAAAGAATTTCAAAAACTCGCTATTATTAAAAACAGACAGAAAAAATGTCAATACAATACATCCGTGTTCTTCAGATGTGTATCTGTGTAACCTTCAATTGCTTAGTGGCGACTTTTTCCTTAACTTTCTTCAACATTCAAGACAAAGTTCAATTAACACCATTTAGAAAAGTTTTTGCAAACTTTCATTTTGACTTTTGGTCTAAGGAGCCTCTATTAAATGTTCTATTTTCTGCAGAGTATTAAACTGTCATGTGATTGTGAGATGTGGCAACTTTACTATCACTTATGCAATTTTATTACAAATAGGCTAAAGCATCGCTAGCCAAAACTCTCAATAAATGAAATGCATCTGTATTGGATAAGATAATATTGCCCAGCAAACACAAAACTAAGCATTACAAAAACAATAAATAATTTTGTCATTAAAAATGCTTTTGGTAACATGCAATGCATTTTATGTTACCAAACATGTAAAACAAAGAAAACCTTTTCAATTAAAAGGCATTTTGACCTTTTTCACAAAGAAATAAGTAAATTAGAAGAGGAAAAAAGGAAAATGTTTCTCTTGAGCAAAAAAACCTTTATATGCTTATTTGGCTTGAAATCTCCATTTTTAATTTTTTATTTTGCAAAATTTCCTCATTTTGCTCTTCTTCCAGGACCCATTCTTTAATTTTTTGCATATAAAGGTTTTTTTTTATCAAGAAAAAACATTTTCCTCTTCTAATTTATTTATTTTTAGACAAATGCTTCTAAATACAATTTTATTTCGAATATCGTGGCTCAGCTAAGTTATGTTTATCACGACAATCAATCAAACTAAAGGAAATATTACGCGAACGCGTTTTTTTCCGAAATGGTCTTGAATAATCTTAACCACAATCATGCGATTTAACGGTTTTGGATTATATTCTTTCACGTTACGTAAAGTTGTTGTCGTTGGCCTGAAGAATGGACATGGCAGAAACAAAGTACGTACGTAGGCGATAAGACTAAAGGCAATTTTAGACAGGTACACAACAAAGAAAAAATAACATGACGGCGGCGAACTATTGGCTGTGACTCACTTAGCTTGGTTGTTTGCTTAAAAAAAAAAACAACCCTGATAAAATGAATAATCTTATCGTTTAGAAAAATTTCTGAAAAATGATTTGGTATAATGGGATGTCAAATTTCTTTCCGTATTGTTTTACATTTTTATAACATATGGCTTTCACACTATGACACTTTCTCATAATATTAAAGTTTTTGACAAATCTTAATATGCAGTATTATAGTGCGAAACGGGCTTTGGCAGTTTACGGCAAATACATGACCGAAATTTTATTCAAGCGGTTTAAACAGAAAGTTATCATGCTAATAACGATAATTTTATATATTTTATATTGTTTCAATTCAAAGTTTTACCACCTCTGAAATGGTATATCCCCTTGTAAATTATAAAAGATCCATTAAGCTATCAAATGGCCATTACAATTCTGTGATCTCATGCAATAATAAATTCATCCATCTCACTGGTAAACCTAAACAAGGGCGTAAGGCGTAAAATAACTGTCAAAAATTCTCATGTACATACAAAATGTATGAAGCAAACCTAAATAGAGGCGTCAAGGCAATTGGAAAATCCAATTTTGACAGAACGTTAGGTAGTGAAGTTGGGTGCAAACAAAATGTTTTTTTTTTTTTGTACGAGTGGTAACATTTTACTTATTTTCTGCTTTATCTAGCAATTTTATCTCTATTTTGCACTTAAATTTATTAGATTTTGCTAAACGATATATGTTAACATTACTGTTTATTAAAGAACGTTGCGCTCTTTGTTCAAAGCTAGGCGCTAGACGTCGTTGCGCCTTACGCCTTTGTTTAGGTTAGTCAGTAAGCAATTGATTGACATAAGAATTAAACAATACTTTGGAAAATATTAAAAACAGAAACATACATTGTACACAGAGACTATAAAAATTTGTTGTAGGTGTCAGTTAACTGTAAGTGTTTGAACTTTTGTAATTTTGTTTTTTAATTTATGTATATCCACTCACTCTTCTTTCCAAGTATTATTTGATGGCTTTAAAGTATGATTTTAGATGACATTTATAGAGTTTTCAAACCAGCTACTTGTGCACTTAACTGGCTGCCTATCATTACACTTGGGCTTAATTTATTGTCACCGACACCTGGTGTCATTTAACAGAAAACTATCACTTTATTACTGTTATTAAAATCAAACTCTGAAATCAATATAAAAACCGAATAAATTATAAACACTAAATCAAAGAAACTATTTTGAAATCCATTATAAAGAAACGCATGTTTGAAATTTTATAAGAAGCATAACTTGTTTTTTTTTTTTAATAAAATTTAAAGTTTATCGTTTTCTTTCTTAATTCTTGTTACAATTTATTTTCTTAGTTTATGAAGAAATTAATTGTCATTTTTTTAAGTTGGCATGTTTATTTTGGAGTTTGTCTTAATCTTTAGCACGTTTTTATGAAACACGTTTAAAATGAAGTTAAGCCGATGATCGTATTTTATGGTTATTTGAAAGCCTTTCTGCGATTTTATCATCAGTTAAGTTTAATCTCTTTGATGTGACATGTAATCACGTTGTAAAACATTTAACTTTAAAACAGGAAAATTATTTTTTTTTTCTTTGTTTACGTACTCTACATTCTGCATAGTTAGAAGGTAAAGTTAGAATTTACTCTTAGATATAATTTTAAGAAGGGCAACATTCAAAATCTTTTTTCAGTAATATACTTGGCACTATTCAATAAACTAACGTTAGTTTCCAAGGAATTTTTAATAGACAACGATAGCACTAAATTTCGAACGTAATTTCTAGTCTATTCATATTAGTAACTTTGAATATCCATGTTTCGACTATGTGCATAAATCTAAGATTAATATTAATGTCACGACTTGTCTACAGAATGAGCCTCTCTATTTATATGCGGACATTAATTTCTTTGTTATTTCACAATTGTCAATTATGATTGTTGCACGACAACATTTTATAAAAACACCCTTTAATCTATACATACATATAATAAAACAGTAACAGAACCATTTCTGTACATGAAATATTTTTTGAAAATTTTGTTGCTGATGCAGTTAGTGCCGAATTACATTATGCAACTTTTGTTACTGCAATCTTTGCAGCAATCGTTTCTTCTGTAATATTGCATTTGTGTTTACAACATGCAATTTTTATTGCAGCAATTTGTATGGATGTATAAATTTGTTTACATTTTAAACTTCAAAATAAAAACTACAAATGAGAGGACAAAATTAATTTCAAAAGTACATGCTTAAGTGTACCCTTTTTAGTTCCTCTCTCCCCTCTCGCCTACTAATGAAGAATTGCAGCGACAAAAGTCGAATAATGTAACTAGGGACTTAGTAATCGAAATGGAATACAAAGCAGCAATTTTTATAATTTTTGTCCTTCTGGCTGTTTATTCGTATCACGTAAAAACTACTGGATGAATTTAAAAACAAAAATTTTGTGAGGAGGTACCTTGATGCAAATATAGAATACTTTTTTTCGCAAAAACATCTCAGTTCCAAGAGAAAATAGAAAAAAAAAAAGAATAGAACTCTACAATATATTTATATAAATTTTAGAATTTTATCTAAGGATGGGTACCTCTATATTATTAAAATACATAAACCATAACTGATGCGCTATAAAAGTAAGGATCTTAAAATTTGGTGTGAAATACTTTCAAAACAAAATCGAACAAAATATTATCAGGACGCCCTCAATGTGGCGGGCTCAGCTATTGTTTAATTAAATTTTAAATTTGTTGTATTAAGTTGATGGGATTTGTTGCGCCAATAAATAAAATACTGTTATCATACCTTTCGGTGAAGACCGTCACACAGAGGGGTCAAATGACCTGCGAAAAAAGGATTTTGGCGCTTCTGTGCGACGTCACTGACTGTTTGTTTGGTATGGTTGGCAAGTGCCTTCAGATAATCGACAACGAAACAATACAATAAATATGACATATTAAGCGAAATTAACTAGTCAGACTAAATGTTTTCCGTTCTCAACATAATTCGTGCATATTAGTCAAATATTTCACGTTTTTGATCTTTTCCAAAATCATAATTAAATAAAATGTAGATGAGCTGTAACTAGATATAATTTCAATGAGAGCCCATTTAAAACAAGATTTCAATTTTATTTTGATTATAAATTTAAATGCCATTATAGGGCATTAAAAAACGTCTGCGGCATATTTAATAATTATCTTCTTTTAAATTTTTCAACCAATTAAACGAAAATGACTTCTTAGGAAAATCTAAAGGATAAAAAATGTCTTTCTATTTCAGCAAACGAACTTAAAACGTTCTATTTTATGTTGCCATTATAGTTAAATAAATCTTTAAAGCGAACAACAACTGCAGCAATTGCAACAAAATGCAGCAACAAAGCAGTAAATAAATAGTTGTTTAAAGCGTAAGTGAGCCAGTTCATGAGTAAGTTTGGCTGTCTTATCTGTCTGGAACAGGCGCATATGCAATGAAACAATGCGTGCACGCATGTTGTCAACTTTTTTTTATTTCTTTCTTTCTTTCTTTCTTGCTTGAAAGCTCTTTAAATTCTATTCGAAAGTAAATACGTAAAAGTGTGTGCGTGAGTAAGTATGTGTGTGCATTAGTGTGCATGTTTATGTGTTTTACCAAATTGAAACAATCCTATTAGAAGCAGTCAAGCTAAACCAACCAACATTTATTTTATTTTCTAAAAACTCCATAATAATGCCATAAATTATTACAACATGAACAACAAGTACAACAACAATACTGACAAACAAATGTAATGCTAAAGAAAAGATACAATTTAGCTTACCTGGTTGTTTGTTGTGTGGCTTGTAGTAATGCCGGTTAAATGTTGCCCCAACACAATATACTTTCAGGTCGTTGGACTTGAAGAAAAAAAAACGAAAAAAAGAACTAAAAACAAAATAACAGCAACGGCAATGAAAACAATATTACTTTTTTTCGTTATCTATCCGTCTTACAAAGAAAAAAAAAAACTTAACAAAATGTGTTAAATTTGATGACATAAAACACGCAAGAACAAGTTCTTGCTCAAAATTCAATATTCGAAATGTTAGGGTTAGATAACTCTTTTATTTTTTTGGTTTGTTTTCGACTCAACTGTCACTTGGTCGTAATCACTTTTTATGTAGGATGTGCTGTGCTATACTTTGGGCTTTCCTTACCCTTATCGAGTTTTTTATTACTAATATTAAGTTGTTTCAAAATAGATATTATCTTTTCCAAGTTCCATATTGCTTTATTACTTAATATTTTTTTTTTTTTTTTGTTTTATTCGCCTTGATTTTTTTCATATACATACATACGTATATATGTATGTATATAAAAATGGCAGAAGACAAATAATAATTGATTGTAGAGATTTTAAAGTATGTCGCTTCTGCTCGCACCTTTGAATATTTTCTTTATACTTTTCAAATAAAAAATTAGTTTTGATTTTAATACTAGCTGTGCCCGTCGTCGTAGGCGTCCAGACAATATTTTGTTCGATTTTGCCTTGAAAGTAATCTACGCCAAATTTTAAGGCTCTTAATTAATTTTACTAGGTGGCAGCTCGGCCAAGTTGATTATTTTTTGCTTTACTTTTTTATGTGCCAGACAGCTGTCAAAAATTCGTTTATTTTTGTTTAAACTTGGGAAAATGAAAAAATTTAATTACATATGTATTTTCAAATATATTTCAAGATTAAAGAAAAAAAAAAAAAAAATACAAATACTACCAAAACAGGTAACTGCTAAACCTAAACAAGTGCGTAAGGCGTAAAATAACTGTCAAAAATTCTCATGTGCACACACAATGTATGAAGCAAACCTAAAAGCGGCGTCAACACAATTGGCAATTGGAAAATTCAATTTTTTTTGTGTAAGAGTGGTGCCATTTTAGCTATTTTCTGCTTTATCTAGCGATTTTATTTCTAGTTTGCTCTTAAATCTATTAGATTTTACTAAACAAATTATGTTAACATTACTTTTTGTTAGAAAACGTTGCGCTCTAATTTAGGTTTGCTCAAAGCTAGGCGCTAGACGTCATTACGCCTTACACTCGTAATGAGAACTTTTTACGGAAAAGATACAAAATTTCTTTGAAACTTATCCTATAGTTTTTACGTGATGCTAACGCAAACAGACGGACAGACAAAAATTCTAAAATTTTCAATAAATATTTCACGTACAGAAATGCTCCTGTTACAGTTATTATATATAAAGGGTGTTTTTTATAGAGGTATAGAACTTTAAGTTGGCATTACTTTTCAAGATGGCTACTAACAGCTGTCAAGTGATTTATTCTCAGTTTGGTTTGGCAATTCATCATGAATAGACTCACGCCTGAACAATGCTTGCAAATATTGCTATTTTATTTTACCGTTGTTCCCGATTTTCATAAGCGAATTTTGTTTAGCGATGAAGCGCACTTCTGGTTGAATGGCTACGTCAACAAACAAAACTGCCGCATTTGGAGTGAAGGTAATCCTCAAGTGTATGTCGAAACACCGTTACATCCAGAAAAACTGACTGTTTGGTGCACTTTATGGGCTGGTTAAATCATTGGTCCGTACTTTTACAAAAACGATGGTGGCCAGAACGTTACAGTCAATGGTGATCGGTAGAGCCATGATTACTAACTTTTTCATTCCTGAATAGAATAACCATGATGTCCAGGAGATGTGATTTCAACAAGACTTCGCAACATGTCACACAGCTCGTGCCACAATAGATTTATTGAAAGACACGTTTGGTGACCGCCTAATTTCACGTTTTGGACCTGTGAATTGGCCTCCAAGATCTTGTGATTTAACACCGCTAGACTACTTTCTGTGGGGCTATGTAAAGTCATTGGTCTATGCGGATAAGCCACAAACGCTTGACCATTTGGAAGACAACATTCGCCATGTTATTGCCGATATACGGCCACAAATGTTGGAAAAAGTCATCGAAAATTGGACGTCCAGATTGGACTACATACGCGCCAGCCGTGGCGGTCATATGCCAGAAATCATATTTAAAATGTAATGCCACAAGATTATCTTCCGGATAAATGAAAATAAAATTCATGTCAATCGAATAATCCATCGTTGTTTTATTGCAACTTAAAGTTCTATACCTCTATAAAAAACACCCTTTACTTATGTATATGTTTAAAGTACAAAAATATTGTAATCAACAAGATGTAAAATGATGTAAGAATAACTAAATAATCAAGATACATTTAAAGAGAGAAATTTGTCAGTTCTTGAAAACAGTATGGAAAATTCTTCTTCGAAAACGATTCTTTGACTAAAATAAATAGTAACCATTTTTAAATTTTTTTTTGTTTATTGATTTTGACTCGGCCATTTTATGTTAAATGTACACGTTTTCACACATTTAAATTATCAATAATCTTTCAAGATTTGTTGTTATTGCCTGAAGTATAGAAATATTTTTAATTTTTATTTATTTATTTTTTTTTTTGTGTTATTATAAATTATGATTGCTACTATGAACTGATTATAATGGCTACTAACTAAATACTTGTTGTTATTGTCTAATACTTATAGGCAAGAGCCCCCATGCAAACCCCTAAGGGTCTGTGAGCACATAAACAATCTCAACGAGAATTTCACAAAGGGAACAAAACATGTAAACAATTTAAATCAGTAGCATACCAGCTATCAACAAGGTTGCTTTGTGTCACTTTGCTAAATATTTAGCAAACCAATGCATTTTCATTTTAACCACTTTTTTTGGTTGGGGCCCTTTGCTTATAGGCCGAGAGACTATGTTAGGTTTTACTAAACAATTTTTTTTTTTTCATAGACATTCTTTTTTGGTCAATGCAAATGTTAAAGGAAATTTTCTTTTTCCATAATATTTACACCACATGCAAATATTAAAAAAAGTATATTTCTTTGGCCTATTATAAGATTAAGGGCGGTTTTCAAAACTTGCCTATAAATTTACCAATAGTTAAAGGTAATTATATTATGTTTGCGTAAATAAAATAAAATTTTGATTTATAACTAAAAATAATTCTCTTTAGTTCATCGTGCAGAAGCAACACACTTAACAAAAAATAGACATAACTGTATTTTTCCAGTTAAAGAAGATAGTGATGTTAAAGAAATTTTTGCAGTAGTTAGAGATATGTACTCTGAATTAATTTATGGGAAAAAGTCAGTTTTGGTAAATTTTGAGTAGTGATTCTTTAGTATTTAGGTTGCGATATGTATAATAAAACTGTAACAGGACCATTTCTGTGCATGAAATATTATTTGAAAATTTTGTTACTGGTGCATATAGTAATCGAAATGGAATACAAAATATCATTGTTAAGAATTTTTGTCTGTCTGTCTGTCTGTCTGTCTGAGTTCGCATCACGTAAAAACTACTGGATAAATTTTAAAAGAATATGGTGAGGAGCTACTCTCATATCTTAATTCAAATATAGGATACTTTCTTCCGCAAAAATATCTCATTTCCAAGAGAAAATAGCGTAAAAGTAGTGAAGGTACGCAATTGTACCGATTTAAGGGTACTGCAAACTTGACAACAGCTTTTATTTAAAAATAAAACGGGATATTTTAACCGCTATTTACAGAACTCTACAATAATTTGAGAACTTTATATAAATTTTAGAATTGCATCCAGGGATGGATACCTCTATATAAGGAAAATATATAAACCATACCACAAGCATTATAAAAGTAAGAGTATTATAATGTGGTGTGGATTACTTTCAATGTAAACTCGAACATAATATTGCCAGGACGGCGACGACGTGGCGGGCACATCATGTAATTCATAATACACGTGTTTTAAATAAATTAAGGAAATAATTTTTTAAACCTTTATGCTCAAACACATTTCTTCTTTTAGACTCATTTGTTGCAACCTCCATCAAATAGTTGATTTTCCCACAGTTTACTTCACATTAACTAAATTGTATTTTCCTTAAACCGATCTATTATTGTAAACAAATCTGATTAGGTTTTCAGGCAAACGAACAAAAAATGAAGAAAACAATACGAACAACTTAATTTGGCTAACATAATGACGGAACTTGTTGTTGTGTTGGCCTCAATGGCTAAGACGTTTTTTTTTTTTTTTGCTTAAAGTCTATAACTAAAATCTTAAATGCTTAAGTAATATCTTTACTATAAGATGTCATACTTTATAAGGCATTTCTTTAACAATTTTAGCAATTTAAATTTATAATACAAAGTGAGTAGGAAAAAATGATGAAAAAACTAGCAATTTATAATAAACTAAGATTATAACTCATATATGGAGTTGCCATATTTATTTACGTATCTTGAAATTAAACTCTACCAAATAAATGTTTAATTTAACTTATTTTTTACTAATTACAGGGCAATTTAACTAATGAGGATTTAGATAGTGAAGATATTGATGATTCAGTTGACTATTCCGATGATTATTTAGATGATCTTAATGCTAATGACAAGGTAGATGGCGCCACTGAAGACGATTTGAATGATGTGGTTTCCGATTTAGAAAGTGACATAACACATAATTCATTGTCATATAACGACGATTTGCAACAACCTACCTACAACATTCACCAGCAGCAACAACGTTTGCAACATCATCACAAGAAACAGCATCACAAACAACAGCAACAAAAACAAAAACATCAACTTTGTCATTCAAGTGACATCGATGAAAACCAAACGATAAACGTGTCTTCTCATCATCTTCAATCTTCTCGTGATTGTATTCAAACGAAGGTAAGTTTAGTTTCGTAACATATATTTGTTTGCAAATTTTTTTTCTCTACTTCTTTTATGTCTTCTATAAATACATTTTTTGTTGTTGTTTATTTTTTATTAAGTTTTCCTAACAATTATTTATATATGCCAAAGAAACAACAAATAAGCAGACTAATAACAATTGCATTCGAAACAAGAGTCGTCTCGTTGTATTTATTTACGTTTTTCGTTTTGCATTTTTGATATGAAAAAAAAAAAATGTTTGCAAAATGAGTTTTTTTTCTCAATCTTAACAATAATGCATGCATTAAGTATTGTCAACATTTTTTTTCTTTTTGAATTATGTAGTTTGTTAAAGAAACTAACTTTCTTAGAATTTACAAAAAAAAAAAACAATATTTTTTCGAAGTTTTCAAAACTTTTATTTTTCGAGTTTCAATAAAAATAAAAAGGTTGACGACACTGCTAAGTGTAATAAAAACTGTCTATTTATTATGTTGAGTATGTAAAAAATATTTTAGGGAAGCTAAACATGATACAAGAGTTGCTACTTATATTTTTTGCTAAATAGAAAGATATCACGCAATTGGGAGTATAAACTTTTGTATAGACCTTACAAATATAAATTATTTTTCAAAGAACTATTTGATCAGTAAAACAAAATACACCACTTGCTTTTAAAAATATGTAACAGATCGACTTTTTAGGAAAAAATATTACTCTAGTAATATAAAATTTGCAGAAAGATACTTTTAGCATTTTTCTTATCGAGATTACTCAGATGCCATTATGCCCATTGTGACATTAAGATATTTTCGGTTTCTAAAAACAATTTGCTATATAATACGAATCCTATCAGGCCAGTCAATAATACATCGGTAGGGCAATCAACATTATTGTACTTGGTTTGTAAAAAAATAAAATATTTATTCATCAATATATATTTTGTTCCCTTCAAAGCTAGTCCCTTCAGATATAATATACTTATGCCTGCGATTTTTACAATCGT
The DNA here is from genome assembly GCA_949628195.1 of Phasia obesa. Taxonomy (NCBI): domain Eukaryota; kingdom Metazoa; phylum Arthropoda; class Insecta; order Diptera; family Tachinidae; genus Phasia; species Phasia obesa. The sequence continues at coordinate 43,562,172 of OX451217.1, forward strand.
ATAAACATTTCGGACAGTTTCTTTTGTTATGGTCTTGAGCTCTTTCAGTATCAAATTGTCGTCCTTTTATAGATTTTTCATTTTGAAAACAAGAAAGGGTCAAAAAATGATGTTGTTTATGGCCAGCAATGAATCATTGTGCAATATCCATCACTGTTTGTTCTAGACGCAAAGGGTGTATTATTTGTCACACTTAATTTAATACTTTCAAAATAATGGGCACATATGCCCATCAAAATAATGGGCCCATTAAAATAATTAAAATAATGGGCATATGTGCCCATTATTTTGAAAGTGGTCTAAGTCCAAATTGAAAAACAATGAGTTCATCAGTTATTTTACACCATATTTTTTTTAATTAGTAATTTTATTAACAAGAATGTGTAACTTTCACATTTTTGCTTACATTCTTGTTAATAAATTTACTAATTTAAACAAATGTGGTGTAAAATAACTGATAAACTCATTGTTTTTCAGTTCGGACTTAGACCACTTTGAAAATAATGGGCACATATGATGTTTATATCTGGCAAAAACAAACTAAAAATGCAAGATGGTGATATGTGGACCACCACAAAAAATTAAAAATACGGAAATTTTCAAGAGCAACATTTTTGTATAGCCAATCATTCAATATCCAATACCGACACTTCTTGTTCCTTAGTCAAAAAGCTGCTGAAAAAAATTATACGTTTAGACACACTTTCAGTCGTTAAGTGTCCCATTATAAACTGTTAGTGATTATCATAGGCCATCTACGTGTCGTTTCATCAACTCGACCAAAGGAGGGTACATATAATGAATCTGTTAAGTCCAAAGTTGAACCATTCCATTAAAGATCCCTGATACTAGCAAGACTGTCCACAAAGACAGAGAAGGCTTACTCTTCAAACATAAATAAGTTGCTTGATCTCTAAAGTCAGGCCGTAATATACTTTTTTTGCTGCTCAATATTCAGCCTTTTTACGATTGGTGTAGTCGTACTTCTACTATGACAATTTTGTACAGATTGCTTAATCAGCTTTTTCTAACAATCAACTCTAGTAAATTTTTCGTAAATGCAAAACAAAAATCGTACTTTTAAAAGTAATATTCGTTACCAGTAATTGTGTTGATATTTTTTGATTTCAATTAATTCGATTTTAGTATCGAAATTTTCGAAGATGATTAAAACTTTCTACAATTTCTTCAAGTTATTGACCGTCCACAACAATTCTAAAATAAAGATAGCCAGCAGATTTAATATGCACCTTCAAGAAAATTATTAATATTTGAGTTTGCTATTTTGTAGTTTGTATATACATACATATATGCAATTATTTATAACAAATGTTTAGAATATAGAATAGAATATATAATTATTAATTATCGGCCCTGGGTTTCATAAAAACCAAAAACGAAAATATACTCTAATTTTAGTCTGCAAGGGTTTTGAAAGAATTTAGGAAGATTGTAGGGTATCTCCCTTCATCCTTTAAATATTAAATTAATGATAACTTTTATTTCAAATTTATTATTATAATTATTCTTTACCTACAGAACTCCCTTTAGTCACCCTCTTTCCTTAAAAAAATTCCCCTTGTAATTTAATGTTTGTTACCATTTTTAATTGTACCTCGGAAACAATTCGCTTGAAATTAAAACTTTCAGATAAATTGTGAAGACGGTGACAACGACGAAATCGAAATCGAAGAAGACGCCGAAGACGGCGACGACGAAGACGAAATTGATAGTCCTTATTATAAAAATCAATTGGGTTATACAAAATTACTAGTCACATTCGATCGCTCTAGTGGACGATCATCGGCAGCTGCTCAACATAAAACCTCTGCTACTCTGACCGATTTTGAGGCTGATTCCGAAAGTTCGGATCTAGAGACCATACAGCGTTGTATACGCTCCTGCAATCAGCGTAATTCAAATAAGATTCATTACGCACCAATGCCTTACAAATTTTTAACAAATAACGGTAATAGTTTGATAACGGGTCATAGCAAACGCTCTACCATTTGTAGCAGTGTAACAGCAGTTAATTCAGATGGTATTAATGCTGTCATTAATAATGATACTAGTGAACTAGAAAGTTATAGAGTAGATGAGATGCAAACAACGGCAGCTACAGCAACATTTTTAAATGAACACATGCCTAACAAATACCATCAAAAACAACAGCAATATTATCTGCAGCAACAACAACAACATAAGCAAAGAGTAACCCTTATGGCAATTACAAAAAACGCCATGACAACAGGTTCAACAATAAGCGCAGCAACACAATCTTTAGTCCCAACGGTTGCCACTTCCACAACAAATAACAACAGTGTTAGTCAAAGCAATAGTAACAGTGTTAGTGGTAATAATAGTGACACCATGAGTAATATCAGCTCAATTGGTGTTACAGCAAATTCTGTTGCAAGCTATCAAAGCAAAACTAATATTATAACAGCCAAAATATTAGCAGACAATGAAAGTAATCAACAACATCATCTTAAGCACCATCAGCAACAACAACATCAACATAAAATTAACGGTGGTCTTGCCTTGAAACAAAAAAATATTGCCATTATTTCACCCAATAGTCACAAAAACTTTAACAACAAACATTCACATCAACACCATCACCATGGCAACAACAACAATAAATCGCCTACAGTATTGCGCAAACATCATGAACACCATCATTCTTCGGATATTTCAAAATTCAATCGTTCAAATCGCAAATCGAAAAATTGTGCCATTTTCTATTTTAAGCATTTGGACACAGACAACGAAACCAACTACAGCAACAGCAATTGTGGCGACGATGGCCATGATGATTGTCATGCTATTGCTGGTAGTGGTTGTGGTAGTGGTGGTCTAGCCACCAATGATCATTGCTATGGAGATGTTGATGGTGTTGGTGTCGATATTGATGTTAATCATGCTGATGATGATGACGATGATGGTATAGGTAATGATAACATGGTTGGTGGCCTACTCTCATCATCGGCAGCCTCCTCTTCACACACAAGTGATGTAAGTACTGGAATCAAAGAAACGCAATAAGTTTGCCCTTCTTATATTCTCAAGTCTCACTCAAACTCAGTATTACATATTTTTTTGTTTTTTCTTCACGGTGACGGTTTTATTTTTGTGTACGGTGGAAGCTTTGAGAGAAAACAGTGGTGTGGAGAATTCTTTACAAAATGCTATATATTTAAATAAAAATTTTAAAACATTATTATTGTGATCATTTTAAATGTAGCTGCAGTTTTTGTAATAAAGTGAGGGTAAATAAACGCTAAATATATAAAATAAAAGCGCTAAAATTATTCATATTGTTCATAGGACACACTGCAATGTTTCTTAAATAAAAATGAATTGGATCTGCATAAAATTACTCAAAGTAGTAAAGTTCTTTTCTTTTTCGCGCACTGCGGTGTTTTACCTGCTAATAATACTAACGCATAGTATGGTCCGTCCTATGTTTAATTACTTTAAAATTTTCTTTGTTTTAAACGATTTTAACAACTTATCTGTTAAACTTTTTATTTAAAGTTCGTTTGCGGTGCTTAAAAAGAAATGTATGTCGAATTTTTTGAAATTAACTTCGATTTTTTCGAAATCAATTTTGAAATTTTTGGAAGATTTCAAACATTATTAAATTCTGTTTAAATTAACATTTAATAATAATAATAATCTTGCAATTGTTCAGTTTTTTTTAACCTTTTATACAAATATTAGATTTTTTAATTTTGCGAAATTTAGCTCAGACCTTTGCTTAGAATAGCAAAAATAATATAATATGTGTAATTTTAGAAATCGTTAAAATTGTTTTGATACTTTTCAAATTCCCAACCGTTGTTCGTTTTATTACCACATATTTTCTCTTTTTAACTCCACAGTTCTTCCACTCATAGTTTATTGGCTATTTATTTGATCGAACACAACACAATAAATGCTTTAAAACTGTTTCTCCTCAAGAGCATTTTAAAAGTATTTAGAAAAGTCTGTGTTCATCAATGATGTGCTCACATGTTCCACATTTTCTCATTCATCTGTTTATGGTGTCTTTGGATTGTATTTCTTTGTATTGATTTTATTTCGTAATTTCTATATATTTATTTTTATTGTTTTTCCTGATTACTATAGAAAGGCCCTAACTCAAATAATTGTAACTTTAGAGGGAAAGGTAAAAACATAATAGAAACTGTAATATTTACAATGTAATTTGTAATGTATAACTGCTTGTAAAGCCATTATTAGACTATTGAAATAATTTTTTTGTAACGAGGTGTACTTGCGTGAAATGTATTGAAATCACTGAAAAACTCAATTTCGTAAAAAAACGAGTTGGGGCCTTTCTACTTGAGTCCATCTATACTTAGCTGACTGAAATATAAAATTATTATTTTTTTTTTGGTATTGGGGTTTTCTTTTTTATTTATGTATTTTTATTATCAAATATTTATTGGTTTTGTTTTCTATTTCCTGTCTTAAAAAAAATATTTTCTAAATATTTTGTATATAATTATTATTGGTCTTAGGGGCTTGAAATATGCAAAAAAAAACTTAACACTGCTTTATAAATAATATTTTATTAGTCCAATTTGATGTAAACTTTAGGGTGATTCCATATCAAATCAACATGGCACACAAAATGACTACTTCAGTTTTCATTGAAACTTTTTTATTTATATTCCTTGACTCCCTAAATCCAAATATAATTAAAAAAAAATATATATATATCTCATACAGTTTTTAGCTATAAATTAAAATAGAGAAATATCGCTTTTCCAGTTCTATAAGCCTTAGAGAGTTGAATAAAAGATCATTTTTAAGCGGATTTCATAAGCTTTAATTTGAAACCAATCATAACAAAAATTTTTTAAAACAAATTTTTTTCCTAAATTAAAAAAAAAAATTTTTAATTTTTTGCGATAGTATTTTTTGTATGCCACTATTTTTGTGGAGTTTGTACAGGTCATATCATTCGGCATATCAAAATAAAATTTTGTATGTGCCTTTGGTATATGGAGTGAAGAGTTGTTTAAATTTTGGGCATAATCGGTAAGGGGCCAGGGGTAGTTTACTATCTCCCAAATTTTATAAACGCTCTACAGATCACACCGTATGGGATTTGAGAAATTCAGTATGTGCCTTTGGTTTATGGAGATGAAGAGCTGTATAAATTTTGGGCACAATCGGGAAGAGGCAAGGGATAGTTAACTTAACTATCTTAGGTTCATTATTGTAGTTGATTGTTTCCTTGAATATTGAACGGTTTGCTACCTATGGACCTGAACAGGGGAAAAAAGGTAAAAAAAATTTAATTTTTTAAAGTTTTTTGCGGTTTTGACCTTGAAGATGAAGTTTTTTTGATTTTATATGCTCACAATTTTTGTCCTTTATGACAAGAGCTACAACTTTGCCTCAGAGAGTATATCAAAATTCCAAACGGTTTGCAAAATATGAGCCTGAGTAAATAATCATTTTTTTGCAAAAATGACATCGAGGACCCACATCTTTGAGGGCCCATAAAAAAACCTGGAGGACTTTGGGCAAAACTGGAAGACATGGGTCTTTTTTTTGGTCTTTTACCACGTAGTGGTGTCCGTATATGGTTATTTTTTCCGTGTTGCACTGTGTAATATATCCATAAAAATATCTCGTTTCCATTGGGTATGGTATAGTTGAGTGTAGGCCATTCCAGTTTTATTTAAGTGTGTATACACCATACAAAAAAAATATTTTTATGTTTTGTTTTGTATTTAATTTGGTAATTAAAGCTTATGAAATCCCCTTTAAAATAAGCCTTTATTCAACTCTCGAGGGTTTATAGAACTGGAAATAGAATATCGTCATATGATTTCAAAAAAGCCCTAAGTTACAAAAAATTCAAAAGCGACTTTTCATTTGATTATGATTCACCATATCAATTTACATTATTCTGCAAATTTTACTCTTCTATAATTTAAAAATAACTATCTTATGCTTCAGCTTAAACTGAAAAAAAATTTAAAAATGTTGGTTAATTTGTTATTAGAATGTTTTTTTACTTGTCCTGTAAAATTTTTTCAATGTAACTTAGGGCTTTTATGAATTCATATGACGATATATTTCATCCTCGAGCGCATATGCAAAAAAGCGAAATTTTTTATTCTTTCTCCAGAGAAGAAAAACAAACTTAAAATTTCTTCTGTGTGAGAAATTTTCCTATTTTGATAACTAAGAAACTGTCAGATAAATTATATTTGGATTCAGAGAGTCAAGGAATATAATAAAAAAGTTTTAATAAAATCTGGAATGGTAAATTAGAAAACAATTAATTTTTTTTTTTTTGGTTTATTTGACATAGAATGACCATTTAGTTAAATTTTTTTCATACGTCTGTTATTGCTTTTTATTTTATTTCAAGTGAAAATTATTATATATTAAGAAATATATATTTTTTGTATTAATTTATATTTTAAGTATTAATTATTTGTTTTGTACAAAAGCTAACACAGCATTATAAGTTTTTTTTTTGCATTAAATATGTTTTTAAATATTAAAAGAAAAAAAAAATAATTAATAATATTTTAATAGTTAATTTATAAATATTTTAAGGGTCTTTAAAAACAATATTCATTTATATTTTGCAAAATTCCTGGTTGAACACCATTTTAATTTATTTTATTCAATTAATTTTTAAAAAAATAAATTTGAAAAAAACAAACCATTTGTGCTTCTCTGTATTAAGTGTTGAAAAATTACAACAATTTATTTGAAAATTAAAATTAACGATTGAACATTTATATAATTAAATAATTTTCAATTAAACACATGTAATGAAAAGAAAATATTTTTAATAGAGATAATAACAATGTGCACACATATTATTTTAATTATAATGTTTGTTTTTTGAAGACAAAAGATTTGTAATGTTTAACCATTTAAAAACTAAACTGAAATTTTCATCAAATAAAATTTGAGCATTAATTTACAGAATCTGTTGTTATTTTAACAAAACAGACTGTAGTATTGCAATTGGCTCTCAGAAAGTTTCTTTCATTAACTCTTCGTTTTCGACACTTTTCTTTTCGAAATGGTTGATTAACCCTTTCTTTTGTTTTTTTTTTTTTTTTTTTTGAGAATATATTCGACATTACATCGCATGTATGCATTTTTAAAGTTACAAAGGTAAAATTTATTAACATTATTGTTGTTTTTGTTTAGATCTCAATAGTTGTTATCGGTAGCCGTTTGATTTGTTTTGATCCAAATTATTTTTGACACTGAACGGCTTAAAGGTTTTTGAACCAGGACAAGTAGCTGTTAAAAAAGTACATGACGGAATAAACTAAAGGATATACAGCTCCGCGCTGTCTTTTACAGAACTTCTTCCTAGATGGACCCCCTTCCGTCCGCAATGTAGCCAACCGGATTGTAATTTATCGCAATCTTACTTTCAGTAAGTCGCCTGATACAATAAGACTAATGGTTTCAGACTGTCGGCCTTTTTTCTAATCACGGAGTCTCTATTGCTATCATTTATGCAAGCCTTGGTTCTCCCAAGGCATCTACATTTATCCAGCGTCTACCCGTGCTTCTAAGTCTTATGCTAACCAGTGCTGGACATGCACACACAATGTGCGCTACCGTCTCAGCCTCTTCCAGGCTCAGTCTGCAAGTCTAATCATATTTTTCTTCGATAGATTGAAGACTTGAAGTTTGCATTACCTGTCAGTAAAGCAGTTATCCAGCTTAAGGTACCTCTATTATCTAAGCACCTTGCTGGCCTTTCTGCCACGGGGCTCTTTGAACACCATTCTATCCTATCTTCATGTAGTAGCCACCCTCCACCTTTTCAGGTTCAACCATTGTAGGACCTTCCCTTGTTTTAGGCCATTACCTAGTGATACTCTGGGTTTTAATCCATAGAAATTCACATCCCAGCTATACCCACATCTATGTTACCTCATTAACCGATGCATATCTTTTAAGTTTAAAAACATATTTCAGTACTAACTTTTACTTTTATACCCTTCAGTTTTAAGAGAAAGGCTGAGTTTTCGGGTTCTCCTGAGTTTTCGTATACAAATCATATAACATCTGTTATCAGACTTTTTAGCAATTCAGCAGAAAAGTATTTTTTTAAACTCCACTTAGATTTAGGACCATGTTTTGATCATAAATTTAGATCACTTTCTCTAATGCCCGATGCTGTAAATATCGTGGCGGTTTATTTTGACTGCATAAAGATTAGAAAAAGGAAAAATAGTAATATATAAAGGAATACAACCACCATGTTTTGGAGAATCGTTTGTATTCGTAGCTTAAAAATATTATGTTAATTGTAGGACAAACTTATTTTAAAAGACGTTTTATAACAAAAGTGATCTAAATATTTGAACTAAATATTTGTCTTATAGTTTTTCATGTTTTGTTTTAAGTTGCCACTACTTTTCTCGTATCGCTGTTTGCTGTGGTGTTGCCATATTTCATTTTGTGCGAAACCTTAAGAGTTGACATTAGCTTAAATTGCCTTTACTTACAGGTAACTTTATAGAAAAGCTATGAAAGCCGTCCTTAGAGGATTAACATATTTAACGGCCAATTTCAAATTGCAATGTGAATGTATATGTTAATGTAAAAATATGTTTGAAACAAAGAGGGGAAAAAAGATGTTTATGTTACTAATTTTTTTGTATTTTTGCAATAAAAACTAATTAATCATTTTGAATAAAAAGCTTTTTTTTAATTTTAACTTAGAAATGCCTCATGTATTACCAATGTCAATTGTACGTTCATAACAACAATAACAACAACTGCAATCCTGGAGAAAAATACTTAAGCTTTTTTTAGAGAAAAAAAAAAACAGTCTTTAAAATGTTGCATTGTTCGGTTAAAGCCGCTGCTTTTAAGAAGAGTGTATAAAATTATAAATGAGTATCTGTATTTTAGTATATGTGAGTGTGTGTGTGTAATGATATGGCATCTTTAAGATGCAATTTGCCATTTGTTGTGTTGCATTGTATATATTATTGTATTGTTTTGTTGCTGTTGTTATTAACATCATCAAGTAACGCTAATTAAACTTCAACGCTTGTTTTAAAATCATCAGCTTTGGTTTTATTTTTCTTCTTATAATTCATAATTTACTATCATGATTTTTTTCTTTATTTAATTTTTTCTAATAAATATTTCCACGATTTACTGATTGGTTTTTTTTTTCTTTTTATATTTTTCTTGTGTGTTTTTTTTATATTAAATTTCATTTTGTATGAACGAATGTCATATGACGATGACGATGTTGATGACTGTTGAATGTTTAGCTACTTAAATCTGCCGATGTTTCATCGGATGATGAAGGTTGGTTGTATTCTTCAACTCCAGTAGCTACAAATCCGCAACAACATACATTTGGCGGCTGTATTGAAAGTTTGAATTCCAATCATACTACACGAGGAATTGCAGCTTCAAATGAAATGCAGTTTATAGATGGTGGCATACAATCAACTGCGGTATCATCTTCAACAGCTGCAACCTCTGTAGGAGCAACAGCAGCTAACGCTGTATTAAGTGACGATTCTGATAAGGAAAATAAAGAGGTTGAAGACGCCTGTACTACTTCTTTAACGCAAATACTATTAAACACAAATCAAACATTTGTAGCCAGTACAACAGTTATCGATAGCAATAGTAGCCGCAATAGTGATACTAATGTAAACCCAAATAGCGGTAACCCTAGCGGCAGTAGTTCTAGCAGTAGTGTTATGAGTAGTTCATGTTCATCTTATGATCGCTTAACAGAAGCAACAACCACCACCTCTACAAAAACGATTACAACCCAAATACTTAAATATCCAACACAGCAAAAGCAACAACAAAATCCTCCTCATTATCGCAGCGAAATGGAATTACAAATCAATAACAACAGCAACATTTGTCATCAAATAATGATGGGGGAAAACAGTTTATCCACAACAGCCAACAGTAAATCAACATCAGCCACAAATATGCCTGATCTTGTCATTAACCACAAAAATAACAACGACAACAACAATATATCTGCCAACTCATCTTCATCGGTGACTGCAAATTCTCTACAGCATAAACAAAGCCATCATTGTGCAGCTAAAGCATCGTCTCTTCAAAATTCTGCTGCCGCAACAGTAATTACGGCCGATAATGATGCAAATGGCAATTTTGAAAAGGTAAGTTTCCATTTTAAATCTCTATTATTCAGTTCAAGAGAATGTATTGGAATTGGAAAAAGAATATTTGAAATACCATTTGTATCTAAATAATTTGATACTTGAAATAACTTTGGAATTGCCAATGATGCCATTTAAGCTTTAGAGAAATGGGGCTGAAATTAAATAAATTCTTAGGAAAAGTATTTCTGGATGGCAAACAGAATTTTTAAAATGAGGTTAAATGGAAAGCATTGTATAGTTGTTGCCAAAATTTCCTTTTTTTATAATAAAGTCGGGTTGTCATTGCAATAAACTTTGTACGAACCTATTAAGGAGAAAATGTATCAAATGACTGTTCTTTAAAAAAAAAATAGCTTTTTCTTTATTTTCGCAAAGCCTTATTTACTTTTATGCAACGACTTATAAACAAAATATTGCTCTCCTGAGCCTTAAATGTCACTCGTACTCTGTTACACTGGCTCCCGTCCGATCTAATAGCCAAACCTGGGCATGATAACCGCTGAATTGCGGCCATACGGCCATTTTTGGATGTACTGAAATAATCCCTAGCAGTATTGAAAACTGCTCGCCCACACTTATGCCCTATAGAAGATTCGAAGTTTCAATGTAAAGCATGATGAATCATGCACGCCATCAGTGCGGCATACTTGGTGTTTCTACAGACGGTTCAAAAACGCACACAAGAGTTGAAGAGACGACTTTATCTCTAGATTTAAGACTAAGATGAAGTTTAGGCTGCAATACCAATGAAGCATTGTTTAGGCCACAGTAAACCGGAAAGCTGGTGTAGGTCCGCAGGATTATTGGGAGGATATTGACAGAAAAACTCCCATAAACTTCTTGTGGAGTATCTATACGACATCCAGATAAGTTGGCGTCTTTCCATTTTTTAGGTACCGAAGCACAGCGGTGCAGATCTGCGATCTGCCTTAGAAGCCTGAACAAAGTTTAATTAATTTAGGTACAAAATGCGCAGTTTAGATCGTCGGAGTGACCTGCACGATTTCGAGGTTACTATGGCCTCTCAAGAATAGGCGAATATACCAGTGATTTTGTATTCAAAACTGACTCACTTGTGTCCGACTGGTCCCTTTGTGGTGCCTGAAAAAGGGATGTTCAAGAGAACCTTATGGTCTTACAAATTCTAGTGGTCTGAACCATCCCGCATAAATTAGTTTATCCCAATAATAAAGAGGACCTAACAAGGAGGGAGGAAGTGCTTCGCTGTCTCATTCTCCTCCTCATCCTAACAACTTTTACAGAAGTCAAAAAGTATTACCTAGCATAGACATCAATCATGTAATGTCCTGTCTTATCTAACATCGTTACCTTTTCTTTGTTTTTAACTTGATAACTACATTTGCATAATATTAGATTGGGGAAAACGAAATCAATTATTTTTTTGGTAGATAGTTGTAATGATCGATATCTCGTAAAGTATCGATCAAACAATTTAAAAGTTATATTTGTTTCAAAGATGACATTTCACACTAACAAAATAGTTTTTTCTATTTTTTGTTTAGTCCATTCAGTTGTAAGTTACTGAGTGTTTAAAATCGCAGTCAACAAAGAGAAATTTCGGGACATTTTACAGTTCTCCTTGTCGCACACACACAGCACAATTTTATTCTCTTGTTGATATTTCATCCCAAAGATATGCAACAGATTTGTCTGCATAAATCTTTTAGCACTGATTTCTTTTGTAGTATTTGAGTTTTTTTTGTGTAGACTTAAATTTCCTTAATTATAATTTTAACTTTATTTTTATTATTTTATTTATTATTATATGCCACAGAACTTCATAATAGATTGTAACAAAAATATGTCTCTGTCATTACTTTTTGAAACTAAATCATTTTGTTTATACGATACATAATTATTATTATAACCGTAATAAAGATAAAGATCTTATCTTACAAATCCTCGGCATGATGTTTTTATTTGGTTTATTTCTTTTGCAACAATTTCCATGTTGATATGTCAAATTTTGCAACAAAAAAATCCTTTAAACAATATCTGTCAATTAACCAAGTTTTTCTTCTCCACAAAAACCAAACTACTTTAAATTATTTCAAGTTGGCTGGCTGTAAGTATTTAAAACAATAAATCATCACATACAGAGGAATAATTTAATGGATGAATGAGAAATGCAGCGAAATGAAGAAAAAACCAGATCTAAATTTTGATAAACGTTTTCACAAATTAACAAATGATTTCCGTTACATTATGACGGACTGACACCCGAACAAGTAATTTTTTTGTTTTGTATTTTTTTTTTTTTTTTGAAACTAAAGAGCAGAAGAAGACAAAAAGTAAAACCATAAAAATAATGACTGAAATCATTGATTATAATTTAGCCAACAGCGATGCAGTTGGGGTAGAGATACAATATACTTAAATACAAAAATGTTTAGAAAAAGTCGTAATAATAAGCGGAAATCATGTAGTTTTTCTTTTTTCTTTCCTCTCTATTTTGTGATTTAGTTGAACAGTCAGCAGCTACTTTTCACCGAAGGCTGAAGAGTTTTTGTTGTTGCCTCTTATTATTTCTTTGCTGAAAATTATTTATTGTAGCTGCCGCTTTAACACTGGCTGCTACAATTTTTCAAAAACAATTTGTCTTATTTTCGTTTTCCATACGCTTCCCCTTTATTTTTTTTGCAGTAAAAAGCTTTTTTCGTTTTGAAAGCACCACCAGCAGGTAGCAGGTTTTTATTGTGGAATATTAGTTTTTGTCGTGTTAACGATTTAAGATTATTGTTAAATTAATATATTAAACAAAATTTCGTTGAAAAATTAATTTTTGTCTTATTATTTTTTATTTGGTTTCAGGAAAACATACGTTTTTACACACGTGCAGATATTTGTAATATCAGTGTCAGGACACCAAACCAAAGTAATGACATCAATAATCACTACCATCACCATCAGCATCAACAGTTGGCAAATATTAATGTTTTACCAGCTTCGTCTCCTTTGTGTGGCACTCAACATTTGTTGCATTTAAATGTTGGCAAACGACTGCCACCACGTTCACCAGCCAAATCAAGCATTTCACATACTTCCACAAATACCAGCACATCGACCATTTCACCCACTAAGGTAAGTTGTAGTGCTCTACATTTATTTTTCCTATATTGAAAGTTATTTTTGTTTTTTTTTTTTTCTTTTTGAATCAATTTTTTTTTTTTTTGCTCCAGAGAGATGTTTTTTAGGAGATAAGTGTTTTCCAAAACAATATTATTAATGTTTTAAATATAATTGAAGTTGAAATATGATCATGATCGATTGATTTGAAGTGATGGAAAAACGAAGTTAATCGTAAACGTGATCTTAAATGTTACAAATAGAAAAAGTTTTGATTAATCTAAGAAACAGGGTAGACCAATTTGACAAGGAACATTTTTTTGTAAATAATTTTAATTTAATTTAATAAAATGTTTATATTTAAATAATCCTCACAATTAGCAATAGCTGTGAAGGGTAAAGTTTATGCAATATAACCTCTCGCATTAAAACCATCTGGTCTTCCTGAAGATTGGAACAGAAACAGACTTTTTTTAGAATATAATGTTTATTTTCTTTTGGAAAGAGATCACTATGAACTATAGACCGAAATTTGGAAATTGTAATTATTTCACAGTTTATTTTATTTTTTACACTAAATCAAAATAATTAGGTCGGTGCCAGACATGAGGGGATTCAATTACCTTTCAATTACAATTACAGGTAATTTGTAATTGAAAATTTCCAATTACTAATTACAAATAATTTTAATTGAAATCAGGGACAAAATCAATTACAATTACTTGTAATTTGTAATTGAAAAATTTCAATTACAATTACTTGTAATTAGTAATTTAATTTTCCAATTACTAATTACATGTAATTGTAATTGAAAAAGTTCAATTACAAATTACAAGTAATTGTAATTGTAATTAAGGAGTAATCATTACTTCCAATTGAACGAAATTCAATTATATCCCTAAACATTTCAAGCTTATCTTGCGTTGCATGATCAACTGTATTATTCAAACGAACAATACGAAAACTGCATCCATGTTCAATTACAGTGAACACCTTCATAATGGTAATTATCGCTTACAAAATTTTGAAAACTTTGCGGTCAAATATACATTTTTTCATTTAGTATTCCGTAGACACTTACATTGTGAAAAAGAAAATAGTTTGAAATTTGTACTTCAGATTTACTTGCGTAGTCTAAATTCGTTTCTATATTACCTCAAAAACTATCCTACAATACTAAAGGCTTTTTTACGGTCTAATGCTCCCTTAACATCTTCAGCACCAGTTCAAAGGTTATATTTGTTCGCTATTATTATTTTAACACTAAGGCGCCAAATTTATTTATTCAAAGAGGATTGTTATTATTTTTTATAATTTATATGTAACTGAACATTTTTGTAATTAAATATTTTTTGACAATAATTACAAAAAAAGTATTCATTACTTAAAATTTTCAATTACATGTAATTAGTAATTTAATTTTCCAATTACTAACTACATGTAATTGTAATTGAAATTTTTCAATTGCAAATTACAAGTAATTGTAATTGATTTTAGTCCCTAATTCAATTACAATTACTTGTAATTAGTAATTGAAAATTTTCCATTACAATTACATGTAATTAGTAATGGCATGTGTAATTAATTACAAAGTCGTGCATCAAGCATTCTGTACATAAACCGTGTATTTTTGCATCTTAGCTGTGAATTGGATATTTTTATCTTTATTTATTCGATTATTTGATGCTTAACTGATCGTATTCTTTGTTTTGTTTTTCCGAAGTAGACAGTGTATAAGTGCTGGCAATTCAATTTCTTCGAAAAATACTAACCTAAAAGTATCGATTAACTATTTTTCTGTATTGAGTAATTAAAAAAAATTATCGAATACTCTATACTCGGTACCCACTACTCAATACCTTACCAGCACTACAGTGTACATAATTCCATGCACATCCAACCCGTGCCCATAATCTTACCAGCCGATGAAATTTATTACATGCTATTAACTTGATCTTTGAGGACATTTTAGTTCAATAACAACTGTTCCTGTAACGCACATTGGGGGACTTGGCCAAAAAATGGAAATAAATCTGCAGTTTCTAAACGGATAGTGTAATTTTAATAAACGTTCACCTGACTATAGAAGAATTTATATCAAATTAGGTCAAAACTTAATTTAGAAACTATTTTTTTTTACATTTTTTGGCCAAATCCCCCATTGTGTTATATCAAGGAAATAATTACGATGGTATGGGTGGCCTAATAGAGTAGTCAGCACAGTGCTTATCAGTATATTTGCAACGAAAACTGTGCGTTGAGCTATAATCGAAGTGGGGTTATGATTTCGTTCAGTATTTCTCTCCATGATTTTTCTTAAGTTCTGAAATTTTATATCAGCTGCATAAAACAGATTTAATTATATAAAAATAGCTATTAGAAGTGTGGACTAAAGTTACTTTTTTACAAATAATAAAGGTATAAATACTGCGGCTACAAGGTAAAGTTGCTTATTTATTATTCTGTATTTTTAAAGTAGCTCTCTTTAAGATTTTGTAGCTGGATGTTAATAATTTATTTCCATTGCAGTTAAGGATATTTTCTTCAGTCAGGACTTATAAATTAAGAAATATATCACTCTACCTTCTCAAAACTCAAAACACATTCACGATAACAAAACTTGAGAACTTAAGTGGACTTAACCAGTTACTCCTGTTTGACACAGAATGTATTCCCCAGAAGCTATACAATATTTGAATTTAGATAAGAATTCATATGATTTAATGACTAGTTTTTACACTACATAGAAATCAATTCAGAATCGTAAAATAACTTTACATCAGAGATGGATGTTATTTAATAATCTGAATTGGTTTTAGTTGACCTAATTCAAAACACACACTTTTTTTTCTAAGGAATTTTGTTAAATAACATAAATTAATATTGAATATTTTTTTATACATTTAAATTAAATCTTAAAAAATATTTATAAATTCTTTAAGAATCAGTGATTGTACACCTCTGTTTAAATTTATTACAAAGCTTTCACTTTGTAAACTTAAGACTCCAGAGATGCTCCTCAGACTATCAGCATGTCTGTTGTTTTTTTTTTTAGTATATAATGATCTATTAACTTAAAAAAAAAATCTTGATAAAGTTTCTTTGTATTTTTTAACGTTTAATTAATTTTACACCATTCGGTGCATGTGTTGCAAAAGTACTACCTTTTGCTACAAATCAATGTCAGTAAAATGTATTGCATTGATTTGTAAATCCATTTCATCATGGCTACAGCAAAAATACGCATGTATGTATGTGCTTTTCAAATTTCTATTAATGAGAAAACTGTGAAAATTTAGTGCTTCGCCGGTTAACTCCCAAGGTGGTCGCATGATCTCTAGGTGTTTTGGAAATTGTACACATACTCGTACATATACTCATAATAATATTTTATATACATATATACATTATTATTATCCTACCATTTTTCATGGACATTGTTGTTTAGCAACAAATCTATCTTTCTATACTGGAATGGTATGAAAACAAACACACACTTGTAAAATCATTGATATGTAGAGGAGTGAGATCAGTTAAGTTGAATAGTAAATAAACGTATGTATTTCATTTTAAATTTTTTATCAACTTTAGATTTATTTGGGCAATTCACAAAGTGTCATAAAGTCATATGTGTAATTTTAAAAACATAAACCAATAAAACTGTTGTGTAAAACCCTTTATAATTTGGTGTGCTAGACAACTCAAACGAAAATAATTACTATTAAATTAGATGAATCGGAAAATAAATATTAGCTTTTATAATGGCAAGCGATATTATTGAAATTTGTAGACAAATACTTATAATGAAATCTAATTGATTGCAACTCCAAAATAAACATGTTTTACCTTTTTGGTACCATTTTTGTAAAGATAGTGGATTGTGGTCTGGTCAAAACGTTTATCGTAATTGAGTAAATTTACTCGTTAGAACATCATGTTTGATCTACCACGATAGACTTCCTTTTAAATTTTGTAATAGAGTATTCGACGCCGTCGATTATTTTTAACAGTCGATTTCGGTTTTTCTAATACGGTTAACCGTTTTTTTTTTATCTATTGTTAAACGTAGTTGTAATTTGTCCGACATCCATAAGATGTCTTACAGAATTCTGTCAGAGTTCTGTCCCAAAAGTATATGAAATGGTTTACACGAAATCTGACGACATGTCGTGGGATATTTCTGACATAAATACAGCAGGTTTCATATCATTTTCTAAAAAATATCTAAAGAAATGTCTGATGTACTTCTTATCTTCGAATTTTCCCATTATAAATTTGAGGTCATTATCCCACGGTTGTTCATTAGATTTCGTTATCTAAAATGTAATATATGAAGTAAGAAAAATGAAATGTATAGAATATAAAACTTACCACGTTAAGCCTTTTTTACAAACTCCTTTTTTTCCTGGCCAAATTTTGCTTTATATTCTACCGTAGAAAACTTTAAAAGAGGATCCAAGCAAAACAAAATTGCCTTTAATAGCACAACGAATATTCCTTAGTCTTCTAATGCGCAACCAATGTTTTTTTTTTGTAGAGTGTGTCAGTTTTATTTATAAAAAAAACCCAAAACAAATTATATCTGTATGAAATCACTCAGATAGCTATGAGAAAAAATTATATTTATACCAAATCTATCAGATACGACTAACAGAATTCCATATGACATATCTAAAAATAAAGTCAGAAATTGTTTGATACAGACAATGTCGGAATGTTTTGCTGGCTTGTGAAGTCATTATTTTTTCATAAAATATGAATTTTTAGTAAAAACATATGAGAAAATAAATTAAACTGTTTTAGTTTTATCATTTACTTATATAAAAGTATTTATAAAACCTGTTAACCAGTTCTTTTAAAACCCGAAATCGGTTTTTTAAATATTCAGTTTTTCGATTAAACCGAAAACTGGTTTCTTGAAAAAAACAGATTCGAAAATTCGGTCATACTAATCTGGCTGCAGTAATGGATCTATGCAGCCAGCCTATTAAAAGTCTCGGCTTTACATTTACTTATGTCCTGTCATTAGCGGACAGCTATAATTTAGTAATTAACTCTGATTTCAGACCAGTAGTGCAATTCACTAATTTTTAACGACCTAACACTTGTTAAATATATCAACATGTTTTTTTGCTTGCACTAACGCATTTGCGATCCACTAACTTAACTAACCTATGGCTAACAAAAAAATACAAACAAAAATAAATGGCAACTCTGCTAAATAAAATGTCAAAATAGCGAAAAGAACAAAGAGGAATGAAAAATAATATACAAAATATACAAAACTTTCCAACTAAGTGCTTAATTTTTCGTTATTTTTTTTTTTAATTTTATTTCTAAAAATTGTTTAAATTCAATTTTAAAACGTAAGTAAAATACATACACACCTGATCAAAAAAATAGATACACCGGCAAATTTTAATATATGTTTCCTGGTTCAATGTTTTTTTCGTAAATCTTACATGGAAATTATTTACCTTTAGGAGTCCGAAAGGAATGTTTTACATTTCGGACTCCTAAATGTTTTACACTCCTTTCGGAGTCGTTTCCGAACAAATTAATCTTAGATTCATCACTCCACGGAATATTTCTCTCTTTTCTTACACCTTCACCTGCACATCCGGACGAATTTTTATGTAATTTTTTTGAAATTTTAACCTTATCGCCAATTTTTTTCTCATTCAAGGAACTTTTCTAGCTATCCTTTCCGGAAGATAAGCCTTCTGTAAGCGTCACCGAACTGTTGGAGCACAAACAGAATTTCCAATTTCGGCATAAATCTGTCTTGATGACTTGAATGGGTCTTTTGTTTGAAATTGAGACTATCAAGTGTCGCCGTGGCTTTTTAAGGCCTACCACGTTTATCTACTGCTATATTGTTTTCTAACGCGCTTTAAACAAAATAAAGCGATCTGTTGAGACACTTAACAATTTCTCGTAAAGATTTTCCATTTTTACGCAGTTCAACAACAACCCTCTGTTCTTCTGCAGTACAGTGTATATTTCGACCCATCTATACAATAATCTAAGTATACATTCAAATAATTTTATTTCTAATAGGCATTACATACGACGTTCTTTAGAAATATTACAAAAAAAAATTCGTTTTATTTATTAATTTGTGTTTAAATTTCAAGCGTATCTATTGTTTTGATCAAACAAATTTTGACTTTGAACATTAAAAATTAATTTTTTTTTTATAACGGTACTTAATATTTATTTACGCTTGCTAGATTTAGTGTTGACGGACATATTTCTAAAATATTAAGAAAGTGTAGTAAGCTTAAGTTACCAGAAGGATACAAAATTATAGTTTAAAAAAAGAACCCACTAGCGTATCTAATATTTTGATCAGGTGTGTATGTATGTGTTTTAATTATAGTTATTAATTATTTAGAATATTTTGATAAAGTAAACGACACAAAAATAGTTGTAGTTAAATTTACAATACTCGACTTGCTAAGAAAATCAGCTGATTTATAACAACATCAAATGTTATTAAAAACCATTACTGAATAGCAAAGTCTTCCGTTTTGTTGTTAAATTTTTTTAACGAGCCCCGAATCGACTGAAAGACTGAATAGTGAAACCCACTACAGTTTAATAAAGAGACAACAAAAGTTGCAATAGATATTAAGCTTTTAAGCTAAGTGTCAAATATCAATACTATTCTAAACTAACTGTATTCAGTCCTCAGAAGTCCATATATTACCGTTGTTTTAATTGTATAAATGCAGTCATGGGTAACAATGTGTACAGTAACCGCCTCTACGCATAATTTTCATTTTTAGCATTTAAACTTATGTTCAAAATCATGTTTTTATTAACACGAATTCAAAGTTAAATCCTAGTGGAATGTGAATGAAAATCAAAAACTCACACTGTCTTGCAAAAAGAAAAACAATAGTGGAGTTCAGCGTTTGATACAAATGGTCTTACAAATGCATAACATCATATTTTTTTTTTTTTTTAAATGCAACAACCATACGTAGTATAAGGTAAAATATAGTAATCAGGAAAAAAATCGAGGTCGGGATTTCGACGGATTTATACGTTTTGAGGTCTCCTGAATCTATTTCGACTATTTTCGCGATGATGTCTGTGGGGTGGGTGGGTGTGTATGCCACTATTTTTGTGGAGTTTGTACAGGTCATACCGTTTGACGTATCAAATTAGTATGTGCCTTTGGTATATGGAGATGAAGAGCTGTATAGTTTTTGGGCTTAATCGGGAGTGGGCAAGGGATAGTTTCGTGACCCCCAAATTTTGTGAACGCTCTACAGGATATATTGAAACGAAATTTAGTACTTATCTTTGGTTTAGGGAGATAAAGAGCTGTATAAATTTTTGGCATAATCGGGTAGGGGAAAGGGGTAATTTACTTACTCCCAAATTTTGTAAACGCTCTACAGGACATACCGTATGACATATTAAAATAAAATTCAGTATGTGTGTTTGGTTTACGGAGATGAAGGGCTGTATAAATTTTGGCCATAATCGGGAAGGGGCAAGGGGTAGATTACCTAACACCCCAAACGGAAAATAATTACTTTTTCGATTCGAATATACTTTGAACTTTAATTCTGTATGCAATATATCCATAAAAATATCTGTTTCTATTTGGTGTGGTAAAGTTGAGTCTAGGCCACTCCAGTTTTATTTGATATGAAAAAAAAACAAAACACAACAAAATAATAGCGGTATTCAGTGGTGGATGTAAATGGTCTTGCGAAAGTGCAAATGCGTTATATCATTCAAATTGAACAAAAAGAATAGGTAATTTGTTGCTAGATTTCACAAAAAAGCTATGATATGCACATGCACTTTGGCAAGACCATTTGTATCAAACACTGAATACCGCTATTGAAATAACGCATTCGCACTTTCGCAAGATCATTTGTATCAAATACGAATGCAGCTAATGTTAGTTAGTGGATGTTGTTAAATTCGATGGGTTTTTGTAACAAAAAAAAAAACAAAGAAAATTGAAAATGCATAAATTTCTTTATGTAATTGCAGTTTTTGTTAAAAAATATCATATGAGTGGCCTAAAGTAAAATTGTAACGTAACTGTAAGAGCATGCGTACGCAAGTACGTGTATCTTAAGTACGATATATGATTGCATGGCTTGTTTCATTTTTTGCCAACACTTGTTACCTCAAGTATGAACGCACTTTAGTACGCCTTCGACAAGCGTTTTAACCATTATTTTCTTTAACATATTTTTATGTTTTATTTGCATACGCATACACAAACATGTGTCACTGCCAAGGTGAGTTATGTCTTTTTTGGTTTAACAGCCGCGTGTATATTTATTTAAGTCTGTTGTTTAAAATGAAAACCTATTTTCTTAATGACGAACGCCTACTAATTTTCTTGCAAATAAAGTTACACTTGTGGGCTATTTATTTATATGTATGAATTGAAAATTATAGTTGGCCTCAAGGAGCTTTTTTGATTTGTGATTTATAATGGGTTTATTTATTACGAAAAGGATTTTTGTTTAAATTTCACTGAAGTTTATTTACGAAGAGAAAATCATTCAAAGTAGTTTTGAAATCTACTTTCTAAGCGATTCCAAAAACAAACCGGCAATCTACAAAAAACAATTTAGAATAACATGACTATAATGCAAATATTAATACTTTTGAATAAAATGCAACTCTGATCTAATCGCTATTCGAAATTTTTCAGAAAACAATAGCAACTCATCATGTCAGGGTTTAATTTTCCTCAAAAGTATTAATACTGGTGTTATAGTGTGAAAAGCCCTTTAGCAGTTTCTAGCTCAGTATAGCTTAGTAGTTTCTAGTTAAGTTAACTGTAACGAGTTGCACAGTGGGGCAGAATCTATGATATTTTGGAAATAATTCAGCCATTTGTAAAGGTATAGGCAGATTGATCCAACATTTGACATGATCAGAAAATTAACTGAGTTGTAAGTTTTGAAGTTGGATATCATACACTTAGCAGGAGTGGTGCTATGCGGCCACAAAGTTGGGAACCTTACACTTTCAAACTTGTTTAAAGCCTGGAATTTGGTTTGACTTTTAACACAAGACCATATACGGTCTTAAAGATCTATGTAGTTATTACCCACAAAATGATGCTTTTATCTGTAAATTATGTTTCAAAATGAGCTATAAGTTATAAGCATTTAAAATAAAATTTTCGGTACCCTGAAAAATTTTAAAAATTCACAATTTATAGTTTTTTCAAAATATTGACTAAAATTTTCAGCAAAGTATTTTAAATTTTTGTGTCGTTTTCGAGTAAAATTTATAATCGGCCCTATTCCCGTTGGCGTTGTAGTTTGAAAACGAAATAAAAATGACAATTTGGCATTGCCGTTGGCGTTGGCGTTGACGTTAACGACACTCGTCGCAAATATATCGGTATTCTCTATTTTGAAACGAAGATAGAAACGACAATAAAACATTCGTTCTCTGTCGTCAGCATAGTAGGCAACGAATTTCAAAAGACTACAAGAAAAAATATTAAAATAAAAAAAAGTACATAAAGTAAGTTTGAAATTTTAGTTTCTTAAATGGAAAAACATCCCGCTTATGCTAAGGGTTTTCGAAAGGGCATGAAACACTAAAATTTTGTGATTTTTGAAGCGAATTAAATCCGTTTGGGCCTCCAGTTCTTGATGTAGAAGGTTGACGTAAAGTAAAACTAAATTGGGAGAAAAAATCCATTAAAATGTTTTTTTTTTAATTAAAATAAATCAAGCTAACAAGGAAGCTCTGAATCAGAGCAACAGTGAAAGGATGTTATAAACAGGTGCGGTTGTCACCATTAGAGGAAGTAGTGTCAAACCTATTAAAATTTAGAAAAAAAAATTAACCCGAAAGGAAACGTAGTGGTATTCGCCGGCCATGAAGAAGTTAGATCGCTACTAATCGAGTTTAGTACTTAGAATCTGGCATGGCAAAAATGTTAACGTTCTGTCGTAGCATCTTCCGATGTATATTTTATCCATTATGTCATCATTATTACTTGAACTTGTAAAATAAAATTCAGTACTCACCATATTTTGTTAAAACAAAAATATCATAAATAAAAACACAAGAAATTGCAGTGCTACCACACTTTATTAATTTGTTAAATGTTTCTTCATCGTTTCAATATATTTCAAGAATACGAATTTAGGAACGAAACGACGATAAAAACGACTATTAAAATTAAAACGGCAGGGGGAATAAGGCCGAATATTGTGGACAAATTTCTAAATGATATCTGTACTGGGTTTACAACTAGACGATTTTCAATTTCAAAATTATTGCAATTATTCGAAGTTTCGACTTTAGCCTGTAAGTTCTAAAATCCCAAAGCTATTATCGAAAAAAGAACACTGATGTAAAAAAAAACTTTATACATATATGTATGTATGCTCCCAATTATTTCTGAAAGTATTTCATGATTTTTAGTCCATATTTGGACTTTATGGGCATTTTTGTTCTTCATTTTGGGATTTAATGGATTTCCTTTACCTTATTTTTTGTTTAATATTTTGGTGACGCTAACTTAGTAATTTTGACGTTGTGCAATTATTTATGATCGGAATGTTATTTGAAGATATCGGCTACATTTTTACTAAAATTTAGAATAACTCATTGTTCTGATAGCTCGTTTTCTTAAAAATATCTTATGTCTAAAACAGTCTACATGTTTGCTAAGAATTTTTTTTAAATTTTACGATTATTTGTATTTAAACAAGATTACTAAAGAAGCAAACTAAGTTTAAAAAAGGTTAACCCAAATTTTTTACAGTTTTTTGTCTCTTTTGAACAAAGTAAAAAGGCACTTAGCACATTTGCTGACTAAGACAATGATGTATAGATAAATCAAAAGGTACTTACGGTATTTTATCTTTTACATTAAATGTGGTCTTATATGTACACACACCCGATGATCGTATAAACTATTTTAACAATATTTTCAAACATAAAAGCTAACTGACTCTAAGCTTTAAATCTGATTTAATTTCTCTGTGAAATTGTCATTAAAATATTTCATTAGATATTCAATTTCTCCCTTGATAATTTATTAATATTTTTCATTTTATATATTTTGGTAAAGCAAATATCATAACGAAAATACACTAAGAGCATTTTATCGCTCACCATTGATAATAATTGCAAAAGAAATTAATTTTAAATTGTAAACTAAAGCGAGTAAACTGGAAATGTGTATTAAATTTGCAAATCATCCAACTTTCCAAATGCGTCATCGTTTTTAAATGTCATATTTTTCCTGCTGCTCACTGTCTCACTGTCAAACTGATTAAAATCACATAAATTCATTAAAGTTTTTTTTTTTTTTTTTTATTTTAACTTATTCATATACAAATCACATAAAAGCAATTTAAATGCGTACGTTTTATAAAGTAGCTAATGAGAAATACGATCTCATGGAATTTATATGAACGTGTACTTTTACAAAAAAAAAGCTTGTCGCAAGTGCGTTGTTTTAGGCCTTTAAATTGAAATTCGATTGTTTTTTTTTCTTTTTTCCATGCGAATCATATCTTAAAAGACCTGCACAACACCACAGGTATTAATGTAACTTTGATTTGTTTCCTGCGCTTGCGCCTCTGTTCAAAAAAATGCTTATTTCGTTTTGTATTTTAAGTGTGTGTGAAAATTGCTATTAATCGCTATATTATACAACATGTCCACGCAATGATTTTTTGTTATGGCCAATCGTTTAACCAAAATATAATGAATTAAATGGCGATTTGTTTACACGAAACGTGAAATGTTTATAATTATTTAAATAACTCATTTTCGGCACTTTTGTAGCGGAACGACAAATTATAAACATAAATTAAATAAAAATTAAATTAAATTAAATAACTACATTGTTGCTTTGCATATTAACAGAAATGTTAAATTCCATAGGAAATTTTAGTAGGCCAAGTTTTTGTACACTCTTACGGTTATCAGCATTATTTTAGATACATAGACAGACAGAATGATGCCTTTGCCTTCTGAGAACACCAATATTTTATTTACAGGGATCAAACAGAAAATATCACTTTACATAAACCAGGACTTTAATCTGCAACCAGTTATTTAAAATTGTGTACGTTACGGCACCGATTTTGCGAAATATGCCAATATTTTATTGCTTTGAAAGTAATTCACACCAAATTATAAGACTCTTACTTTTATACTGCTTGAGTTTCTATATTTTATTTTCTTTATATTGTGGAACAAGATTAACGTGAGTACCTGCCTAGTCGGCCTAACCTCACGGTGGTCTTACCACCGAGTGAAACTTAGGCGTAGACCAGCGCCCCCATTGTGTAGTATAACAACACTTTACGATTGCCATCAATCGCTTTTTGTGTGTGATACAGTCACAATGAGTAGCAAGTTATATAATATGGCAAGCCTTTCCAAGGCAAGCCTAGATCCACATTATAACCTCTTGCTTAGGGGTTTGGAGACTATCCAAACTCCGTCTGTTGAGAGTGTAACAGCACACTTGATCGACCTTGCACCATACCTACATAAATCGATCTTAAACCACAATCACCACGTGTACCCCCGAAGGGAACCTCACCAATAACCGGTCACAGAGAGGATAGGCACTCTGTGGGGCCACCGATTCCCGTGGTACCAGTCCTTTGGGCACTGGTCGGGCCTCGAAGAGAACCCGTGTTATAAAACAACAGACCTTTTCTTCCAGATTTAGGCTATAGGAACCCTAGCGTCTGGTGCCCCTATTTTCCCCGAGTGAACCGCGTCAAAGCATTTGCCATTCCTGCAGTGACAATTGGAACCCCCGGGGTTATTTTCTTTATATAGAGGTACCCATCCCTGGATACAATTCTCAAATTTATACAAAGTTTTAATATTATTGTAGAGTTCTGTAGTGTTTAAAATATACCGCTGACAGAAAGAAAAGGTGCTGCCAAGTTCGCAGTACCATTAAATCTGTAAAATTGCGTTATTTCACTACTTTTCTCTATTTTATGAATCCTATATTTGAATCAAGATATTCCTCACACTTCCTCACAAAGTTTTAATAAAATTATTTTTTTAGCTTTTACGTGATGTGAACACAGACAGAAAGACAAAAGTTCTAAAAATTACTGTTTTCTATTCCCTTTCGATTACTGATTCCATCACCAACAATTTTCAAAAATATATTATGTACAGAAATGGTGCTGTTACCCCACAATCCCTAGACTGATAGAATAGCACACTATCTACTAGCCTACTGGGACACGATTTTATTATATGTATAGACTAGCAATGCCCGACACGTCGTCAACGTCTTGACAATGTTTTATTCGATTTTGCTTTGAAACTAATCCAATTTAAATTTTAAGACTTACTTTTATAGTGCTTCAGTTATGGTTTATGTAGTTACTTTATATAAATATGCCCATCTCTGGGTAATTACTTAAGCCGTTTTTACACAATAATACTGTGTATGAAGTAAGATTTGTCAAGAACTTAAATATTATGAAAAAGTGTGATAGTGTGAAAGCAATATGTTATAAAAATGTAAAATAATACGGAAATAAATTTGACATCCCATAATAGAAAACCTTTTTTAGAAATTTTTCTAAACGATAAGATTTTTCATTTTATCAGGGTTGTTTTTTTTAAGCAAAGAATCAAGCTAAGTGGGTCGAGCCGATAGTTCCCCGCCGACGATGATATTTTTCTTTGTTCTGCACCTGCTCAAAATTGCCTCTAGTTCTTATCGTCCAAGTGTGGTTTTTGTTTCTGTCATGTCTAGACATTATTGAATGTTCGTATTATTTTTTGTTTTGTTTTTTATTTTTTTATTAACCGATAACTTGAATGGCCAAACATATGTATATTTCTCAGCCGCTGTTCAATGTCTCGGCTTATTCCTATCTCATTTTATTTGAATTTTGATACATAGTAAGAAAACGAAATATTATGTTACGTTAGATTTTTTGACAATCACAACAATTCTTATTTGATTTTTTTCTTACAAATCCCATGAAAATCTTAATTCTCAGTATTATAGTGTGAATCGGGCTTTAGGAACATAGCCTTTATATAAAATTCTAAACAAATATATAAAATTCTAAAATCGTTGTAGACTTCTTTAATTAGTGTTTAAAATTTCCCGCTGACAACAACAAAAGGTGCTTCCAAGTTTTTAGTACCATTAAATCGGTGAAACTGCGAAATTTAACTATTTTTTCGCTATTTATTGTTGGAACTAAGATATTTTTGCACGGGAAAAATTATCCTGATATTTACGTGATGTGGACACAGACAGACAGAAAGGACACACAGACAAATATTCCAAAAATTGGCGTTTTGTAATCTATATCGATAACTATCTGCACCAGCAACAAAATATTCAAAAAAATGTTCATGTACAGAAATGGTCCTATTACAGTTTTATTATATGCATTGAAATTTTATTATTTTCTTTTGTATTCACATTAATACATTATCTCACCTATTCTCTAAATACTTTATTTCAGTTTTCTGTTTTTATTATTTGTGTCTTTCTCGATGAGCTGATGATTTTCTAATCATTTTAATGGAACGAAGCAGTAAAAAAAATGAAATAAACGTTAATTTATATAACGAGTGATTTTTTAAGAGTTTGAGAACTTTTTTTTAAAAAAAAACGCATAAAATTTGCAAAATCTCATCGGTTCTTTATTTGAAACGTTAGATTGGTCCATGACATTTACTTTTTGAAGATAATTTCATTTAAATGTTGACCGCGGCTGCGTCTTAGGTGGTCCATTCGGAAAGTCCAATTTTGGGCAACTTTTTCGAGCATTTCGGCCGGAATAGCCCGAATTTCTTCGGAAATGTTGTCTTCCAAAGCTGGAATAGTTGCTGGCTTATTTCTGTAGACTTTAGACTTGACGTAGCCCCACAAAAAATAGTCTAAAGGCGTCAAATCGCATGATCTTGGTGGCCAACTTACCGGTCCATTTCTTGAGATGAATTGTTCTCCGAAGTTTTCCCTCAAAATGGCCATAGAATCGCGAGCTGTGTGGCATGTAGCGCCATCTTGTTGAAACCACATGTCAACCAAGTTCAGTTGTTCCATTTTTGGCAACAAAAAGTTTGTTAGCATCGAACGATAGCGATCGCCATTCACCGTAACGTTGCGTCCAACAGCATCTTTGAAAAAATACGGTCCAATGATTCCACCAGCGTACAAACCACACCAAACAGTGCATTTTTCGGGATGCATGGGCAGTTCTTGAACGGCTTCTGGTTGCTCTTCACTCCAAATGCGGCAATTTTGCTTATTTACGTAGCCATTCAACCAGAAATGAGCCTCATCGCTGAACAAAATTTGTCGATAAAACACATTTCGAACCGAACACTGATTTTGGTAATAAAATTCAATGATTTGCAAGCGTTGCTCGTTAGTAAGTCTATTCATGATGAAATGTCAAAGCATACTGAGCATCTTTCTCTTTGGCACCATGTCTGAAATCTCACGTGATCTGTCAAATACTAATGCATGAAAATCCTAACCTCAAAAAAATCACCCATTATAAATATGTACATACTTGTAGTATAATTAAAAATAACTTAACTCGTTAAACTCGTGGCAAGTGAAACAGAACAACAATTCGCAACACAGGAGATCGATTAAAAAACTAATGTTGCAAATTGTATTTAAACAAAACATATGTTGAAGGAAAACACATGCCGTGTTAAATTAACAAATTAAAAAGATATATACAGAAACATGCCATTATTTAATCTGTCTAAATAGAGTGTTAATTCCCAATCTTGCATAATATAATTTCTTTATTATAAAGAGATAAAGAAAAATTATTAGACACTAGCAGAGTGTAAATCATTTTCTGGATCGTTACATCCGACTTTAGCCTTCTTCTTATCTATCTACAAGGTAGTTTCAATTATAATAATTTTTCTATTTAAACAAACTTAACAAAGACGGAAGTTAGGAGACGGATTTAAAAAAAAAAAAACTTTACTTAAACTCATTACAAACTGAAAAAATATAAATTTTTGCATAAACTGGTTAATAAAGATAAGAAATATTCGTTAAAACAGAAAAATATGTAGTTTTTTGAACATGACTTCTGATTCCATCATGGTCCCACTCTGAAATTTTTATGATGTACTCACTAAGCCACATTAAAAAATATATATAAATTTAAAAAAAAAATTAAAGGACACAACCTCAAAGATTTTTATATAACTTTTTTTAAATTTAAGAAAAAAATTTGTTAAAAAATTGTTTTTTTCATGATTGATATCAAATTAAAGCGTATGAAATCCCCTTTAAAATGAGCTATTACTCAACTTCCTAGGGCTTATAGAACTGGAATTAGAATGTATTTAATCCTCGAGCGCATATGTAAAAAAGCGATATTTCCTATTTTAATAACTGTATAGCTAAAAAACTGTAAGAGATATATTTTTTTATTTTTATTTTATTGGCTTCAGAAAGTCAAAAATATAAATAAAAAAGTTTCCATGAAATCCGGAGTGGTAAATTTGAAAACAATTTATTTTTGCTTGATTTGACATGACATTACCCTGAGAATTCGTTGAAAAAATTCTATTAACATTTTATCCAAAAAAAAATATTTATTTCTGCATTTTTTTTTTTTTTTTTTAATAAGAAAATTAAAAAATATTTTTTTTTTTGCTTTTTTTAGCATAACTTAATAATATATAGGAAAATTGTAGCCACTGTAAAGCTGAACAAATTTTGTGAACACACCAATACAATCAGAACGTGTTTAGCCATCTTAAAATACACTTTCTACCTTGAAAACGTCAGTTTTTTACTAACCTATATATTTTTTATTCTTGTTTGTTGTTGTTGTATTTCTTAGATTGTTTGTTGTTGTTTCTCAAATAAAATTCTCTGTAAATTTAAGTTTTAATGAGCAATTTAGGGTGCCTAGACTTGTTCAGAAAAGTTGTTCAGTTTTTAAACGAATCCTTTGTTACATTATTGCCGAACAAGGTTAAGCGCTATCACCTAGTATCAATAAGATATTAGACAAAAACTGATGACCTCTTTTGAAGGGCCCACTGAATTCCAGAATCTTTCGAAGCCCATAAATAAAAATTGGTCACCAAATTCGCCAAAACTGTTTATAGGATTTTACTACCCTTTGGTAGTAGAATCGAACCTATACTGTCAAGTCCGTGTATTTTTTTTTTTTTTTTTTAACTGTTGGAATGTGTAATTATTTTTCTCTGTGCATCTAAAAGATTTTTTTGTTTCTTTTTTTATGTTATCAGTTTTTCACTGCGTTACATTTTTTGTTTTACGATTACTTTACATTTGCTGGCACAGTCATGGTTGTCAGATATGGCGATTTCTCGCCATTGATTGGCGATTAAATTTTGAATTTGGCGGCATAGCGACTTTTTGTGCATTTTTTTTATATTTGGCGATTTTGTTAGCTATTTTTCATTGGCTTTTGGTCAACATCAGAAAATGTATTAAGGAATACCAAAATGGATAGTGAAGAAATTGAAGTTTAAAAAGTAAATTGTTTTTCATATTTAAAAATGATTTTACTTTTGGAAACCGAAAACTTTCGGAAGATATAAATTTATTTAAAGTTCACGATCATCTTTCCATTTTCATATTTAAATATGAATTTATTTCTGTAAACTGAAAACTTTATTTAAAGTTTACGAACATCTATCCATTTTAAAATGTTGCAATTTCTTATCGCAAACAAAATTCGTTAGTTTCAAAGTTTAATATAAACTTTTTTTTTTGAAAATTTAATTATTATTAGTCGAACTTTTTATGTATTACATACAATGAAATTTTATAATCAAGCTTAAGTTCGTTTTTATTCTCTCTAAGAAAGAATTAATTAAATTACAAATTAGGTGATAATATTAAAGAAAAATTGGGAAAATTTAATTTTTAGACACCAGCACGAGCGGAATGCACATTTTCTAGACAGCCACGTCCTTAGAGAGAATAAAAACGAACTTAAGCTTGATTATAAAATTTCATTGTATGTTTAATATAAACCTAATATACCTTTGAATGTTTATCATTCCAATAGAAAATATTAACTTTTGTTTTAGAAAGATACAGTTACATTAGTTTTATACTTGGTGCTGGTAATTCCAAGGAATCGTTTATACTTTACTTTTTACATACAAAGGAAGTTTCAGAAGTAAGAAAATAATTTTAACAAATTAGGTGATTAATTTATATGCTGCTATTTGCTGCTGGACAGAAAGATCGTTTTCAATAATGAATTTCACCAAACCTCCACAGCGAAAAAGAAAAAAAAATGATAAAATTTTTTTTCGATGTTATAGATTTGATGACTTGAAATAGTAATGTTAAATAAATTTAAATCCCATAAAAATTCTAAACCAGAACAGAACGCGGTGACAAATACCTTGAGGATGGGTATGTTCAGGTCTCCATTTTGTTACAGTAACCACAATGGTTTTAAGTAAAAATTGTACCTTTCTCGTGATCATTTTAAATTAAAAAAAACGAAATATTTTTATATTTTGGCGATTTTTTTTTTCTAGTTTTTGGCGAATCTTAGCTATTTCGATTAAATTAATATTTTGTGATTACAAATATTTTAAAAATTAAAGAATATTGTTTATATTATAGGCAAATTTTAACAAATAAATATTTTGGAGATTTTGGCGTTTATCACATCGATTTTGGCGAAATATGTGAAAATAAATCTGACAACCCTGGGCACAGTAACACTGTTGGTTAATTAATTATTGCTTGGTCCTTTTTACTAAATTTA
Organism: Phasia obesa; assembly: GCA_949628195.1. Lineage (NCBI taxonomy): Eukaryota > Metazoa > Arthropoda > Insecta > Diptera > Tachinidae > Phasia > Phasia obesa. The sequence continues at coordinate 43,594,210 of OX451217.1, forward strand.
ATTTTCTACCTGGCTTTTAGGACACATTAACTATTAGCATTGAATAGTAAAAATATTCATTTAACATGCAGTTTCTCTACTAGTGTCCGAAAAGCAATAACTACTTCTGGCTATTTAAGCGGTATTACCATTTAAAATTTTTACCTGAATTTTCAAACATTTTACAAACTTCAAATCATGGGCTACATACTATTGAATTGTAGTATACTGTTCTTTAAAAAGAACAGATAAAAATAAACGCAGAAAATTAATGCAAAAAAGGAAATAAATAAATAGAAAAATGGAACTGAAGTGTAGTAAAATAAGAAGAAAACTATTTATTTATAATAAACTTAACCTTTTTTTTGTGGCTTGTTTTTATTAAACATTTTTACTATTTGTTATCTTATCGCTTAAATACAACAAAATAAAAACCACCACATGAAAAACATATGTATGTGCGAAAATGTATGTATTATATATTTTTATTCAACGAAAAGTATATTTTACACATAAGAGAAAATAAGAAAACTCAATATTCATACCCATTTGTAATACAGAAGTTGCAAGAAAAACAACCAGAAAATTTTTGATCTTTTAGTTTTTGTGTTTTTTTTTTTTTTTTTAATTTCTAGTTTTTAATTGAAATTTTTGTTAAACAATAAATTTAACTTGATAATTAAAATAAAATCATGTTCGCAACAAAAAAGTTTAATTAAAATTTATAGCCACAAAAAAGGCAAGTGTTAATAATATGTTTTGCCGTAAATTAAAAAAAAAAATACATATTTCTGGTGTTGATATGATTTTAATGGCGATGTGAAAATTATCGGTTTTGTTTCATAAACAAAAAATTAGAAAATTTCCTACTATTTAACTAAAGTTTAAATTAAACAAACAAAAAATTACTAAAAAAAATAAATTTAAAAGCGGCTGTAAATTATCTGGAAAGTAGCTCATATTGTGATCTTGTTTTCTTTTTGTTAATGTTAACTTTGTGTTTATATCGTGAACGAAAGCGGTCCTAGAATTATTTTTGAAATTTTTGAACAGTTTTTTTTCTGGAATCGAACAAATTTGCACATGAAACGCATATGAATTAAAAGTTTGAATGAAAACAACCATTTGCATTTACAAGTGTTTCAAATTAATAAAGTTATTTCTTTATTATTTTTGTTATTATTTTTAAATCTCTCAGAATTTTTTCATATTATTTAATAAACATAAGTTGCATGAGTAAGCTCATGAGCAAGTGTTTATACTCGAACACCAACAAGCTTAATGAACACATGCCTACTCATACCATACTATTAGTGAGCAAAACTCTGATCTTTCATAAACAGAATGAGCTGACCAAGTAAAACAAACTTTCTATACCAATGGGTGCCGTGTGTACTAGTCTCAAGTTCGAAAAACTCATGCCCTTGTGCAAAAGAAATAAAGTCTACTTGAAATGTACTTTAGGAAAAATTTTAATTTACAATTTGTCATAAAATAGTCTTGAGTAGAGATAGACTTTATTTCTTTTGCATAAGGGCATTAGTGTGTCTTGTTTAGAAGTTGTGTAAAACTTTTTTAGAAGGCTTATTGCGTTTTGCTTTTACTAGTGTTTTTTTTTTTTCTTTGTATTACTTAAGAAATTGTTTTTGTATTTGTTATAAAATTCTGCGTTTACTTGTTTGTCCAGTCGAGATGAGTTCATGTTTTATTCAAAGCATACAAGTGCTTGAACTCGTTCAAGTTCATTGTTATTATGTTTAGCATTTACTCATTCATATTCAAACTTGTTTAATCAAACTCGTTCGTTGTTCGTTAATCGTTGACTATGGACAGACATGAATTCAACATGACATGAATTCAATGAAATATTAAATCTATAAAATTATGCTTCATTAAGTCCACCAGTATTGGAAAAAAAAAATATTATTATAGATTATGTTATCAGTTTGCATTAATCTCTCTGGTGTTCGGCCAAAACAAGCAATATTCCTTGTTTTTTGTCAGCAGGTTTGGATATTTTTCACGATTCTTTAAATTACTTGAAGCATATTTCCTGATTTCTGCTATAAACAATGCCACATTTATATATTTTTGAATATCCGGGTTTTTAAAATTCTTAGAATTTTATTTGGCCGCCTTTGAGTTTTTCCTAATTTTGAAGCTGATATACATATGTATATGAGATAGCTTAAGATTGGAAATAAAAAGAACATGTGGTTATAATCTTGCTAAGCATTGTAGAATATGTGGTTCTTATATTACTCTGCAGTATAGTTTATATTTGCTGAAGGCCATTCTATTTTTCTTTATTTAAAGTTTTATTTGTTTTCAGTTAAATTTCCAAGTTTTCATTTTTACTTACCTTTATCAATTTTTTTTTACTTTAACCATTTTACTTTTTAACCATTGAAATTGATGAATTGGTATAGTATTTATCAATCATTTTCTTCGCTTCTGTTATGGTTTTTATATCTTCAAAATAATGTTTGATAAGCCCAGAATATTCTCTTTTCTCTCTCCATTTTCGTTGCAATGGCTGTCAAAACCAAACTAATAGATGCTTAAACTTGACAGTAGTCCAGTAATAGATAATAATTATTGCGAGAGCAGTGTTGAATTGTTACTGCGCTGTAATTACTACCAGACATTTTTAAGTACCATGTTGTCTGTTACTTCTTTGACCACCCTCGTAAGTAAGTTTGTTGAATTGTGCTAAAGAGAGATTTTTTGCGTGTAAAATAACAATTAAATAATGATTTTTATTTTAAATATATTTTAGTTTGTTAAAATTTACATTCATTCATTTATTCACTCACTCTATTATTCGCCTGTTTTATTGCTGATTTACAATTGTTATAAGCGATAGGAAAAAAAAACAAAACACAACACAAAAGTTTGTTATTTAGCACAAGCTCATATCTAAAATGGTTTCTTGTATATCTATGGATGCCAAACAGCCATAAAGATGGCTAAAAAAGTGTGTGAGTGTGAACGTTTGAGGAGTACGTTTTGTCGACTAATTTCAACAATATGAAAATAAACATCTAATCTCTTTTGTGGCAAATGTGAAAAATACACAAAATAATAAAAATAAAGAAAACCGTTTAAACTAAAAATCACAAAACACAAGTGCTAAATTGGTTTAAATGATAAAAATGTGTTTTTTGAAAGAAAATCTTACTCATTAAAATTATAAACAAGAAAAAAAAAATCATAAAAATGATTCATGTGGTTAAAACATGATATAAATTAGATTAAAAAGTGTGTTGTTAAAGTTAATTTAACAAAAATTAAAAAACAAAAACGAAAAATAAAACATAAGATTTAAATTCTCAGACAATTTTAATACCGTTTTCTTTTTAAAGATATATCAACTCTATGAAAGCTTCAGTGAAATCTAAAACATCTAAAATTAAAATAACTTACAAGCTAATCTTTTTCTACTAACTAAAATTCGAATATGACGTTGGCTATTCTATCTTCTACACATCTATATATGTATATAAAGCAAAAAATGTGTTTGTTTGTATGTTTGTTTTTCGGATAGCTATAGCTGCTTACACCAGTGAACCTATCTTTCTGAAATTTTCACAGTTTGTTATTAAATATAACATATAAAGCGCAAAATGTGTTTGTTTGTCGGAAATTTATAGCTGCCTACACCCACCAGTGGACCGATCTTCCTGGGCTTTTCACACTTTGTTACCAGATATGAGGCGAGTAAAATAGGGTAATTAGTTTTTTGATATTTCACGTGAGCGTGGCACTTCCCATACAAAGTAAATATTTATTATCGTGTTACTCAGTAACTGTAATTTGAATAACCTTGAAATATTGTTCAAATAACTCTCTTATTAATACGAATAATGTTCTGAACAACTGGTGGGCGTGGTAACTCCCACACAATTTTTTTAATTTTTAATTTTTTAATTTTGCACCCACTAGTATTAACATGCAGTTTAACGAAACACTGATTGGAATATTGGGCGTGGTACCTCACACATAAATTGAAAAATTATTATCGTGTACCTAGAGAACTATAATAGACAGAGTCTTGATATTTTGCACTCACCACTAAACCCCATAGTAATATGAATAGTTTAACGAAACATAGATTGGATTGAAATAGTGGGCGTGGTACCTCCCACATAAAGTGAAAAATTATTATCGTGTACCTAGAGTATTACAATATATAGTAGAGTCCCTAAACTTTGGACAAGTAAACCTCATGCTAATGTGCATAGTATAGCAAATTACAAACAAACAAAATGCTTGTCAACTTGATTTTATTCAGTCAAAAGACTTTGTTAACGACTTCTTGTTCTATCTAATGAATGGCTCGCACGTTATTAATTAGCCTTAACGATATTGATAGTTTCTGAATAATTCTTAAATCATCGGGTCTTAACCGCACCCCGAAAGAAAAGGTCTAAAGGAGTGGAGGACTCGATCGACATCGGCTGATAACACGACTATTGTGCTGAAACCCAAGATTATCCATTTATTCATAATCTTGGCTCTGCATCGCTTGTTATTGATGTTTCCAGCTGAATTTTCGAATAAAAAAATAGGCCTATAATGTCATCACTCCAAAACTAGCACTTTCTGATTTCATTAGCTTCTCAATGACGTGCGAGGTTTTCGATTCCCTGGTGAGAAAATTTTCTTCGTTGACATAGCCGCCGAGATGAGCTTTGTTAAAAAAGTTGATTTTTCGGCCAAGTAAGTTTGCAATATTTCTCAAAGTTGTTCAAGTGTAAAGCGTTTTATTTAAACCCGCGGATGATACTGTCTAATAGTTAATATCTGGGACAGAAAAAATCTGTAATTATCAAAATGACATGTGGCTGAAAAAGATACTTATATTTGTACCAACCGGTAGTTTAAGCAAGTACTGCAGATTCAGATTTTTCTTTGTCTTTTTATATTCGTATTTCTATTTATTTGACTTATTACACTCTCAAAATAATAGTTAATTATTTTGTTATATAAAAATGCTGCGTATTATTTTAATGTCAATCTTGTTTTTTTTTGTAAGTTAACTTACGTCACTTTCAAAATGGAGAGAGAGAGCTTAAATATCATTAAATTGTTGTTTAAAGTTTTGAGATCAAAGTATAAACGTTTATTTTCAAAAAAGGTCATATTTGATAGTTCTGTTGTATTTAACTCTAATTTGTGGCTTCAGGCCAATCTAAAATCTTCCAGTATTAATACTTCCATTTAAAAATAATGTTTCAAATTGTATAAAGTTATATGCGCATGTTTGAATGACATTTTGTTAATACATATACATGTTTAATTAATCCAAAAAATAGAATAGAAAAATTTAAATCACACATTAACAGAATAATTAGAGCGAAACATGTTTTAATTTTAAAGTTTTAACAATGAAAATTCAAAAATAAAAAACGAAAATGTAGCAAACTATGAAGAAGAGTTTTGCTAACATTTAAGAGAAACCAAAAAAGAAAAATACTTGTATGTATGAGTGTACAATACGTGCATTAGAATTTTATTAGCAACGGAAATGCGGGACTGTTTGAAAATAAATGACCCCTAATTAGATATTAAAACTAAAAAAAACATGCGACTATTAAAAAATCAAACTCGTAGGGTCCCGTACTAGGTTCAATATACAAATTTGAAAAATTGTAATTATTTCTCGTCTTTAATGGCGAATATACAGTGCTGTTCCTACGCTAAGCAACTCACACTGTATTCAAGGAAACTGTTATTTTACTCTCAAATTAGACGACCTTACGAACTCATTATAATATTTATTTATGACTTATATGATATCAAAAAAGTTTATAAAAAAATAACAACAAAAGCCTTTCTTGATTTTTCAATAACAAACAAAAACAAAACTAACTCTGTGAGAGACTGTGCCTACGCTAAGCAACAAATTTTCTTATTCTCTTTCCCTTAAATATAACGGTTCTTTTGCGATGGATTTGAGTTCATTAATTGCAAATTACTTAAATCAATGCAGTTGAGTCCTACTAAGACTTTATATGCCTTCAAACTATAAATTTTCAACATGAAGCGCGTTCAATACGATAATAGCTTCAAATCTTCCGTTATATCATTGTGGAAGGCAGGGCAAAATCAAATTGATATAGCTAATCATTTAAAAATTAACAAATCAGCGTAGGAACAGCACTGTATATATCGTCACCTAAAATGCAAAAGGCCGTAACTACTCAAAAATTCAAAATTTACTTTTTGATTGATTATGACGAACTTAACCGAAACACATCTACACAGCAAATTTTACATGTATACGTCCAAAAATAACGACTTTATTGGTGAAAAACAAAAGGCCGTAACCGCAACGTCAACTAAACCTCAACTAACTGCACTTTTCCAAAAAAAAAATCAAAAAAAGTTGGCTTTGATTATCTTTCAATGTGTGTTATTGCGTTATTGTTTTTTAGTTTAAATTTTTGTAAAAAATGAAAACTAATAGTCTTTAATTTATAACGTTTATTCCTTCTCCTGTAAAAAACTAAAAAGTGTAGTTACGGCCTTTTGCATTTTAGGTGACGATATGTATATGCAATGATAATGGTTAAAAATTTTTAATATTAAGGGCCTGTTTCACAATGTCGACAGAGTTCGTTCTTTCTAACAATTATATTTAGAACAAAAACAAATTCAAACATGCTGTTTTTGTTTTAAATGTTCTTCTACGAAAGAAAGAATTCTTTCGACATCGTGAAACTGCCTGTAAATAAAAAGAATTTTCTCGTAACCTTTTTATCTGAAATAAAAAAATAACAATTATATTCGGTCCCTGTTGGTTGGTCACAGTCACGTCTTCTACTTCTACTGTTAATTCTCATTTTATTTTTAGCAGGGACCTAACAATTACAAGATAAACTACAAAAAAGTCATGTTTAACCATTTACATTGACGAATTTATAAAATGGATAACAACTTCTATAAAATATTTTATTTTTGTCATTGCAACCAATTTTAGTAAGAGTTTTGTTTTTTGGTTATATATAACCATTATATCAAGCAAAAAGTTTTTTTTGGTTTTAAATAACCATATCAACAGAAAATATTTTTTGATTAGGAATAACCATTACAAAAAAATAATTTTTTTTGGTTATCAGGAATCACATGCACACTAGCCGACACTTAGCAAGTTTTACAAATTTGTTGGGTTGTGTATTCAAACAATAATCAAAACAAAGAAATTATTTTTTATAATTGTTATTTCTAACCAAAAAATCTTGTTGGCAAAATTATTTAAAATGAAAAAAAATTTTGATTATATAATGGTTACTTAAAACAAAAACAAACATTTCACAATTCAATTGGTTACGATAACCAAAATAATAAATATATGCAATGATAATTGTTAAAAATTCCTAATATTAAATAAAAATATTTTTTTCGTAACATTATTATCTAAAATAAAAAAAATAACAATTATATTCGGTCCCTGCTGGTTACCTTTTAAAAGGTTAAGTACATATACGTCACAGTCACGTCTTATATTTTTAATTCTCATTTAATTTTTAGCAGAGACGTAACAATTATAAGATAAACTACAAAAAAGTAATTTTAAATTTATAAATTGGTTATAATTAACCATTTCTATAAGATATATTTTATTTTGGTCATCGCAACCAATTTTAATAAGAGTTTTGTTTTTTGGTTATAAATAACTATTATATCAAGCAAAAATAATTTTTGGTTTTAAATAACCATTATATCAACTGAAAAAATTTTTTGGTTGGAAATAACCAGGGATGAAATCCCTGATACCTAAGATCCACATGATTATTTAAAATAAAAAATGATTATTTAATTATTTAACAAAATGATTATTTAAAATAAAAAAAAAATGGTTAATGGTTATTTATAACCAAAAAAAAAAAATATTTCTCACTTCAATTGGTTACGATAACCAAAATAAAGTACATATATGCTATGATAATGGTTAAAAAAATCCCAATATTAAATAAAAAGAATTTTCTCGTAACCTTTTTATCTAAAATAAAAAAATAACAATTATATTCGGTCCCTGATTTTAAGGGAAAACCATTTCATGTTTATTATAAAGTTTATTTTTCATACTTGTTGTAATAATAGACATTGTAAAATATGATCTGTGTATATTTAAATTGTCTACCAACAACGTAAAATAGCGCCAATATTGAAACACCCTTTAATTTTTAGTTTTATTTATTTATTTATTATTATAGCGGGCACTATTTTACAAAAACTGATTAACTTAAAGTGTCTACCTCTTACGGTCAAAAATATAAGTCCATTTAATTTTTAGCGATTATTATAGCGGTCTAGGTATAGAATCTGACTATAACGGCTCAAAAATAACTCCATAACGGGAAAAACAATTCACTAATGGAACAGCCTCTAATTTGTATTTTTATTGTCTATATTTGTTAATATAGCGAACATAGTGTTAAATTTCCTTTGTAAATTGCAAGTGTCTGTCAGTTATGGTTCAAAAAACAAGGTCATATTGGCGAAGAACAAGTCACTATTGGAACACCCTTTAATGTTTAGTATTTTTCGTTATAGCGGTCATAGTAACATTTTCAAGAGTCTACCTATTGTGACTCGAAAATAAGGTTGTGTTCGTAAAACTCCCGACACTATGGAAATACCCTGTATTTTTTAGTTATATCGGCCATATGTGCTAATGTCATGAATCTGCCTATTACAATTCCAGAGATAAATGGCGCTAACAGAGGGACAGACATTGTATTGAAAACAATACAAAACCCCTTGGGTTCGGAACCCTAAAAATAATTTCGTTATATTAAATAAGTATGTGGAATTTTGATGTTTTTGGATTTTGTTTTTACAAGTCCACCATTTTTTCCACTTGCGATTCAGAACAGACAAGCTAATTCTGATTTAAAAGCCAATGTATTTTTTACTCTAATTTTTGTTCAGTGAATCTAACATTTCCTCACATTCAAACTCAAAACTGCATACTTTCCTTTTCTAATTTTTTATTGCTATTTTTTGTGTACGAGTATTTAACATTTATTATCTCAAGATACATCTTAATAAAAAGAGACGCATTAAATTAAATAAAAATCCAATTTTTATTAAAAGTTTCTTTATTATTTCTTAGCTACGACAACAGTTTGTGGTGTAGCTTTTTAGAAAATAAAAAACACTCACATAAAACGGAAATAATTTATTTAACGAAAATATTTATTGTTGCAAACATACAAAGGCAACAAGAAAATCAGCTTAACATAAAAGTTGAAACATTAATTTGCTAAAATGCATAAAAAAAATAAACACAAAATATTGTTACTATACAAACATTAAGATTAAAATCATTGGTTTGGTAAAAAATAAATAGAAATAATGCAATAGTTAGCCTAAAAATAAACTACACGCAAAGAAAAGGTAGACCAAAATTTAATTAATTTATAATAAAAAGAAGTCGAACATTTTTAACATGAGGTAATAAGAACAAGGAAAAAATAAACAATTTTTTAATGAAGCTTTGAATAGTTATTATTAAAAAACATTAAATTTTTAAATTTCAGTAGAATCTTTTACAGGGAAGTACTAAAGATAATTATTGTGTGTGTTCGCCTACTTTTCTTATTATAATCTTGTATTGTCAAAATATGTAAATGTGTATGCAATTTTTAAATATAATCGGTTGAAGATTATTTAAAAATTATATAAGTATTTTTATAATATAATTATTTGGTATGGGCGTGTATTTGCTCACTTTTGTTAGCAAAACCTTAAATTATCGGAATATTTTAATATTTGTGCAAAGGTTTAATAAAGCCAGTAAAATTTATAAAGAATTAGCGTGTCTCCGCCCACTTAATTACTACGATTTCCTTATGTATTTATAGTTTTAGACCGATCAGAAACGTGTAAGTGGTTCGAAATTAGAGTTGTTTAGAGACATCGATGCTGCCTCAGTGGACTAATAGGTACTGTGCTAGTCTATCAATCCGAGGTTGTGGGTTTGATTTCCACCAAAGACTCTAAACTAAAAGTTGGCAGGAATACCAAGGAGGATATAATCTGCGTGCCTTCAAATGGTCAACTGCATTAGTAGTATTATCTGTCCAAGTTAAAAATCGAGGTAAAACTACATTTGTAGACTGTGCCTGCTTACATAAAAAAGGCTTTGGGCCACGGGCAGACACATATTAAAACGGACATGCTGTGGAGATTTCAGCCTTAAGCAAATGTTAGCAATTACCATGGACTCCGTGAGGAGGAAGAATGTCGATATGTATCAGTCGCCAGTCTGAAATCACTACAGTCGTGAGTAAAAGGCTAGCGACAGCACAAGACTTAATAAAGTAAGGTATTCCGTAAACTTCCAGTCGGGTACCAGAAATCATTGAGGAATGAAAGGGGTCAAAAAGGCACACTAGAAGTTAGTGACATCGAGACGGGTGAAACTAAATAAAAGCTTTTAAATTGTAGTATGTGATAACTTAATCATGTCATGTCACTTTAAGATGTTAATATAAAGTCATAGCATTTCATATTAGTATATGAGAATATGTCATAGTAAACAAATGTCATTCTGGCTTAATGGCACAACACGTATATTAAAATCGTTTGATTATAAGGCCATAAGGACAATAAGTTTTTATAACTACACTTCATTACGAAAAATGTAAAATTTTGAAAAAAAAATTGTTTAATAATTAAGTTTTTACGCTCTAGGTCTTTTTATAAAAATATTTCAATTTACTTTTATTTTTATATTCGATATTTCGCTAAAAAGGTCAAAAATTATAATAATTGTTTAAAAAATTGTTTAGTTGACATGAAGTTAGGATATATTTTACAAATACATATAGCAAAGCATTATAGCAAGAAGCCATTCCAATATTTCATTATAAATCGCTTATTAAGACAACATGTCGCTATCAAAAACTTATTAATTTTTTAAGCTGCATATGATGACAATGTGTCATTATGACCACCTAATTTTGTGTCAAGGTGTAAAACTTTGTACTAATTAATCGTATCTGATTGGAATTTTTAAAATATAAAATTCATATAACAGCTCTTGAAGAGTTAAACATTTACCAAAAAACAAAAAATTTTACATAATTTGTTACCAAATAATTTCCAAATAAACCTTTTAAAATTTATTAGTGTGTGACAAATCAATTAAAATTTAACAACTCTTTTTCTTCTGGTGCTGACACTTCAAACCTCATTGCTTAAGAAAGAGTAGTGAGAAAAAAAGTCATAAAAAAAGTACACATTTTATTTGCCGTGTTTTTATTTTTTCCACTGTATTTAACTTTAAAACAAGATTGGGCGTTTGTGATAATTAATGACAATTATTACAAACTTCAAACTGTAACTTTGCGATAACAACGACAAAAAATGCCACAAGAAAAGTACCATACAAAAAATAAGAAATAAAGTCAACTCAAGCAAAAATGCAAACACAGACAATTTAAAGAGACGGACACATGGACAGACACAGAATTACATTTGGTCAGAAGCAACTTAAGTTTAGCCAATTAACGCAAAACATAAACGATATAAAACTCGGAGGAACATACTTTATGTGTTGTTTTTGGTTTTTCTATGTTTAAAAAGAAAAACTACAAAGACATCGACGACAAAAAAAATTAACGGAGAAAAAAAAATGTTAGATAAACTCAATTAACTATAATTTAAGCTTAAACTTGGTGCGACAAAAACAAATAGCAAGAAAAAGTATGAGATAGAAAAAGTAACACTCAACTTAAAATATCACATCTATTAGATAGAGATACACATACACAGTTACATGGGCTTGCAATACGTATGTATAAATGTGCGTTATAAAGTGAAAACAGGAAAACGTATAATGACAGCATTTTAAATTTTAAGAAAAATATACGGATATATAAAGATTTAGAAAATTAAGAGCAATTTTATATAAAAAGAGTTTTCAGAAGCAGTTTAGTTTTTACTAACTTTTTCCACCTAGAACAAATTTTCACACTAGACCACCCATATATGCAAATGTCTTATTTTTTTCGCTCCCCGCGCATTTCGGTTATCGTGGGGGTCAAAAATACGCTGTGAATAAAAATTTTGTTTCTAAACCATAAGCCGGCCAGGCCCCTCGCATTTAAATGGTAAAAATGGCCTAAAAAAGCTGTAAAAAAGATATGTGGCTTTATTAGTCAATAACTCTTAAACTGAGAGGTTTTCGTGATTTACTTATATAAACTTTTTATCTTTTATCTTTTTATCTACTATTAATCTTTTTATTCGTTATATTTTGTTCATACAAACTTTTAACCCACGATAAAGCGTAAGTGGTTTTTTAGCGGTTCAATTCGAAGGTTATCTTGAAATTGAACTTTCAGTGGTTCTCATTTATTTCGGGAGGCATATAAATACGAACTCTCTTCATCATGAGATAGAATATTTTGCGCTCATTTAGTATGTGAATAAAGGTTTTTTGAATGTTGTCCATTTTATGGCTTAATGACTAAAAACTGACTCAGGCCTGCAACATTATTAAGTAATTTTAATACTGAAACTCTTGAAAGTGCGCAATTCCATTATTTGCGTTTTTTAAGTGTTAGTAAATCAGTTTAATAGAAGATAAACATAATATTTTACCGATTAATCGAATAAAACTTAAAAAATATTCGATTAATCGATCAGTTTTTATGTTGTTTTGAACGTAATTTAGCTAATATATTATCAAAAATTCATTTATTTTACGAAAAACGGACCAATTTTTAATCCCCAGATAGCCGAAAATGCGCGGGGAGTGCAAAACATAATACTTTTGAAAATCCCATACATTTCATGGGTGCTCTATTCCACACATTATTTTTGATTTATGTATATTCCTTCACTGTATTACTTCGATTACTTACACTTCACTATTTTATTCATTCACTCCAAGACGAATCATTTTTATATATCCTTTGCTATGGTTGCCTAACAAATACAAAAAAGGCATCAAATAATGATTCAGAACATTTCACCATATCTGAGATTGTTCGGGAATGTCCCAGAATAATCTGGGAAATTTCGGTGTATTCGGGAATATGTTATAGAATATCAATTGAACTTGTTCTTTGTTGTTGTTGTTTTATCTGTGGTATATTGACAACCTTTAGCACAGTCCATCCCTGCATTAAATTATAATAGCATACATATCTGTAATTAAAAAGTAACTTATTAACCGAACATACCCAATATAAGATTATATATAATAAGGCAATTGTACCAGTCGTAAAGTAGCTCTAGGTCGGAGAACACGTGCGTGCGTCATTTTCATTATCGTTTAAAGTCAATCAGCCCGTCCTTGTTGTTCGGCCTTCGATTGGTTTGCGGCTGGTTCTCACACTAATTGGGGTCCTCGAATAGCTGTACTACGGTACTGTTATTGGTGGTTGCTTAATCAGCGACGTGTAATCGTTTGGTTATCGTATATAACCTAGAAAATTTAATTTCAATAAGTCGTACATTGGTGGAGTACCATTTTGAAAACTCAACTGTTAACTGGAGAAGCACCAATAACTTTATTTTTAACTGGAGGAGAACCAATAAACTCAAGATTTTCACTGGAGGAGCACCATTAAACTCATATTAATTTTACGTAGGTGAATTTGGAGTCTCACTTCCTATACGAAGGTATTGGTCGCGCTGCAGATTTTGGAGGAAGCTTAGGCAATCACACCCTGGCGCTTTGGTTTCGTACCTTGGCCATTTACCAATTTTTTTTTTTTTTTTTTTGGGCAGAATCAAAAAAAAAATAAGACAATTGTATTGAATCGACTCTTCTAAAAATAAAAGTCAACTTGAATACATCACATTATCCAACGCAATAAAACCAGTTACCATTGTTTTCGTAAAATTTCTAACCGATTTTATAAAATGGTCGATTATTCGAATACTCTAGTCTCTATTGATTATTTAGAAACTACAAAAAATACTATCGATTTATTTTTACCTTTACTATCTGTGAGGACGTTTATAAAGACTAATATATTCACACAAAATGTCTGATTAATTAGTTAATTTTAGACATACGTGTATGTATAATTAATTTTGGCTTTCTGAAAACAAAATTCTCTTAACCACATTTCTCTAGAGAGTAGAGCTGTTTTCTTTTAATAACTTTGTTTCTATTTAGCACATCTTTTTTTTTTACAACATTTCGCTTTTATGCTCTTTTTTCGCTCTAAAGATAATAACAGAGATTATTTATTGCATTTTGAAATTAAAATTTTTATTGTTCTTTTATATTTGAGCGCTAAAATTAGTATCGTTTTTTTGAAAGGGGTTTTAAATTTATGACATTTAATTATGCGGTTTTTTTTACAAAATTAAAATGACCTCATTCCTGTGATAACTTTATTTGTTTTTAAAATTATCGCTTAATCAATCAAATAAAAACTTTTATACACGTAACGAAACAATTTTGAAAGCGTTATACGAGTTTACTGCACGTTAATTTTGTTGAAGTTGGTTGTTAATGTAGAGGACTTTTCAATATAATTAAAGTCATAATTTTAATGACAACTAAACATTTGTAGTGTATTGGAGTGCACTCTAGTAATTGTGAATAGTTTCCATCGAAGTTTTATATTAAAAGAATTGATGCCAGATTTTTTTGTAAATAATGTTAACAGATTTTTTTTTTAATAGCAATGTTAAAGTACATACATACATGCAATTATTTAAGTGCTGTGATGCCAGCTACTGGCTCAAAAAATAAAACTTTTAATAAGGCGTGCAAAAAATTATTTCTGTATCCATAAATAAGATCTAGAAACTAATAATCATAATCATAATGATATATATATTACGTTATTTGAAATGCTCTTACAGAAAAAGTACAATATGGGCATTACCACAGTAAGCTGCATAGTGACCGAAAAATTTACTGTTTTCGGGTTTGTATCATTAAAAAATATGTGTTATATGGTAGTTACCATAATATTTAAGCGAACTGCAGTGGACATTCTTCAATTTGATTGGTCTTCGGTTAACATTTTTGTAGAACATTTTATTCCCACCCTTTCTGTTTTTCGGGGTGTTTTTAATGCCGTTATGTGGGGGAGTTTGAGAGCTAATATGTTCTACACAATATTTGCCATAACATTTTCTACAAAGTTGCAACGAGTGTGTCAATATCTATTAAAATCGGTAAAAACTTCAGATCCTTTTTCTTAAAAACGTTATCTATACATATAATAAAATAGTAACTCATTTCCTTCTGTCTGTCTGCTTTTCATTTGTGTTCGCATCACGTAAAAACTACTCGATGGATTTTAACAAAATTTTTGCGAAGACGTACCTTACTATCCTGATTCCAATATAGGATCCTTTTTTTCGCAAAAATATCTTATTTCCAAGAGAAAATGGAGAAAAAGCAGTGAAAGTGCGCCAATTTTTTTTACCGATTAAAAGGTACTGCATACTTTAAGGCATCTTTTATTTTTGAAAGCGGAATATTTTAAACACGGTTGCGCAACAGATGGTGCTGTTTCAAATTATTAATAAAAAACTTATTAATAAATTAATAAGTTTTTCCTTCTGAGCGTTTACGGAGTTGCCAAGCCAAATTTAATTTAGTTAATTTTGAGTTTTTTGTTGTAATTTATTAGCAAATTAAGAGAGAAAGAGAGATCATGGTTTTATGATTGGCTAATATTCTTAACTGTTTTTAACTATCTTCGACTCAAAAATGTAGAAGAAAAAATACATTCTGCACTGCTCCTATTGACAATCTATCAAACACACAAAAATCAAGCGAATACGTTGAGTTTAAGTCAATTAAAATGGTTCTTAACTTTTTTCACTTGCCTATTTATAATAGATTTTAGAATTTTATCTAGGAATGGGTACCTTTATATAAAGTAAATACGTAACAATCTTAAAATTTGGAGTGGAAGCAAAATTAAACAAAATATTGTCAGCACGCACACAAGGTGTATGGGCACTTATAAAACTAACTGCCTGTATGTGTTCGCATCACATAAAAAAACACTTTATGTTAATAAGATTTGGTGGCAAGGTACGTACATAGGATACTTTTTTCCCATAAAAAGATCATACTTCCAAGAAAAACTATCGCACTTGATCAACAAGAGGGTATTAACTCAAAATTTTTAAATTTTCACTTTTTGCGAGAAATCAACTAACAACATCAATATCTATCTACTGTAAAAATTTCAACGTATTCTGATTACTCTTTCATCTCGAAACCCACAAATGAGACCATTTTAGTGATAGTGTCTTGAGTGCCTTTATATCAACAAAAAGGTATTATATTATTTGACAATAATTGCAAAAAATATATTTTCAAATGGAATTTGCTTACTGAAAATTATGAGTTAATACCATCTTGTTGATCAAGTGCGATATGTATATCTGCAGCACTATAAAAGTAATAACTTTCAAATTTGCTGTGGATTACTTTTAAAACAAAAGGTAAATTCGAAACAAATATTGTGAGGACGCTAACAACGTCACGGGTACTGCTAATAAAATAAATGTATGTTTGTCTTCTTTATACAAACACAAACTTTTCTGCTTCTTTTATTTTTTTGTATGCGTCAAATTGACTACCTTGACTAGAAGTTTGATATTAATTAATACAAGATACAAATCATACATTAAAATTGACTGGTCACAACGTTTATTTCAAAAAGCGAAACACGATACAAGAGAAGCTTTTAAATTGAGCAATTATAATTGTACAAATGAAATGCGAGACCATGAAATAAAAAATTAAAAAACACTTAAAAATAACTAAAAATAGAAACTTCACAAAAAATTGGCGAATATAAACGATTACTAAAATAAATCTGTTTTAGAATCTCGAAAAAACAGCAGTTTAGTGGTATTAGTATTTGTAATCCTCTTTCATACAAAAACCAAGCACTTATTAACAATATACGAGTATGGCAGTGTGTAGGATTTAGGTTTCACACCCCTTAAGCCAGCCACTACTGCCAGTCTGTTCTCCTTTCCTTAAACCCACTGTTTACGACAGTGATGTATTAGAATGACAATAAAAAAGACGAGATTGTTTTTTCGTCGTTCTAATGTAGGATAAGAGACACTTTATTGTGGTAGACAAATACAAAATTTCTTAATAATATTTCGTTTGAGACTACACAGTGGTTCTTTCAATGATTTAGTATACGTATGAAGATTGTATGTATGTATGTACTTGCTGGCTGGAAAGACATACAATCGTCGTTTATTAACAATTTTTGTCTTGTTTTCCCAGCAAGAACAAATAAACAAAAATGCCAACTCAAGTACTTGGTATAATATGGATGTATTAGTATGCACTTGAAGAATCTTTTGAAGTGAGCCTTATTGTGTAGAAGCAAAAAAAAATAATACATACATACATATGTATATTAACCAGGGATGGATATTTTCCTTTCTCTTTTTTACAAACTATAAAAATAAAATATACTTTTCAGACCGAGAAGGTACCAATTTTTTTAATATTTATTGAAAACTAAATCTTAACAGAAAAAACATACATCGAAATAAAATAGAACAATTTTACAAATTCTGAAGAACTTTTGGACTTGAGCAACTGAGATTTTTATTTGAAACATTGAATTCAAATTTTCACTCCGCTTGGTTAAATTAGTTCTAGTAGTACGATATACTTATATTATATTTATATTAGTATAACTTGTGGTCTTTGGTCCTTCTCTTTTCGACATCTTAAACATGTTCAGGAAGCATTTAAAACATCACATCATATTGCTTTATATTAAGTTATTATTGTCTCAAAAGTAGTTTATTTATTTTAAAATATTTTACCCACAACTCATATTTTTGTTTTACCCAAATTTTATATATATTTTGGGTAAACCAATCAATCAAACCATTTCACTTATTCATTATTAAAGTTCACCTTGGATGTTAGAAGATCGCAAAGCCTTACAAGAAATTATTTAGCATTTGAATTATGTAAAAAGTCTTAGTGTCAATGTAGTGCGGTAATAACACGGTACCACCAAAGTATAAAATGTACCAAAGTACTTTGTATCATGATTTACAGCCCTGTTACTAACTAGGAGTATATGCAAACATACTTAGATAAGAAGAGGCAATGTTTAAATTAAACTAAAATTGAGAATGAGAAGCATTTTTACTCACTCAATAGTAATTTGATTTCTCTTTTTTATTTTTCCAATAAAAAACAAAATTATTATTTGCAAAAAATGAAATTGATAATACAAATTTTCGTGTGCCCTATACATTTATCAGGTAGCCTCACTACGATGGGGAAATATAAAAGCGAAAATTAATTTTTATTTTATTTTATATAGAGTGGTACAGTTAAAATGTAAAAATCCATATAAAAATATTTTAATATTTTTCCTTCGTAGTGGTAAATGTGGCTTGATATATAATTTCATTAAGCCTAAATTATTTACAAAACATATCACAAGTTCCTTTAGGATTTTACACACTATATTCAAAAGTATTAATACTTGTATGATAGTGTGAAACGGCCTCCCGAACTCCTCCTGAATGTAAACTATTTTGATCACAATAATTTACATCAAAATAATGTTGCGATTTTACCATTTTCTTGTAAAAAACCTATCGGGACGTTCTCCGCATTATTTAAATAGGTAATAGACAAATTAAATAGCAACAATTTTCTTTGTGATATTCCTTTTGGTGGAATCAAAATTTCCTATAACACAAATCCTAATTTAGTGTTATAGGAAATCAATAAATAAATTAAATTAATATTGACGATTATTTAAAGAGGCTTATAGTATGAAGTTTACCAAAAGCTTTTTGTTAGCACAAAGTTTTGCCATTAGAAATTAGAAGAATATCAAAAATCATTCTAAGTTACCCATAATTGATCCAATTGTAAGGTTAAAGTGATTGGTAGCTACGCCGAGAACCTGAATGTGTAGTTAATGGTTAAAGAGAGCTAGTCGTTAATCCACGGTGGAACAGAGGGTGCTTGGCCTTTAGTATGCGAACTCTGGATAGCGGGCGACCTCCAGTTTCAATGTAGACTTACCCATGCATAAGGAGCTTTGTGTGGGTGGACAACTTTTTCTCCAATAATGGCATAGGGGAGAATTCAGAAAGGATGGACAGGAACGCCTCGCAAGGGGTGAACAGGTTAATCTCTAAAAGTTCTCCTGTGGCGTTGAACCGGGATATTTCGATATGGATGGATAAGGAGCCTCGTTAGAGGTGGAGAGGTTAATCCCTTTAGAAACTCCGGTTGCACAGGCCAAAGGAGGATTCGAAAGAGAATGTCAAAGAAACCTGGCAAGGGGTGGACTGGTCAGTATATGAACATACTCCTGCGGCTGTAGAGGTAAATGTGGATAAGTTGGACTCACCTGGCCCTGTGGGCTTAGGTAAATCCTTTTCGGAAACAGGCACCTCAAATCGTTCCTTCAACGTTTAGTCGGTGTCTCTACAGCCCATGTCTAAAAGTGAGAGGCAGAGGCAAATGCAGAAGAGGAGACGGGGAAAGGAAAGAGGCTTAGACGGAAGCGCACATTGTGTGTTGATGTCCAGCACTGGCTAACATAAGACAGGACTATGGGGGATCTAAGCCTTGAACAAATGCTAAAAATTACTAGAGACTGCGTGATGAGAAAGAAGGCTGACAGTTACCAGTTATTCACAATTAAGTGAAGGTATCTGAGTAAACGTATGAAGTCTCAAATAGTTTATTAATTTATTACCAAACCCCACTAGGAACTAGCATGTGATATAAAATTTCCATTATAAAAAGAACTGTACTTCTTTTAAACAATTTTGTAAAAGCAATTTATTAACAAATCACTCTGACTTTAGTCAACCATTAGTTTATCTCTGCAGCAAAAACTAACATGAAAGGGTGTTCATTGAGGTCGTTTAATAACTGACCACTCTGTTTTTCGTTATTTCTTTGTTTTTCTTTTCTTGCATATGATTGTGTGTTTGTAAGGTTTTTTTGTGTATTTTTTTATCTTTATTAATTACTAATTTTACTCAATCTCTCATATTCTCTCTATTTTTGTTTTTATATTTTTTTGTTTGACTCTCAATAGGGTAAAGTATCGCATGAATCCATCAAACAGTTGGTACTTGAAGCAGAGCATTTAGTACGTGACGAAGCTTTGAAAACACCAACCAAACAAAAGCATTCCAGCAGTAGCAACATCAATAATAACAATAACGCCGGCGGCGGTAATATAGTGCAAATTTCCACTACCGTAAAAAAACGTGAAGTTTTAATGCCAGGTCCAATTAAACGAGTACAAGTAAGTAAAAGTTAAATATTTAACACATAAGAAGAACATTTTATAAATGTTTTTTATTTTATTTTTATAACAAAGGAGTGGTTGGAACATCAACCCCCAACGCCCGTCCAAATGCAGAAACCATATTTAACGCATCATCACTCTAGTGATGATCACCATCGTCATTTATCAATAGCAGCCTCCAGTACAGCCCCAAGCCCAACACGAACCGATGGTTGTGAGGCTTCAGGTGAAGCCTCTGAAACTGATTATATACCTCAGCATTGCTCCGATACATCAGAAATATCTGATTCAATAGCAACTTGCATGCAAACCAGTACAAATTCTTATGGTAATTCCACAGAACGTATTGGCGGTTCAGCTGAACCCATTGTCAATGCTGCTACCAGTAATCAAAGTTTAAATGTCAAGATAGTTAAACGTCAACAGAACCGGCGTAAATCTGAAAGACCCTGGTCAGTATCCTGCCTCTCACAATTGACCACCGATGCCAATCAAGTGGCCTCCAAGGTTAATACCATTAGCAATGTACATTCTGGTTTAGCTTCACATTCTATTAGTGAATCGGCTTTAGATTCCCTTTCACCGGGTAGGCCAAGGGCCTCCTCTTCATCGGCAGTTAACCAAGTGAAAAGTTACGATAGTAAGGGCTCATTGAAGAGGCGTAAAACACGCAAGAAGAAACTTTCCTATATAAATGCCAAAAAATCGGATACCAATTCAGAAGATAACAGTCATCAACACCATCATGTACATTATAGCCATCACCCAACAACACATCAGGAGGAGTTGACATTAACACCAACACAACAGCCCAGTTTATTAATGCAAACCTGTGAGAAGATGTCACCCCAACAAATACAGGAGATAACACAGGCCTTAATGCAGTTACAAAATTCAGATTCTACAGAACAATTACAAGTTGCCACCGGTATACTACAACAACATCAATTGACGACTGTTGTCAGTGGTACCACAAACGAAAGCGAGGAAGAAAATCATTTAATGAAACCAAATTTCCGTGTGGGTTCCTTCACCACTGCCTACATGAGAAACGAAGCTCGTTTGGGTTCTCTAGCCGCCTTGGCCACATACATGAATGATGAGGATCAGCAAGTTGGTGAGTAAATAAAGTAATAAAAATATTGTTGTTATTTACATATATTTTATTTTGTTATTTTTTTAAACGATTTTATTGAACATTCATTATTGACTTTTAAATTCAATTACTTACTTGATAACGCTCTTTAATTTCTTATCGATTTCTTGTGAACAATTCGCAACGATTGAAAAAGTTTTTTTTATAGAAAAGCAAATTATCAGGAAGTGTTTAGTTGTAAGACCCATACTTTTAACTTTTATTTTCTTTTGTTATATAAAAACAAATAGCAATCAATACTTTATAAATAACAATCGCTAAATAGCAATTGCTAATGTAGGGTTACATCTTTTTCTGAAATTATATTATGATTTTAAATTAAATTGCATTTTAAATAATTTTGTGGTTAAAATTAATTTGAATGACATTAGATCTTTCGTTTTGTAGAGTATTTCTGGCAAATATCCATAAATTTTCCTTGTACCTATACGAGCAGGACGAAAATTTCTAATGAATGTATTGGTACCACTAGTTCATTTTCATTTTGCATTTCAGTATGTTATTATTGTGTTAAAATCAAATCAGTAAATTTCCAAAAAAAAAAAATTTTAATTCAATGAACCTCGAGTTAAGCTATTTTCTACACCACAGATTTAGTCGTCGGTGCTGCCACTATTATTTAAACAACATGCAACTCTTGTCGTATCGAAATTAGTTATAAAAGTTGATTTAAAGATTTTAAGAATTTTATAGTTCAACTATGTATAACAATTATGAACGCCAATCGAGACTGTAAGACAGATTTTATGTCTGTCTGTCTGTAAGTCTCTCTGTCTGCTTTTCTTTTGCGTTCGCATCACGTAAAAACTACTGAATGTATTTTAACAAAATTTTGTGAGGAGCTACCTTAGTATCCTGATTCCAATATAGGATACTATTTCCGCAAAAATATCTTACTTCCAAGCGAAAGTGGAGAAAGAGCAGTGAAAGTTTTCAGTTATTTTAGTAGTAAAGTAAATACATAAACCATAACTGCAGCACTAACCACTAACAGATGGCACTGTTTTATTAAGTAAATACATAACCATAACTGATGCATATTTTAAGGCGGCACTAAAAAAGTAAGGGTTTTTGGTGTGGATTGCTTGCAAAGCCAAACCGAACAAAATATTGCAAGGACGTTCAAGAAGTGGCAGCCACATCTAGTCAGATAATAAAATTGTAACAGGATCGTGACTGTATGTGAAATATTTTTGAATATAACTTGTTGCTGGTGCAGATAGTAATCGATTTGGAATACAAAACATTTTGTATGTCTGTCTGTGTGCATGGTACCTTACTACCTTGGTTCAAATATACGATACTTTTTTTCAATGTCTCATTTTCAAGAGAAAATAGAGAAATCATATTTTCTGGGATATTTTGAATTTTTGGTAATATGGTTTTTAGTAAAATTTCGATTTTTGTGGAACTTCGAATTTTTGGTAAACCCTTAACTTATTCGTAGTTTTTTGTTTGTGAATTTTTTTTTTGTTTTTTTTTTGTTGTTAAGGAAAACATTTAAAACAACAACAGCAAATACTTAAGAAAAATAGAGGTAGTCGATGTTTTTGTCTATATCTCAGCTATTTATGGACTGATTTTTAATAAAAACTATATCTGACTAATACACGAGTACTAATAGTGACACAAGTTTTCTGGGATTCTCGAACATCAGTCAGACGCAAATTTTTATATCGATTCTTCTACCTATAAGGATTCAAAATATCCGGACTGAAGTTTTTAAAAGATTCATGGCAATAAGTTTTAATGGAAGATGTAAATCTAATTGAATAGCAATTAAATTGTGATTCCCAGTTAAAAAAAAAGTTACATATATATGGAGTATTTATGTTTATATAAGGACTTTATATAAGGACTGTACAATATGTTTTGGTCCTAAAAATTACTAGTATATGGCATACATATATGACTAAGTAAATCGAAGTTACTATCTGGTAATTACTTTTATAATTTTCAAATCTCCATAAAAGAAAGTATCAGATCCCATCTGTAATAATACTAGGCAACTGGCAATGCCACTGAAGTTAGGTTACTATAGGAAATCGGTCCATTTGTTTATACACTATACGATTTTTAACAGATGCAACTACTAGGTATGATAATGAATCACGGCCATTGCAAATTACCATATCTTTGATTGATTACCATATGGATGATTACCATATCTTTGATTGATTAAAATTATACAATACCGAAAAAAACTCTACATTCAATCTAAAGCTAATTTAAATTATTTAAAATTATCTAAAATGATTTTAAAACCAGTTGCTTAATAAATAACTTATATTTTTTAATGTCATCCTCGGAACTAATTACCATTTAAAATTATTTCTGTATTTTTCTATAAACTCGTTTTTTAATATTTAATAAAAACTTTTTTAAACAATTCTTTAGTTTTCCAATTAGGAACCAGTATTTGATTCGTAGTAATGCTGTAGAGGTAGTAAATAATTAATTCTCAAACTAAGTATCCCATTATATTTTTAACACCAAATCTGTTCAGATTATTCAAAAGAAATAATTAATTCTGATTGCACTAGTACCACTTCTATAACTAGTGTAGTTGTCTATGTTAGTATTATAATACGGTTCTAAGAGAAGTAAAAATTCTTAGTTCAATATCTCTTAAGAGATCTGAAACGCTCCAAACTGCTCCAGTTATAAAGCGGATTATTTTAAATTGAGTCTTACAATCAGAGAATTCATTTCAAGTATTGTTTTTCTTTTTGTTCTTGGAAATAAAATAGAAATTAGGTTTTCTTAGTTCTATAAATACAATTTAGATAATCGTTTAAATCTAAACGTAATTAGATTTATTGAGGTGATAAGAAATATACTAAATTATTTTTTTGTCTAGATAGTTAATGATGAAGTTTCAACAGAGTTTGCATTGTAATTATAAACTTTGCTAAAACAAAAGTAAATTATTAATCATTATCTTTATTCTAAAATAATAGGGGGTTTCGTGTTAGTGAAATATTTTTGTTAAGTTAAATCTCAAATTTTGTAAATATAGTATATGAAACATTTTTAACTATTTTTAACGTATTGAGTAAAGAAATAAAAATAAAAAAAAAAATTGTATTTGAATTTTTGAAATAAATCTATTGCTTCTATTTTTAAAACGATATTTTTACTGATAGACACCAAGTTTTCTAACACTTGGTGTCTATCAGGCATGACACCAAGTGTTAGAAAACGAACGATATTTGTTGCTTGAGTAGACAAATGCATTGTTTTATAATAAAAATGTCTTAGTGCAGGAGAAAAGAAACAATATTATTTTTAAATTACAAATAAGTGCTGTTTATACGTTTCTTATTTTGCAATTTTTAAAATGGTTGACGATAACTCGAAAACAACTGTTTTCTGTTTTTTTTTTTACATATGAGCCAACAACTCAAACCCATATAACATTTGAATAGTTTTGTTAAAGCTCTCTTCATTTTTATAACCTCTTGACATCGCCGGTTCATTGAATTTACAAGATGGACACAAACGTCCAGGAAAATAGAATATCAAGATTCCTGAATTTAATTACACATTTCTTACTTATTTTTCGACCTAAAAGGAGCAATTTTATTCTTAAGAACTACCCAGAGGTGTTCGTAGAGTTTAAGTCCGGCAGGTACTTGATTTTCCTGAAGCTAACATTTTAATTTTAATGTCATTTCCATAGTTTTTTTTTTACATTATAATAATGAAATAAATTTAGAAAACATTAAATCATTATGGCGAATTGTATATAAGCTTCGTCATTGACGAATATAGCACTGTTTCTTCTTAAATGTTCATTTAATTTTATTACAAAATTTTGTGTAGTGGTACGGATTTAAGCACTGCATGAGCACAAAAAACGAAGCTCATAAGACGCTCATTATATTATTTCATTGAATTAATTTCTGTTCATTGCCCACAAGTAACGATGAGTGGACAATAATAAACAACGAAAACTAGCTAGCTAAATGCGATGAGCTTGCAGAATTGCTATAAAAAAGTTTGAATAATTAAATGCTTAACATAATAACAATGAACTTGGTCGAATTCAAGCAGTTTTATGTTTTGAGTGAAACACGAACACAGTTCGAGCGTACAAACTAAAAACAGAATTTTTTAACAACATTACTTACGTATTAAGAAATACAAAATACAACAACAGAGAAGCAAAACGCACTAAGCTTTATCTAAGAATTCCACACAACTACTTAACAAACTGAGTGTTTCGAAAGTGAGGCAAGTAAACACGTCGCTCAATAGTATAGAAAGTTCGTTTTACTCGGTCAGCTCATTTCGTTTATGATACTAACAGCTGTTTGCTCACTCATAGTATGGTATGACTAGACATGTGTTAAGTAAGCTAGTTTCGGTTCGATTATGACCACTTGCTCATGAGCTTATGAGCACATCCATTAGCTAAGGTTGCTCATGCAACTATTTAGTAAGGATCTCTTGGAATATGAGTTTTGCACTTGGACGATTTTTTTTTTTTTTCATCTTACTGAATTTCAATTCGACCAGAACTAACTGGATCGTTATTAAAGGCATTTGTAAAGTATTTTTGCTCATTTAAACACGATTTGAATATTAGTTAGTCGAAATGATGTATAAATAGCAATTAATTGCTTTAATAATTTTAAAACAAAAAATTCTCTATTTTTTCGTAAAAAACAGGTTTATTGCATTAATATTTTTTATTTGCTTTTATTTTCATTGTACTTGTTGTTTATTTTTCCATCTACTTTGATATGTTAGCAACTGTTTTAAGTATTATTTTATGGTCTATTTGCATTTCATTTCTGCATTAAAAATATTTAAGCAAATAATTTTCGTTGTTATTATTTTGTGACTTTTGTTTTCTTTGTGTTTAATAAAAATGAAAGGTTTGTTTGAAATTTCAAAGTCGTTTTCTTATTGCATTTCAAATTAAAAGTTTCAATTTAAAACAAGCAAAACTGAATTTGTATATAAATTAACATTTCAAGCTACCACTCCAGTACCTCAAGAAATAACAAAAAAAGGTATTTGGTATACTTTCTACAGGTTAAAGCGTCTTTGCACAAATATACATACATATATTTATTATTCATGTTTATAATAGAAATTGCTGTATACCGATTTTCTTATTTAGCTTCACCTTTTTGATTAGAATATCCCAATTATCTTTTAATTTATAAAAATCTCCCAATCATATTTGAATTTTTAAAGATTTCCTTCTTATTTAAACAGTAACTGAATTAAAAATTCATTCATTTAAAAATTCCCATTTGTAGTCTATTGTTGTATTTATTTAGTGATCTTTTTCAAATATAACTAAATCTTTTTTTCATTCTTGCGTAATTTTAAATTAAAATGTCATAAAAGTATTATAATTATTTTAGAATATTTAAAGCAATTGCCTTAACATTAAGGGGCATAATGTATGTATTACAATAATTATCCCTATAATATCACTATAACAATAAATCGCTAAAAGGCCAATTATAATGACATGTCAAAAATAAAAATAATTTATCCGCAGTTGAACATTTATGCTTTTATGCAGATGAAATTTTGAAGTCAGTCTTAAGTTCGTTATATTCTCTCTAAGTTGAAAGAATATTTTTTATTACAAATAATGTGATTAATTAAAAAAAAAAAAAAATAGGAAATTTTTTTTAGACTCCAGCAAAATGTAATTCATTTTTTGGATCGGTACTTTCGTCTTCAGCATTCTTCGCATCTATATACTTTGGGTGGTGTTAACTTATAAACATAATCTATTTAACCAATCAAACTCAGACGAAGGAATACAATAAAAACTGTACCCAATCATCTACCATAACCTAAAGCTTCCTTCTTAGGGATGAAACGATACCACTATGGTATAAGATCCACCAGTTGAACAAATAGAGTCCTCCTTAATTAAAGCACAAGAAATAATTAAATGGAGACTTAAGTCGCGGGTCTTAAATGGATCCCAAAGCTGCGATGTGTTGAATTACATCATACAGAATATTTTGCTGATTACACTCAATAGTATGGTTCGCAGTTGTGTGAGACGTTCTACCGATGAGGGAACATTTTAAAGCTTCATTCTTTTATTAAAGTGATATAACTCTGGCGGCGTGACAATCTCGAATAACTTAAACTTCTGAACTACTTGTTTTAAAATTTAGAGTTCTTCGTGGTCGCTTAGTTTTTCAGGATTAGCTATGGTAGCTTCAAGCACAAGCCCAAAATCCCTTTTCGAAGCATGTAATTAGTGCGTCCTTATATAAAAACTGTTTGTCTATTCTTCTGCAATTTCGAGTTTTTCTGAGTTCGTCAGATTGAATTACGCTGTTGGCCTGTGTTACGCTTTCTCTTACTTTTTTAAGCAAAGTATTTCAAATGTTGTTTTAACTAGAAGTTTTCTTTACTGCCGAAGCCATCTGTACAAAAATACAGAAAGCACAATTACATTTAATATTCTTTTATGTAATTTTTGACCGATACGAGAATTCTTTAACTGATATCTACTTGGTACGCGGTGGTAAGGTATCGATGCTAAAATTATTTGTTATCGAAAGAGAAATATTGACTATGTACTTGTATTTACTCGTATCGTTTAAACTCTATTCCCTCTTGTTTATTTAATATATACCACCTTATATTTCTTGTTGATTCTGCCAATCTTCTTTTTAATATTTTCAATTAAATTGTCATTGCTTTTCATTGCACATTTTTGTATATGTATCTATGTACCAATGTATAAACAAGATCACATACAGCTGTTTTCGTACTCTTTTCTTATGCAAATGACAAAACTTGTCGAAAAATTATGTTAAGTACATTATAGTTAGCACATACGATTTAAAAATATTCACACAGTTGCTCAAGTTGGATTAAGCGAACCCACGTTTATTATATGTAGTTAGGTCTGAAGTCATGCGGAACTTCAATGACTGCCTAGAGAAAGCCATTTATAACGGCAGGATGGCGGAAAATGCGAGAAGTTTTTTATCCATTTCTTTCCTGCCCCCACGGTCTCTATAGTTTCATTTTTTTTAGTTGCATCTTCCGTGGCAAAAGACAGAAACTTCCTAGTTTATATCTAAGGAGGTTTCATTTGAAAATAAACTGATGCTGTTTTTTGGCATTTATCTTTCTGGTTTTGGGCCAAGATGTGCAATAACCCCCATTCTTAGTCGAATGTTACCACTAACACAAAGTATGTTCCGGGCTAGCTTCTTTCAATACGTTTGCTCTTTAACCAGTGATCATTCGTAGTAACTGATTTTTTTAACGGTTTCCCACAACTTAATCGCATATTATATATTAGTATCGTATTTCAAAAAAATTACAATCTAAGCAAACTGTAAAGTTCGTGCCAATAAGCCAGTTTGTTTGCACAAACAAAGTCAAGTGCCTATCCGACACTTTCGGCTATTAAAAGCACTCACATCACTCGCTAATAAAAACATAAAATTAAAAGTACAAGACGTAAAAAAGTTAGTACTTTTTCAGTTATATATTGTATGGTGGTACGGAACCCTACATGTGTGAAATCTACTCACACTTGACTGATTTTTTGTTATACTTGTAACTTATATTTCTTTAAAGTATAAATAATATTTATTTAGTATTCAGTTACATTCCTAAGAAAATCATAATTAAAATTCTCTAATATTTAGAAATTAGATTAAATGCACAAGTTTAACACCAAAATTTTATAAAAAAGTATAAAATATAAATACATATGTATATATTTTGACAATGGAATATTTAAAAAAGTTCATACATATTCGTAGTTAAAAAACTTCATACTCAAGTTCTTCAAGTCTTTTCATTTCATTGCTTCTTTTAATAAACGAAACTGTAGTACAGCTGACTTCTATAATTTTTAAATATAAAACTTTTATGCAGTTATTGTAAAAAGTATCAAAATTTATTTATTTGCACAAACCAATATACATACATATATTGTGTCAGACATTTATAAAAAATTAAATCTAATAGAAAATCCGCATGTATTTAGTTTGTTCACTAATGTTCCTCATCCTATAGCATGTTTATTTTTATCGCTCGTTTTTACAAACATAAGCATAGATACATAATATACACATGTATTTATGCATATTTTCTCTAAATATTTCAAACAAAACTTGCTTAACTTTCCCTTTATTTAATTTGCTTAGAATACAACACTACTGGCACTGAAGATCATCATAGCAGTTTCTCAGAGACTGCCTGGGATAATTATCAAGAAAAATATAATTCGGAAAATTATTCAGAAGGTGTTGATTCAGATGCTGCTCGAAAGTTATTAGAATTTGGTGATGACTATCGGTAAGCTTTTGTGATTTGTTTAAGAAAATTCAATTCATTATTAATATTATTTCTCTCATCTTTTTTTAATTAAGCAATTTTATTGACTCCCAATCCGATTGTTGCTCTTCATTGTCAGCTGCCAACAATGTAGATTCATTTTCACCACCACGTATGGATTCATTGCAACAAAATGAATCAAAGATCATCACACAAGACACAATTGTCAGTAGTGTGGATCATGCCAGACGTCGCAGAGCTTTAGAATTGGAATACGAAAGACGTCGCAAAAATTTAGAAATCAGACGCAAGTCTTGTCAAGGTAAATAAATAACATCAGAAAATATTTAATGAAAACAAAAAATAAACGAAAAACAAAAAAAAACAAAAAAGAAAATGAATAAACAAAATAATACCAAATATTTTGCAAGAATGTTTCAAGGTTTTATATATTTAAAAATAAAAATTATAAAAACCCTTTATACAGTGTTTCGTTCAAATGGAAAATGTATTAATTCCTAAAGGAAGCATATTTAAAACAAAAATGAGATCATATATATTTGGAATTAAATTTCATTAATTGGAATTAAATTTCAGTGTTTCCAAGATTCTCACATTGAATAAAAACATATAATTGTTCTCAATTTGATTTCCATTATTTTAGTCATTCTAAAGGTACCAAATATTTGATCAAAAAAACGTAACCACTAAAACAATGCAGTAAATTATTTTTTGTTCTTATCAAACACTTATTAAAAATATAAGACCGCATACTTAATATAAAAAGTAAGATAATTATATTATAAATCGTTATTTGCACTGACACGGGTGATATAAAATTTAATAAACACTTGTAAAAATTTATTGGATTTGTTCCAATAGTACTCGTACTATTTTAAACGCGGCTTGACCACAGTGGTACCTTAAAACATTAAAAATACAACTGGAGTGGCCTACACTCAACTTTACCATACCAAATGTAAACAGATATTTTTATGGATATATATATTACATAAAAAATAAAAGTTCAAAGTATATTCGAATCGAAAAATTAATTATTTTCCGTTTGCGGTGTTAGGTAAACTACCCCTTGACCCTTCCCGATTATGGCCAAAATTTATACAACTCTTTATTTCCATAAACCAAAGCTACATACTAAATTTCGTTTTAATATGTCATACGGTATGTAGAGCGTTCACAAAATTTAGGGGTCAGGAAACTATCCCTTGCTCCCTACCGATTATGCCCAAAAACTATACAGCTCTTCATCTCCATATACCAAATGCACATACTAAATTTCATTTTGATATGTCAAACGGTATGACAAATTCCACAAAAATAGTGGCATACACACCCACCCACCCACAGACATCATCGCGAAAATAGCCAAATGGATTCAGGAGACCTCAAAACGTATAAATCCGTCAAAATCCCGACCTCGAATTTTTTCATGATTACTATACTTTACCTTATATGTACTACGTGTGGTAAAGTAAAAATTATTTCATAAAACATTAAAAAAAATATATTTTTTAAATTTAATTATAAAAAATTTGTGATAACAATAAAATTTGATTATAAAGTATGTTTTAAACTTTTCAAGTTATTTATAAAACGGCTTTTTCGCAATTTATCATAAACTGAATTATTCTAAAAGTCACCTGAAAAATTTGAAGAAAACGTTTGAGAATATGTTGATAATAAATAGAGTCTTGATTTGAGAAAAATATCCTCTTTTTTTTGAGAAATCTATTGTTCCCAAATTAATTTTAAATCGTTTTCAAGTGCTATTAAAAAACATTTAAGTCAAATAAATCCGACAATTGCAGACCAAACTTACATGTTTGCTGAGAAGCGCCAACATCTCGACGTAGTCCATTATGAACTACTCAAAACATTTAAAATAATAAATGCAACATTCGAATGCTGCCCAAATGATGGTAGATAATAATTTTCTTTAACAAAACATTTCGGTGTTCGGAAATTTGAAGTTTTATATTTCTGAACCTATTAATTTTATACATATTTTTAATATCATTTATTTATCGTTAACCTTTCAGAATCCTTGGAATATCACAATCCTAAATCACCAGCCGTAACTTTATCGTCCTCAACCCAAGCTTTGACTCCTAAAAATTCTGAACGTTTCCATTTCCAACATAAAACTGAAACGGCAACACGTAAATTAGAATTTGGCATGAGTCATTCGGCACAATCATTGAGACGTACGTCGGAGAGTGATACGTCGCAGCGACGTCGCAAAGCCGATGAACGTAAACGGTCATCACGTAATTTAGAGAAATGTATTAAATTGATTCCAGCCACATCATCTTCATCGGGCGATGACACTGATGATGAAAAGGAAATACGCAATCTATTACAACAATCGCACAATCGTTTGGAAGATACAAAAGCATTAAAGATACGTTGTCATCTTTTAAGACCAGAAGATTATGTAAGTATTTTTTGTATTAATTAAACGAAATCACAAAACCGAATGAAAATGAGTGGTTGTACAAGAATTAGTAAACAGTTTTAAACATAAAGAATCCATTTATGATCAATAAAAAATCTTCAGCTTGCTGAAGACGGAGGTAGCTATACTCAAAATGCATTACATTCTGGTAGTGTCTAAAATGAAAATTTCCAATTGTTTTTTTTTTTTTTTCTTTAAAAATTAATCATCTAATTGTAAAAAACAATTCTTTCTACTTAGAAAGAATTAAACAAACTTGGGCCTGACTTCAAAACTTAATTTGTGTGTTAAGAAAATAGTTCGACTAATAATTTAAATATATTCTTAATATTTATCAATAAATAATTATTAAAATAACAAATGAATTAAAAAAACATTTAATATAAATTGTGTTCAAAAGCTTTAAAATCTAGTTCTACGAGAAGAAAACAATTGAAAAACATTTAACAAAAAATTTCAATTTTTAACTAATAAATTAACAACTCATTTTTATTTATGCTCTTAAAGATATTTCTAAAAATAATTCACTTATATTTCTTTTTGTGACTAGACTGAAATTATAAATACATGTCGTGATAATATCCGTTGTTTGGAATCAGTTCTCAAAGGACCCACAAGTTCGGTTTTATCTTCGCAATGTGTTACACAATCTAAAGGTAAGTTAAAAGTTTACATCCATATCGATTGCCAATGTGCGCCCATTACTCGCTTTATAGCACGTGTTATTGAATTTATTCTAGACGTTAGTAACTTTTTAAAGCATTTTACCTTGTATAAGTTTTTCCTTAGTACTCTAAAAAATCTTTATACTTTGGTCAATTGTCAATTAACTAATATCGAAAAAGCTATACAATATTTTCGCAGCGTGTATTAGAATTTTAATTATACAAGATTTATTAAAAAAAACACATATGTAAGCTTTAATTGTGATAACTTTTACGAAAATGTAAAAAATTTTCAAAGAAAATTAAATTTTAGTTTAAGTTAATTTTGTATGTAATATCCAAATTTATTCAGTTTTAAATTATAAACATTGTTTAGTTTAATAAAATTTACAAGCTTTATAATTCTTTTTCGTAAAAAACAAAATATTTTAAAATACAAAAAGTAATTTAATTATAATAATAATATTTAAAAACGTGCCTTAATTCTTAAAGAATAAAAAAACTGATCTTTAGTGCTCCTATTTTGATGTTTAAATTTAATTTCTAAATAAAGTAGGTTAGGGAAATTGAAAAATAAAACTTTGTTTTAAACGTTTGAAAAGTTTTATATAACAAATCACATTATCACAAAAGAATAAGAATTTTATAATTTTTTTAAATAACAAAATTGGCAAGTATTTTTTTTTTCAGTTTTATTATAATTATAAAATATAAATTATAAATAATTATAAAATAATAAAATAATTGAAGCCAGTGGGGTAATAAGAACATACAAGGGATCATCGAAATTCCTTCGCAATACATGCAAATGAATTATTTAATAATAATATCGACGATTTATTCCGATATTAAAAAAATTTTTTTTTTAAATTTTCAAATATAAGCATTTATTCCCGTTTGATTCTAAAACATTTTGATGTTGCCTGCCTTACTGTGTATCCTTTAAGTTTGATACATGAGATAATTATATTATCACATATATTATCATTAGTATCTAAAGTCAACATAAATATATTTGCCAGCGGCTATTTTTTTTAACAAAATTAGGTTAATTTAAATTAAATATCAATTATATTTAATTATATTTTAAATTTTAATTGATTTTATTTACGTTCTTATTACCCTTCTTCAATTGAATTTATGTTTTAAAAAGAAAATTTAAACAAATCTTGGATCTTTAATTATATATGTCTATATGTATATTTGGTCATATTTCGGTTGTCGTACAATAATAATATTGTAATAGATTAAAGAAAAATTGTGATTGCTTTCTTTAATCTATTACAATATTATTGTTGTCGAAGTACGACAACGACAATCGTAATAAGGCAGATTAATTCCTGTTGTTCCTATAAGGAGCATAGGGCAGTAAAATTAAATATCTAGGGCCATATTCATAAAAATATTGTAGGTTTATGAAAGGTTTAATAAACAAATTTTGTATGAAAATTTCTTTTATAAACCTTTTATAAATCAAAAATATTTTTTATGAATTTGGGCCTTAATATAAAATTCAATATATGTATGTCTCACAATTGCTAATTTTGTAATACATATAAAGATAGAAAACATATATTTTGTTAAAAATACTACATTTTTTGAAAATCTAACTTTAAACCTTATCAATGATTTGTAATATTTTTGCTTTGCTTTAATATACGATTAAAAATATTTAGTTATGTTATAAAAAATTTAAAAAAAGAGAATAAAATAAATATTTTTTATGTAAACTTTGGAAGAGCTATTCAGCCTTATCACGGTTGTCGTACTTCGACAACAATAATATTGTAATAGATCAGCAATCAGAATTTTTATTCAATCTATTACAATATTATTGTTGTCGAAGAACGACAACCGTAATAAGGCTGATTTATTTTTATTTTAATTCCCATATTTAATAATGCCATTATTAATTAGTATCAAATTATTTGGCTTAATTAATTATTTAATTTTTT
Organism: Phasia obesa; assembly: GCA_949628195.1. Taxonomy (NCBI): domain Eukaryota; kingdom Metazoa; phylum Arthropoda; class Insecta; order Diptera; family Tachinidae; genus Phasia; species Phasia obesa. Next base: position 43,629,015 of record OX451217.1, read on the forward strand.
TTTTTTTTTTTTTATAAAATCTTGTGAAAGAAATTTTAGTGTTATTGTTTTTTGTGTCTTGTTATTATATGTTACTAAATTTATTATTATTAAAATTAATAGTAATGTGTTTTAGTTTTAGCTTTTTAATATACATTAAATAAGTATGTAAAATTTTTAATAACGGTAATGGGCTCACATTAGTAATTTTATATAATTTAATATATTAAATTTACATATTTCTGTTGTAGTAGAAGTTGATGTTGTGTTTATTGTGTGTTTAAATACTTATAATTTTGATTATAAAATTATTTGCTGTATTAAAAATAACATACATACATACATATATGTGTGGTCGGAAAGTAATATTATATCGTTAAGAAATTAATGCTGGCATATAAATTTTGAATGTTTCGTATCATTCGATATCTGAACCCAGAAATCTCAAATTTAAAAGTTTCAAATTTGTCATTTTAATCGAAATTATTAAATTTCTTTAATTTGAATTTTAAAAATTTGAAAAAAGAAACATCGTATATGTATGTGCAAAAATAAAAAATAATCTTTTTCACGTTTACTTGCAATTGACATTAATAGAACTGAGAATAATAAAAATATAAGAAAATATTTTGTCTGAACAACTCTTTGAATATATCTTTATCATTAGGAATCATCATTAATAAAAGAAGGTGACAACAGGTAACATAGGGGTCGAATGTGTGAAGAAAAATGTTCCCTTTTTGTTGAAAAAGATATCTAATATTATTCGCCGTATAACAGACAGAGGAAACTTTTCCACTTTTTCACATGAAATCGCGTAATCACGTTTGGTTGTGTTTAATGGTATTGCGGTTCACCATTTTGTATGAGTTTGGTTGACAAAAACGATAAATATACACAACTGCTTATTAGCAGTTGAGTCAAACACAACTACAAATCGTTCTGTTTGACAACGATTTCTAGTTGTGTTTGACAACACCAAAAAATAATTTGGTTGAGTCAAAGTCGGGTTGGCTGACAGACGACCAAACTTAGTTGAGTTGAGAACGGCAATAGGGGCATAAAGTTTTCGGCAAAAACTGACTGCTAAACAATTCCAATTAACTTAATACCAATTTAAGGCCCATTATTATAACTTGCCAATAGCTAAAGTTAGGATTTTGTCGGAGCGATAAGTAGTTTTTGTTTTTTTTTTTTAAATAAGCTAAAAATAACCTTTAAATAGCATGTACTTTAAAGGCAAGTTTTAGCAACGAGCCTTACCCTCGTTATTATAACGAAAAACTAGTTACCGCTCCGAAAAAATCCTTACTTTAGCTATTGTCAAGTTATAATAATGGGCCTAAATGTGTTCAATTAAACTTTTATAACTTTAAATCCCAAATGGATTTAGGTATCAACCGACTAAATAAAACAAATTAAATATAAAAATCATAAGAAGTTGTGAAAAAGTTGTGACAGCAAAGAATTAATTTGAGCTGACGTCATTTTACCGAAAATAAATACCTGTCATTGTACGTACAACAAAAACAAACAAACAAACAAACAAATACGAATAATATGCTCTGATGATTTTCAAAACTCATTGAAATAACAACGAAAATTTATTTAAAAAGCAATATAAATCTCCTGCAATATAATATAAAAATAATAATTAAAATACATAAATAAAATGAAACTATAAAAACTAACCGTTAAAAATGTACGCTTGAAAACTTTCTAAAATAAGTATTTATATAAAGGATTCTAACTTATTTTTAAATTCGTTGCCTTTTTTAATTATGAACCGCGTTTGTTATAATAATACCGACGTTTATATAGACGTATGTATGTATATATTTATGTACAAGTGTACTGTGATAGAGACACCAATTGGTTGCTTTACGAAACCATTTACAATTACTGCAGTCCTTTGATACACCGTCCAATTTTATTATTTGATAATCTGGCGTACTGTGTTTTTCATTAGAAGTAAAATTGCGATGCAACAACATACAATATTATTTTCAACCATTTAGAAGTAAAAAATCATTTTATAAGTGCCTCTATAAACTTATTGGTGGTGCGCTAGTCTATTAAACTGGGGGTTGCGGTTCGGTTCCCGTGTTTTCTGCAGATAGGCCAGAAGCTTTGCAGGTAGTGATGTCTTAAAAAACAAAAGAATAATTAAATCGGAATTTAAAAATCGCAACATCAAGGTAAAAATCTTAAATCGGTAGTGATTTTATTAACGATCATAAAATCATTTAATCTGGCAACTTTGATTGTAAGTTACTTACTAACAAATCAGCTGTTCTCACACACGTTTTGTGCGTCCTAACAATATTTTTTTCGATTTTGCTACCACACCAAATGTTACTTTAAATAAAGGTACCCATTTCTGAATAAATTTCTAAAATTTATATAAAATTCTAAAAATTATTGTAAAGTTCTGTAAGAGACAGACAGGAAGTGAGTTACTCATTATTTTAAAACAGTGCCATCTGTTGCACAAACGTGCTTAAAATATAGTGCTTTCAAAAAAAAGATGCCTTAAAGTATGGAGTGCCTTTGTATTGGTTAAAAATCGGCATTCTTACACTGCGTCTTCGCCACTATCGATTGAAAATAAGATATTTTTTCGGAAAAAAAAGAGTCCTATATTGGAATCAGGATACTAAGGCACCTCCTCACAAAATTTTGTTAAAATCCATCCAATATTTTTTACATAATGCGAACACAAAGAGAAAAACAGACAGACAGGACATGAGTTACTGTTTTACTATATGTATAGATAACAAAACAATTAAAGAAATACATACATATTTATAAACTCTTTTGTGCCTAGCGATGAATGTTGCGTTTTTCATTCTGTACATATTTTTTATTTTAATAAATACTACGTATAACAGGGAAAGCTTTTATGTTAAAAAAAAGCTTTACATTTAATGTTAAATCAACAAGCTAGTAAGTAGGTATAACAAGCAAGACCTCTGTTGTTTAAATCAATGTTATCGTATCATTTGGAGGTTATGAGGGCAACCATGTAGTGATTATGTTTGTGACTACATATGGATTTAAGAACACAACATAACCACCCTAATTTTGGAGGCTTCTTTCTGTGTTGTCTTAACTTGTTTGATGTATTTTTGTTTCTTATTTATGTAGTTTAACAATAACGTGTTTCATTGCCAGCGTCTGGGCTCTTATTTGATTTTGCGTATTGTATTGTTGTTGCCATTTTGTATGATTTTTGTACATTTATGTTTTTAATGTAAATCACTTTTTGTTAAAATGACGTAGAAGTTGCTGCTGTTGTGTGGTGAGATGTTCCCAAACAAGTTTTTGTTCTGTGCTTTTGTTTTAATCAACATTAATGTGGTTATCAAGGTCAAGGTTATATTAAAGTTAATTGTAGATTAACAATAAAAACATACCATATACATACGTACATATGTAAGTATGTACATATTTATGTACAATTGTAAATACATTAACCTGTAAAAATCATTGGATGACCTGGTTCTTTGTAGTTAAAAAAGATGTAGTGTTATGCACACTACAGTTTTGCCTCGATATACAGATTTTTAGCGCGCTAGTCTGGAGGCTGCGGGTTCGAATCCCGCCAAATACTCCGGGTGTTTTCTGCAGATAAGCAAAAAGCTTCGCAGAGGTAGTGTTGTCTTAAAAAAAAATTTAAATGTTTATTTTCTAATACCAAACGGAGAAGAAATAATATTTAAGGATGTTTCACACTATAATACAAGTATTAACACTTTTGAATAAAATGCAACCCTGATCTATTCTCTATGAAAATTTTCAAAAAACAATAACAACTCATCATGTAAGGGTTTTATTTTCTTCAAAAGAACCGCTCTACGATCAAAAATTAAAAATATAAAAAATTAAAAAAATAAAGGTACCTAACTAGACTCTTTAAATAAAATTTTCATTAATAGGTGTTATAATATAATAATTTAATAGGCGAGTATTTATTTGTAGTATGTACTTTTGCTCGCCAATTGTATTCGGTCTTTCGGTTATTCCAAACTTGGCATATTTCCAAATATTTAACGACATTCAAAGTTATTAAAAAAGGCACGATTAAAAAAATTGCTGCCAAATTATTTTCGCCAGATTTTAATGCTTTTTTAATCTATGCATAGGTATAACAAAACAAAAAATATTTCATGTACAGAAATGGTCTTGCTACAATTTTGGTACATGAAATATTATTTGAAGATTTTGCTGCTGGTGTAGGTAGTAATCGATATGGAATACAAAACAGCAATTTTTGGAATTTTTGTCTGTCTGTCTATGTTCGCATCATGTAAAAACTACTGAATGAATTTTAATATCTTAGAATCTTGATTCAAATATAGGGTACTTTTTTCCCGTGAAAATTGAAAGTATTGAAAGTACGCAATTTTACCGATTTAAAGGTACCTCAAACTTTACAGCAACTTTTATTTACTATTTACAAACATTACAATGATTTTAGAACTTTATATAATTTTTTTAAATTTTATATAAATCATTTGTTCCTGGGTAATTACCAGGGATGGGTACCTCTATATAAACTAATTACATAAACCATAACTGAAGCACTATTAAAGTAAGAGTCCTTAAATTTGGTTAGGATTACTTTCAAAGCAAAATCGAACAAAATATTGTCAGGACGCGGACACAGCCAGTATTCCAATAGGTATAAAAGATTTTTTAGTTGTTACTATTTCTAACTCAATAATTTTTAATAGAAAACTGCAGATTTTGTTTTTTTTATAAAGATAAAATTTTTTATGTCAACAAATATTGGTCATTTTATGGGGTATTTTTCGGTTTTTTTTTTAATGCTATTTGTTAAACATCGATTTCTGCTTTCATAGCATTGTCCCTTAAGAAGTAAGAAACAAAGCAGTGGGCAAAAAAATACGCATTTCGAAAATGATATTGTCTAGTTTGTAAATAATAAAAATTTCTCAAACTAGGAATTATTCAATCTTGTTTTTTAGATTTCGAATATTATTATATTATTTATTAATAAATAGGGAATATAATAAGCAAATATTGCTTAAAACCTAAACGTATTGTACTACTAATTGTTGGGCCTTTGTGTACAGCAGAGTCAAAAAATAAAAATTTAGTAGGTAGTGTAAGGACTGCACTACTATGGACACCTAACAAATGTTAGAGCCGATTTTAGGTTATAAGTAGTTATTATTTTATTATTAGGTAGGTTATTATTATTATGTAGGCGCCATATTCAAGAATATGTAATTTGTTAAATATGGCAAAAATAACTATTAATTTGGAAACAATGTCCAGATGTGAATGAATTTTTAGAAAAAAAAATATACCTACATACAATGTAAATTATTTGTTTTTTGGCTAATGTTAATAAATTTGCCTTACCTTTTTAGAAGTTAGTTCAGTCTATAATATAAATAATTAATTAAACATTTTCCCTAATTAATTCGTATTTCTAATTGAAAGATTTCTAAAATTCGAACCCTTTTTGCCCGAAGAAATCGAGCATACCATTTAAGAACTACTGCTCTCGTCTAGCTTAAAAGCACACAATGAAACTAAAAGAAATTAAATTTTGTTTTTTTGTAACTACAACAAAACAGGCAATCAGTCAGTAATAAAACAACACGCCAACTAAACGGTTGTTCTTAAAGAATTTTAATTAATTTACGAAATGTTCGAAACAAAATTAACAAAGTGCTTTGATGTAACCGTTATAAAAATGACGTAGTTGTTAAAATAAAATTTAAATAAAATTAATCTTCATAATTTCAAAGAAAAATAAATTTGAAATACATACATAGGTATCTAATTCCTAAAAATCACTGTGATAAATTTTAAGAAATTTAAAAAAAAAAATTCATGTTAGCACTGGTTAGTAAAGGGATGATAATAGTGTTCAAAAGAGAATTAAAAAAGCTCAATGAAAATAGATGATATAAAAAAAGAAGAGAATTTATATGATGAGACATGTACCTATGTATGTTTTAAAGAAATGTGTTTATTCAAAACATACGAGTACAAAAATATTTGTAAACAAAAATGTATTTATGTTAAAGTGTTGCTACTTTTCAATATCTTAATTAGTAATAAATTGTGTTATCAATTGTTTTTACCTACGCAGTTTGTATCTTTTGATTTAATGTAAATAAATTAAATAGAAAATATTAAAAAATGAAAATGAATCTGTATTGAAAAAAAAGTAATAATAAAAGAAAATAAAAACACCAACAACCCAAGCAAATAGTATTCCCAAAAAAAAAAAATTCATACAAAATCACTTAAATAAAAGTGCGCTTTTATTTATAATTACTTACAAATAGACTCACCCATAAAACATTTGGAGCGTTGCCAGAAACGTTCGACAAAAATCATAGTCTGTTAATAAAATTGTTTTACTACTGTCCATGTTGGGTTTTTATAATTAAAAAATTATTTGAAATTAAAGCTAAAAAAATAAAAACCCCAAAAAAATAAAAACAAAAAGCCTCTTTCTTGAAGACAAATTTAAAAAATTTGATCCTCAACAAAAGCTATGAAGTGTTATAGAATTCCAAAAAAATAAAGTAAGATACCACCTAAGGGCCACTAACCATTTTTTGTTGAGAAAAATAAATTTTTTTCATAAAAACGTTATCAAAGGTAAAGATTCGGAATTTTAGTCTACTTATCGTGCTTAGTATAGACGTACATATTTCGAAAACATTTGGTATATTGAGGGTGCTGCAGCTTAATTGGTTAGCACGTTGACTACTAAGCAATGGTCAGGAGTTCAATATTCAGCCGTAGCAACATTAATTTTTCTGATATATACATATATAATAATTTCTCTTTATAATATATAACAGCTCCTTGGCCGGTATTACCACATAGCACTAAATCGCCGGCGAAGTAAAATAATTATAAATTGGCTATGCTAGCTTCAAACTAATTCGCCTAAATAACACCAGAGGTGCTTGCAACACTGTTCTAAAAATAATCACTATGTGCAATTGCAGTGTTGCCATAAGCGAAGCTTTACTATCACACTAGCCATCTGTCATATCTACTCTAACCCTTTCCAAAGAAAGTAACACAGTTAATACAGGTATTAATTACCTGAGTGTTACTTCTCTTAAAAATAAAAATTGTGATGACACAAATTTATTCCAATTATTTATAGATACTGATGTGTCTGCATTACTTTAGGTTTGCCAATATATGTATCTCATTTAAGATATTTTTACTGTCGATACACTGATGCTTATAACTTAAAGAGTAAACAATAATAGAAGAAGAGATAATGATTTTTACGTTGAAGAGGCTTCAAATTTAATTAGCAAATCTACCACTTAATTATCTGTCGCAATTTCGTCAGTTAACAGTATCCTAATATATCGGAGTTAGCGGTATGTATTGGATGTTAATAAAGAACTTGATGGTTTGGAAAATAATGAACCATCATAATCTTTATCTGTAATGTATAAGCTTCCATACAAAACACAAATATTTCTATTGCAGTCTACTACTTAAGGTACGGTCACATTAGGCAAACATTTGCCTGAAATCGTCAAATATTTGTTTGCCATAATCTGACCACAAAATAAAATTGATAGGCATACAACAAAACAGCTGATTCTTGGCAAACAAAATTGTTTGCCGGCAAACCAAAATGTTCCCAATGTGACCACTTTAAATCAAACACCAACAAACAATTTTGAGGCAAACATTTGCCTAATGTGACCTTACCTTTATATAGCGAAAAAAGCTGCCTATTGATTAAACTGCCCTTTATCTAAAGACAAGATCATCTAAAGTGTAAGTTCTGGCAGACTTTTGCATAGTGGCCATTTTCATTTTTTAGATTTCGAGAAAGAAGAGCCTATTTCTATTTTAAGCTTTATTTCCGTTTTTAAAATCTTATTTATGAAAATTTCAAATTATTAGTAACATTTTATCCGTTTGCTAGTAAAAGATTTGTTATTATCATTTTGCTAGCTATTAAAGCACGGTAGGCTTTTGCTATTAGCATTTTGCCAGCTATTAATAAACGCGTGGCTTTTGCAACAAAAACATCTTAAATTCTAGTTCGGTTAAAAAAATCGTGATTTGAATAAAATCAATATTCTGGCAACGCTGTACATGTTTTTGAAAAAAAAATACTTTAAAAGAAAGTGATATTATGACGCTAAAATGTTGGTGATTAATTTATACTTTACAATAAAAAAAAATAACGAAAAATAATTTCTTAAAAATATGGGTCGATGTTCTACATAAACTTGAACTTATTTTTCTTTAAGTTTTGTTTGTGATATAACTTTTCTGTGTCTATAATTTACAACTTAAAGCGCATTAAGGGTGGTGATTCAGTAAAGCACAAAATTTTTATAATAACAAAAAACACATGCCGCTTAAGGAATTTGAGAGCATATTATCATACAAAAAAATCTACACCAACCAAATACAGAAAAAACGAAAACAAGCACAAGATTTTCTTATTTATCACAAATATATTTTATTATTTTTGTCTTTATTTTTTTACTTATGAAATTCTAGCTTGAAATGTGGTTAAATTGAAATTATTAACCACATGTGGTTAATTTCAATAAAATAAAAGTTTTAAACAAGTTCCTATAAAGTGTAACAAATTTATAAATATAAAAATAATTGAAAATGGTGTTAAAGCTAGATGTGGCCGTACAAACTGAATTATCGGAATGTTTACGATATTCAAGTTCAAATTCTTCGACCTCAACATCGCGAACCCCCTCTATATCAGGTAAATATTTAAATATTAAGCAATTACAGATTTAAAATGGGGCTATTGATCATCTTTGTTGTCGTTTTAATGAAATTTGCCATGGTGAAAATTAATGTTGCTTGTATTGTTTACAAAATTTTGCTTCCGCAGAAAGCCGCGAAAAAGCCTTAAAAATTAGTTGAACAGATTTGGATCATGTATGTAAATTTGGCTACATTAAAATATTGTTTTCTTTATAATTGAATTTATAAATGATGCAGTTTGAAAAATATACATATATTTAATTTAATGAAAAATTGGTTATACGAACTTTTGGGCCCTAATAACTTTGAGAATATAAGGAGAAAAATACCTCGAAAACCGCCTATACCAATGCAACATAAGGCCTCATTCACGTTGCAACTGGTTGTTCAAGCAACTTTTTCTTTAACTGCATTTATAAACTATTTTTGTAATATAATTATGTATTCAGGTGTTTTTTCGTTTCTTTTTATGTATTTACATATTTCAACTTTATTATTTTATAATTGTCGTAATTTTGTTATCCATAATTCCAGCATATCTTTATAATCTTCAGTATAATTAACCGCTTTTATTCTTCGATTTAATTCAGTTTTATGTAATTAGTAGCAAAAGAATGCTTTGAACTTAGTATGTGACTTAGGCCTATTATTATAACTTGGCAATACTTAATGTTAGAATGTTATCGGAGAGATAAGTAGTTTTTCTTCGTTACTATAAATAAAAATTGAGCTAAAAACTACCGACAAGTTGTAACAACGTATAATAACTATAAGGCCCATTATTACAACTTGCCAATAGCAAAAGTTAGGATCTTATCGGAGCCATAAATGGTTTCTAGTTATTATAAGTCAACTAAAAATAACCTTTAAATATCGCGTACTATAAAGTCCTCCAACAAAATCCTAACTTTAGCTATTGGCAAGTTATAATAATGAGCCTAAGCCATTTTATTGCTCTTTTTAGCTAAAGATACCTTTAACTAGTACGTACTTTAAAGGCAAGTTGGAATAACGAACCTTAATCTAATAGTTTTCTTTATATTTTTTTTTTTTTTGTTGACCCACTGAGCAAACAGTTTATCTTAAAGGGTTAAAAGTACAATAGACTTATACAAACCTTTGTATTCTTAATATGTCTATTAACATTATTCTATTAGTAATTCTAATTTTTATTTGTTTTTTTCATATTTTACGCACTCGACTCTGCCAGCCAACAAACAAACCACCAACCCAATTAGAATTTGTATTTAACATTAATTGCTTGTGATTTTTTTTTTAGTTTTTTTGTTGACATACATTGTACATGTCCCTAACATGTTCTACCATTACCAGCCATTTTGTATGTTCAGAACATACTGTTTTCTTATTTATTTTTTTACAGAAATATTTTAAGCTTCTGAGAGGCGACTTTTTACTATCGAAATAAATGGATTAAAGAAATTATATTAAATTTTATATGTATGTGAGTCTCCAACTACTTAAAATTTTGACTGGCATACATACATACATATGTGTAGTCTTCTTTAGCAGGTAAAATTTTTTTAGAAGAATGGGTTGATAATAAAGTTCGGTCAAATATTACGGTTTTGCTTGTAAATTCATCCCAAAATCTTGAGGTTTAAAAAAAAGCGCTGGCACAAGTGTATAATATTTGAAGTATTTAATTTTGATAAAGACCAAAGAGATATCTATTCATATAATAAAACTGTAACAGGACCATTTCTGGGGTCTAATCACCGCATTCGATATCGAGTAAAATCCCTCGTAATTTTTCATTTTGATTATTTTTCATGATTTTCATGGCACTCGATATCGAATAAAAAGTATCGTAATTTTATTCGAAAGGAAATCTTTTTGAACCGTGTTTTCTTGTTTACATGTTGACTTATTATTAATCTATTACAATTTGATAAAAATAACGATTTGATACATGTCGAATGACATAATTAGCTTACTCGACTCGTATCGAATTTGTTATTCGTAGTTATAGTCGATATATAATGCGGTGATATGGCCCCTGTTCATGAAATATTTTTTGAAAATCTTGTTGCTGGTGCAGATAGTAATCGAAATGGAATACAAAACACCCATTTTTAGGTTTTTTGTCTGGATACTTTTTCCCCATAAAAAATATTTCATTTCCAAGAGAAAATAGAAAAAAAAAACGGTGAAAGTGCGCAATTTTACCGATTAAGTTGTACTAAAACTTTGCGCCACCTTTTATTTTTGTCAACGGGAAGTTTTTTTAAACAATATTTACAGATTTCTACAATAATTTTGGAATTTTATATAAATTTTACAATTTTGAATCACTATAAAACTAAGAGTCTTAGAATTTGGTGTGGATTCCTTTTAGCAAGATCGAACAAAATATTGACGCCCACGACGTGGCGGGCAAAGCTAGTTTATAAATAAATAAATATTATGTAGAAAAATTGAGTTACCTTATTTTTTCTACCAACTACTTATGCAGTTAGCGTTTGTTACGGTAACAAAATCAATTTTCTTTTTGTACTGAGAAACAATTGCGATTCATTAGAGTTATTCGATATTTTAAACAATGACAAGGAAAAACAATACATTTTAAATTTTAGAGTTAACTGGGTGATTATTTTGCAAACGTAAAACGGGATTTATTAGATTTTTCTTTATAACATGCGAGTACATACTTACATATCGGTACATTAATATAGAAAGGCCCTAACTAACGTTTTTCCTACTTTACAGAAGAAGGAAAAAACTTAATAAAAATTATAGTTTTGTAGTCGCGAATTATTTTTTAACGCAAATTTTTATTAAATTCTCATAGCGTTTTAAGGCTGTAACAATTTTTTTTATTTTACATTTTTAATTAGTAGATCATCTATCCAAATATGCAAACAAACTCGGTTTAACAAAAAAGGAGTTAGGGCCTTTCTATATTAAGGTAATGATATATACATAATAATTTGGTAAAAGCTGAAGACGTTCAAATACCATTAAAACATAATAAAAAAATACATTCAAATCGATTTTTTGGACATTTCATAAGCATAGAAAAATGTTTTACATGTTGTAGCAATTGTTTATATTCATACATATATAAATTACCAATGACACTCCTACAACTATTGTAGAATCCGATGCCTTATGGCGCATACAACAGTAGCTTATTAATTGAAAAAGTATTGGTATAATATATACATACCTGTTATTTCAAGTTGGAACTTGTCTAACTTCAAAAGTATGTATTTACACTATATACATACATACCAGTAACGATTTTTTCGTCAACTGATTCTTAGGTTTGTTTTATTACTCCTTTTCATTATTTTACATTCACTTGCGTGACTCAATGTCATTTCCGCGATATACAGGGTGGGCCAAAAGAAACCAAGGGGTGTAAAAGTTTAATAACTTTTTTGCTTATTAACTTTTTTTTATTTTTTCTTTCAGATTATATAGACAACACTTGGAATTGTATTATTAAAACCAGAGATCAATTATTTTAACGCAAAGAGCATATCGCCGACATTATTGAAAATTTGATTATGAGTGATGAAGCTCATTTTCATTTGAATGGCTTTGTTAATAAGCAGAACTGTAGGTTCTGGGGTTCTGAAAATCCAAGAGCCATTCATCAACGCCAATTGCACCCCATCAGGTGTACAGTATGGTGTGGGATCACATCTGAAAATGTCATTGGGCCCTACTTCTTCGAGAATGAAGATGGAAGTGCTGTAACCGTAAATGGAGAGCGGTATCGGTTTATGATAGAAAATTTTTTACGTCCTGCTCTTGAAAACAGACCTGGTATGTGGTTTCAGCAGGACGGAGCCACTGCCCATACTGCCCGAGACACAATGGCACTTTTAAGACAAATTTTTGGAGAGCCCTTGGTTTCTTTTGGCCCACCGTATAAATGTTAAATACAAATAGTATAATAATTATATTTTATTCTGTTGCAAGAGTAATAAAAGCTTATAAAGGGTGACCTAAAATTTACGCAAAATTGATATTTAATAGTACAATACTTTTAATTTGTATTTCTATTTTTAAATGAATCAAAAAATAAACAGGATTTGACACCTACGCATTCATTCTATTGTCAAAATTTTCTATTAGCACTTTTCATAAAAGTGCCTGAATTTTGTTGTTGCAGCGTTCAATACCTTCAATAACCCTATCGATTACCGAAACAAAAGTACACGTCTAGGAGATGTCTAATACAGCAAATTGGGTTTTTACCACCTGTATAATATGTTACATCGTCAAGTTTAAACTGATTTTGGAAGAAGTAAGGCCTAATGGTGTCTATCAAACACAAATTGAGGTAATCTTACATAATTTTGCAACACCACTTACATACATATGTAATGGTTAAAATAGTAAGAAAACTCGGCTAAATATGTATACTATATTGGAAAAACAAAATGGTGACAAGGTCTATCAAAAACAAACTAGGTTACCAATAGGTTTCCAATACAGCATAATTTTTAGGTAATAGAAATAAAGAACAACGTTCATAAAAATCTGGTGTTTATAATTGCGTATATTATGATATATCATAATATGGGAAGGATGTACTTAATTTTGAAAGTCTCATCATATAAATTTTTCTTTATTTGCTAGCTAAATTAAGATCTTAACAATCGTATGGAACTAGTAGTATAAATAAACTTAATGTATGGTGAACACCATCGCTAAAACGACCATCAAGACTTTGATATCGGAGAGTTACTTTGGTGCATAGATCATGTTCTATCCCCAATAATTTCTCTTATCTGACTGGTAATTTGCGACTGCCTTACTTTCATTATATCTCCTGCTATCACTAGCCTTTTACTCTCGACTTTAGTTATTTAAGACTAACGAGTGATACATGTCGACATTCTTTCTGGTAATAGCTAACACTTTCCTAAGGCTAAGGTCGTCTCTACAGCATCTTCATTTAGACCCCTATTACGGTTTACAACTCAACTCTACTTCAGTTGAAATTTTACAATTTGGTATTATCAATTACAACTCAACTTATGAAAAATTTTTAAGTTGAATTTAAATTGTGTTACAACTCTGTTGTAGTTTCACCGTTTACAACCCTGTGTTAGTTCAGTTAACAAAAGTTTAAAAAACTTACAACTCATCAGTAGCAGTTGTTTCAAATTACAACTCATCAGTAGCAGTTGTCTTTCAAGTTGTCTTTTAGACAACTCAACTGAGTTGAGTTGTAAACCGTAATAGGGGCATTAATATGTGTGCCCGTGGTCCAAAGCCTTTTATGTTAGCCAGTCTGCTGGACATCCTGACACAAAATGTGATCTGCCGTCTTAGCCTCAGCCTGCATGTATCGTCTTACTTTGATTTTTATCTTGGCCAAATGATAGTTGAAGTTTCCATGACCTGTCATTAACGCACTTAACCAGTTGTAGTCACCTAGATTATATCCAAGCACCTTCTTTTTCTTCCTGCCAACTTGTAGTGAAAAATACCAGAGTCTTTGGTGGAAGTTCGGTTCCCACAACCCCAGACTGATAGACTAGCACACTACCTACTAGCTCACCGAGGCACCCTATTAATTATATCGCAACGTTAACATTAGTTTTGCATAGGTGTCATGTACAATTTTTAATTTTTTTAAAATTTTTTTTTTTAATTGTTTTTCAATTTGTAAATTTGTTTTTTTAGCTATTGTTATTTAAAGTTTCAACGATCATTAATTTGTGCTTTATGTGCTTTTTTTAGCCATTATAAGTAGTAATTATACAATTTCATTATATTGTCATTATCATTGAATATATCAGTAGCGGTAAATAACATTTACAAATTTTTTCATTGTAATTACTGCCAATGAAAATTCAATGTTAATGAAAAAATTTGAATTACGATATCATTGAAAATCATTGTAATTAATTTATATTCATCTAAATATAAAAATATTTTATATCAATATATGAGTGGTAAAATCTTTCCTCGCAGTGTAAGTAGCTACTTATAATGATCAAGTGAATACTTCGAATTAATAAGAATTAATTAGTTAGCTTTTTGCTGTTAATTTGCTTAAATTTACTTTTGTTGTTTTACTTTTCGTGAGTTTTTTTTTTTTTTGTTTTTGGTCATCAGTCAATTTTTTAAATAACATCTTGAAATTAATATGACAAATTTCACTGATTTTGGTTTTTGCGAAAGCAAGAATAAAATCAAAAGAAATTAATAACTAATCAAATTGTATTAACATGCAATTAATGAAATATTATATGAACATATTTTGGTTTACATGACATTCAATGACATTGAATTAAATTAATAAACTTCGATTTTTTTTTGCCAATAAACCAAAAGGTCCTAAGTCAAATAATTGTAACTTTACAGGAAATTATAAAAACTGGAATATTCGATATGTCATTTGTAATGTACAACTGCTTATAAATAGGGTTATTTTTTACACTATTACAATACATTTTTGTGACGAGGTGTATTTGTGTGAAATGTATGGGGATCAGTAGAAAAACTCAATTTCGTAAAAAATACGAGTTAGTTCCTCTCTACTTGAAACATATTTCGGTATTCGAGTAATATGCAAGGCCTTTCCACAGTTTCATTTTGTGTAAAAAAACTGAGTGGCTCAACGTTGGAGCTTTATTAAGCTTCTTAACGACATATTGTATAGTTGCTTTATATATAATCAGTTTAGAAATTAAATTTCAAGCCACTAAGTTCTTAGTTATGAATTAATAAATTACTTTTAAGCCCTTTATCAAAAAATGGTTGCGATAACATTCAGTTTCTAAACTTATTTTTATTTTTTTTTTTTAATTTTAATGTCGCAATATTTGTGTAACCAGCTAATACGTTAATTGCAATAACTTTAATTATAAACAAGGTTTTTTGAGCCTGAAGTTTTTTTTCTTTTTAAATGTTTTTTGCAGTTACAGCTGTAATTTCTATATTTTTTATTTAAAATAAAATTATCATTTAAACATTATTAATTAATTTGTTTTTTAATTTAGTGATGGAGGTTATTATTACCTCAACACATGAGATCATGATCATTTTACACAGAAACTAAAAGTCATTATAGGGCGGTAAAAAATTGTTTGTTAACCTTTTTGAGCTGAATTTTCATGGTGGAAGAAATTAAAATGAAAGCAAAAAAATGGGAAAGCAATTAAAAATTCACAAATTAATACATAATACATAATTTTCAAATGTCTGTTCGGTGAGCAATCGAAGTAAGTGAATTTATTTTTTCCGAAGACACCGAATCCTACGTTTCTAACAATTGTACGAGTTAATTATACACAATTATTGTCGCGAAGAATACCAATACTTTTAAGTAAGTTTTCTAAATCAGCTTAACTTTAGTCCAGTTTTATGATGTTCTGTGTAGTTCACAAATAATTTCAAATAGGTCCAGTATGTTTTTACCTTGTTTGCCCTTTCTTATCATTTCTTAATAAATCGCCTTACACTTTTATACTTTTTATACGCCTTACACTTTATACACAAAAGTTTTTTGAACTATTTCTTGTTGTTATAAAACAATTCGGTGTTAGCTAGTGTAACGTTAATTACTTAAACACTGCAGCACCTAAAATTAAAAAAAAAAACAAAAACAAATTGCTTTAAAATCTCTTTTTGTGTTTAATGTCAAAACAAGCTAAATAAACACAACTAATATTTATAGACACTTTTTTCAGCAGCATTTCCTTATTGAAATATTATTTCTTAATTTCACAGTTTAGAGAAATTATTTAATTTTTCAAGTGAAACTCATAATTATGATTGCGAACAGAGGCATCCAAAAAAATAAACGTTTTTTATTTATTGTTGTTGGTATTTATTGCATCTTTCTTACATCCAAACTTGCAACAGGTTGTTGTTGATTGGTTGGTTGGGTTGCATGCGTAAAACGCATAAAGAAAAAAATTTTTTTGTAACTTCGTTTTTCCCGTATTTAAAATCAGCATTTAGAAATTAATTTTTTATATTTACAACAATAGTCAATATCTTGGTTTACAAAGGCAAGCTAGCTGCAAATATATGTACATATCAGCAGCAACATAAAAAGCAATAGCAGAAAATATTTATTCTAGCTTGTAAAATGTAAAACTCTAGTTTACAAATACCATTAAAAGAAAATATTTGGCTGAAAAAATCACTCATAATTCTGTTAGAAAACCGAACAAGGGCTATAAGATATATTTCATAAGAACAAAAATAATCATTTGAACAGTTTTCAATAGCATATTTCATTCATACGAAAGAATAATAAATGAAATATTCTGCTTTTTCTTTAGATATACAAAGATATGTACAATACAAGTTTACACCTATGTGCATGTAAATATTAAGTTCAAGGTTAACATTTTTTCATTAGAAAGTTTCTAGCTATTGTCAACCGTTCATGCGGTTACCAGCTCATGTTTATGCGGCTACTAGCTTACATTCGTTTTCCTAATCGCATTGTTTACATTTTTATTAGCTAGTTTACAAAAGCTTATTATTTTATTCTAGATGTTTTTTTTTTTTCTTGCAAGGAATACAAATGATCACTGCTGCTTTTGTTTAATTTTAAATTTTGGCAATTCCTAGTGCTCTACAAATTATCACATTAAAACAGCACTGTGTTTATTTTTCTTCTGCTTTTCTGGACTGTTCACTATGCTACTTTCAGCATAGGTTAGCTATTGAAAAGCCAATACTTCGTTGTTTTCGCTAATATACAAGTAGCTTTTTAAACACTGGTTTTCTCAGGTATCTCTTTGTTCTCTTTCTATCACTCTCATCTCAAACAACGTGTTGAAAACACTTTTTATGGGGCAGTTGATTTTGATGGAGGTGATGTGTTGTGTGTGTGTAAAGATGCCAGATGTATAAATCATAAATGTTTTAGTAAAAAGAAAAATTTTAAGGTTATAAATGTTTAAAAAATTAATAATAAAAATTTCTCGTCTTCAATTTCTTCAATAAAAGTTGTTTAAATAAAAAAAGATTTGATTTAAAACTACATATATGAAGTTAAGCCTGAAAATTTATAATTCATTTATAAAAATAGTACTAAGGAAATTGTATTAATATTATTAATTTTTTTCTTTTTTCTTTAAAGGATTATTTATATTTGTTTTTGCCAAAATTCAGCAAAAAAAAAAAAAAAAACAACAACGATTGTCTATACACAGAAAAGAATATTTTTACCTATTAAAGGTTGTTATTGGTTTCAGATTAAAATTTAATTAAATAATTAATTGTTTAAATTATCCTCCCTATTCCCGTTGGCGTTTTAATTTTAATAGTCGTTTCTATGTCGTTGTCGTTTTTATTGTCGTCTCGTTCCTAAATTCGTACTCTTGAAATGTATTGAAACGATGAAGAAACGTTATCGAAAACAAAAAGAAAAATTGATAAAGTGTGGTATTGTTTGTGTTGTCATTTATGACATTTTTGTAAATTTCTGAAAAGTTTGTTATTTCTTTGTAAGTTTTAACAAAATATGGCGAGTACTGAATTTTATTTTTTAAGTTTAAGTGATGATGATGACATAATGGATAAAAATATACATCGGAAGATGCTACGACAGAACGTTGCCATCCCAGATTATATGTACGAAACTCAACTAGTAGCGATCTAAATTCTTCATGGTCAGCGAATACCATTACATTTCCTTTCGGGTTAATTTGTTTTTCAAATTTTAATAAGTTTGACACCGCACCTGTTTATAACTTGATTTATCTTGATTTATTTTAATAAAAAAAACATTTTAATGGATATTTTCTCCTAATTTAGTTTTACTTACTTTATGCCAACCTTCTATATCAGAACTGGAGGCCCAAACGGATTTAATTTCTCGGCAATTCCGCTTCAAAAATCAGAAAATTTTAGGTTTTTATGCCCTTTCGAAACCCCTTGGCATAAGCGGGATGTGTTTCCATTTAAGAAACTAAAATTTCGAACTTATTTAATGTATTTTTTTCATTTTTCTTGTAGTCGTTTAAAGATTGTTGCTTACAATGATGACGACAGAGAACGAATGTTTTATTGTCGTTTCTATTTTCGTTTCAAAATAGAGAATACTGATAGATTTACGACGAGTGCCGTTAACGCCAACGGTAATGCTAAATTGTGGTTTTATTTCGTTTTCAAACTTCAAAGCCAACGGGAATAGGGCGGTATTTCTTTAATTAGGATTTTTTGTTCTGCTTTAAACAAATATATACTTGAATCAATTAAAAAATTAACTGAACTTTAATTTAAAACTAATTAAAACGTTTAATTGGTGCAAACATTTTTTTTTTTCGGTGTATATTTTTTCTCATGATATTATTTCCGCTTTCATTTTACTTCAAGAAAATTACAGATTTGATTGAAGTAAAATAACTACACGTGTGTTCCAGAATTCACGATAGATTAAAACTAACCGTCTTTTGTGGCAAATTTCGTTTGTGTTTCGCTAATCAATTTGGAAAACAAAAATTTACTCAGAATGGGTCGAAAGCACTCGACATTCTCCGTAACGGCATTTACTTGCTCATTTCGCTACAGCAGCAATATTTTCTTATTGTTAGTTTTAAATCGAGGAAAGTAAAATTAGTGCCGAAGCGATCAACTGCATGAATTGCTTGGTGATTAGGCCGATTATATTGACGGCGGATGGACGAAGTGCTCTAGGTACTTCGCAAATAGAATTTGTGTTTTAAAGTAAATTTTCACAATTTGACTTTAAACGATTTATAATAACTTGTCAAACCTTACTGAAGAGAAATGTCAGTACAGTTTGACATTCTCAGCTGTCAAAACATTGTTATCGATATCAACAGTTCTCAAGCATCAAAAAAAAGTTTTTCGTAGGCCAAGTTCAAATTTATAATTGTATGAATATATCTAAATCGATTATTGAAAAAAGTCTTAATTCAATATTAACAAATTTTATTTTTGGGACCCTCTATTATTACACAAATAACATTATATGTATTAATTTTTGTTTTTAATAAGAAAATAAAATCTAGTTTAATTTAACTTAACTTTTGTTTGCTATTTTAAGTAGCTGCTAAATTTTTAGATATTTTTCTATAGTCTGGCCACTCTAATTATTATACATCATTCCATGTAAAATGATCCAGCTTAGATCAAGAGAATTCTTTTTATGGTGCAATAAAATCTCAAATATTAAGTAATAATAAGAAACCAAAAAAAAAAAATGAAAAATATTCAGACATGAAGGCCAACTCAACAACAAAAATTTTATTAAAAAATAAATAAATAAAATCATATGACTAAATATGGCTTTACGCCAAGAAACTAGATGTGCAACAGGCCTGTCACAGTCGTTGCAACAAAACAGAAGTCAATGCAATCAATTAAGAAACTCATGTTAAGGCGTTTGTTGCTATTGCTGCTGCTGCTGCAGTTGCAGTTAAGTATATTAATAAATATTAAAAAATAAATATGCGAAGTTGTAGTAGAAACATTAATGCTTTACTACAGTGTTCGAATTAAAAAAAAATCAAATACGGTCACAGCTGAGTGCGTTTCGATTACGGTATGTATCATTCTGCTTGAGTACCTTCTATGGAAACATTGAATGTCTAAATATCAAAACAAAAAAAACTGAAGTTAATTTAAATTCAACTTAATTCCAGCGTGTAGTGCGAGTAGTTGTTATTGTCTATTATTGGTAAGTGGTGCTTTGCATACAATTTATGCATTCGTAGTAGAAAAATTAATACTTTTCACTCTTCGTTATACCCACAATTACCTGCCGCCTGTGTTTCTGTTTTGTCTATATTTTAAGTCTTGTCTTCTATATCTATAGTATGATGGTTGTAGATCTACTACATCTACTCTACCTACCTGCCTGGCCTTACTCTGGTTGCAGTCAAATGCCTGTAACCAGTTTACTTTAAGCTCTCCCAGAGTTTGGTTTGTTTTTATCGGTCTGGTCTTTATTTACATTTAGCGAATATAATTTTTGTAAACTGTTAAAACTATATAAATAAGTTTGAAAAATCGCCTGCAGCATCTTGTGTAAATAAGTTACCATAAATCGTGCCCCACGAGACAAGTTTTTAATTTACGCATATTTTTGAGTGCCTTTTTTTGCGTAATACAAGTTGGCCGCCGCATAACATTTATTATAAGTGTAGTGTCGTCCTAACTGCAGTTATTTCGAATAGATTTTAAATCTTAAAATGTCTTGTAGTTTGTCAATTTAAATAAAGTGTATTAAATATGAACTGAAGTGCGTTTTATCAGCTGGTGAAAGTTTTAATTAAAACAAATTAAATGAAAAATTTTAAAAATTATAATAGATAGACTTTAAAATAATGGAAATTTAAAAATGGTGAGAATAATTCCTATTGTGTGTCTATAAAGCGGATGTGACTACTAACTTTGTGTAACAACCACCAAAGCATTTTTTATTAAAATAATGTACAAATGAAAGTTAGGAATTATTCATTTACAAGTAGCAAATTTAAATGAAAAAAAGAATGTAAAACTGTTTTTGTGTTAAATTTCCTTTATAAATTTAGAATAAATGTTAACTCTAATTTCATAGTCCAACACCTGTTAAGGTGATTAGCTGCAGCCCTCGCTGAACATACATTTTAGTTTTTATTTTATTTTATTTATTGTACGAATAACTTAAACAAACTGAAGTAACAAAAAGTATTCATATCTTATAATTAAAAGACATAATTTAAAATCTGTTAGTGCTAGACAAAAAAAAAAATAATTACTCGTGAGAATCAAATTTTTCGCGGGCAGCGTGAGCGTTAATTTTACGGTCAGGAAATGCTTTTGTTAAAAAAGGTACAATCTATTAACCAGATGTTAAAAAATGCAGTTTCAACAATTTTGCTGATAAATTCAAATTGAAAAATAAAAACTCTTTTAAACTGTGTAATGTAGTCTGTATGGGACTAATTCATTAGATTGACCCTTTTTGGGCATTAACTTACAAATACATAATGCAAAAAAATGTTTGTCATTACCATTATTTTTAATGATTTAATATCAAAAGCATTATCATTATTAGCCGCATTACTGTTTTATTTCTATGCAAACAAAAGTTATCTCCTGCCCCTATTTTAAGTATTTTCTTAAAAACTTTTTGTATTTGTATTTAACAAAAATGGGATTACAGAAACATTTTATTTGTTAAATGTTACAATACAATTTCAAATTATATTCTAACCTAATTTACCGAGCATGTTAACAAAGACCCTTACTCGTTGTAGTGAAACATCCAGAGCATTTTGTGGGAATCGAACCCACAACCCCCAGACTGATAGACTAGCACACTACCTACTAGCCACCGGAGCACCGGATTGGAATTAAAAATAAATCAGTAGCCTGAAAAGTTAATAAAAACATCGCAAATTAGCCATTTACATTTTTAACCCGTGAAGCGCTAATTAACTGTCTAAAATTCTCAAGTACATACAACTTGTATGAGGTCTTTAGGTTTGCAATTGGCAAATCCGATTTTGACAGAGCGTTGGTAGTGAAGTTAGCTGCAAACAAACTGACATTGTTTTTTTTTTTTTGTCGGTGTAAAAGTAATGTCATTTCAGCTACTTTCATGTCTATCCAGTGATATTATCTCTATTTTGTATTGCTATTTATTGGGTTTTATTTAAAAAGATGATACAGATCGTTGGGCTCTTATTTAAATTTGTCATTGCGGCGTTAAATAATAACGAGAGACTCTATAGATTAATTATTAGTATACTGTCTATTAGTCTGGTTGTTGCGGCTTCGATTTCCGCCAAAGACTCTGGGAGTTTTTTGCAAAAGAGCAAAAAGCTTCAGAGATGGCGTTGTCATTCAATAAAATAGGCTGTCTACATGTTACAATTATTGCTCTTGAGTTAAATTTGGCTGTTAGATAGTTCACTCATTGTAGTGAAACACCCAGAGTCTTTGTCGGGATTTGAACCCACACCCCCAAACTGATAGATCAGCACACTACCAACTAGCCTACCGGAACAACCAGCCCCGAGTTATTAACAAAACAAAGTTTTTATCTCCCAAGCTGCGTACAATTTGATCAGTACGAGTTAAGCATAAAAATTATCGCTCAAGGGTTAACTAATCTCATAACAGTCTACTTTTATATGTAGTCTACCTTTATATGTAGTCGAGCCATGACCAACTGGTAAGCTACTTATAAGAGAGGGTTTTTAGTATGTTTGTATATAGTCAATATATGTAGACATGTTTGTACAAAGTATGATAATTTTAGAACCATTAAACAACCTTTTAACCTTTGTCACTTTCAAAGCAGATAGTTTTAGAAATCGACACTAGTTTATTATATAAAAAGGAGGAGCAACCGAAAATATACATATTTTTTAGTTTATTTGCCATTATGTCATAGATATAAATTCTGACGATTCGACCAGCGCCTTCTTTTATGACATAGGTTTAATATGAAGCCATCCATATGAACATACTTAGTCTGAACCTGGTATGGGTATGGCAATGCTGCCCTTTTACCGAACTCGCATTCTTTCCGCAATACAAGCAAGAGGAGCAACTGATCCTACTCCATAATTTTGCCCAGCCAGAATTTACACTGCAGTCAAACTTCGTAGTTTTTTGATCTACAAAAAAGATTTATAAAAATTCTTTGAAATTTATTGGATGAAAAAATTTTTTTAAATGTATTGAAAATAAAAACATTAAAGCACCCACGATCTATTAATTTCGTTTTCTATTTTAATGAATAAATAATAATTTCAAGTTAAAGTCCCGATTACACATTTGTAAAAGTTCTCTAGTTAATCATTAATATGCAATAACAATACTTATTGCTTTAGTTTTAAACAAAGTATGGAAATCTGAAAAAGGTTTACTGTTTAAACAATTGGTATATTGCTTTTGATTTTCTTTGCGACTAGGAAAAAATTAAAAAAATATTGCTTATTTCTAAATCATTAAAATAAATTACTCACATTTTTTGTAAGTTTTTTCTGTAAAGTTTATTTACCTGAAATGCAAATTTTCCATATTAAAATGTGTGCTTAGTAAATATGTTAAATGGCGTTTTTGTTTTAGAAAATTTATTTTATAAAAATTACACAAAAGTAATTTACAAAGTAAAATGCAAAAAAAAAAAGTAAAGGGAAACTTCATAACTGCCGACAATACGATACAATGCATATAAATAATATTCGTGCTATTCAGTACCATCAACAGAATAAGTGTTACTAGAAAATAAATGATTTCAGCACATGCTTGCTACCTTACAGCCAAAACTAAGCGCAAAATAACTGTTTCATGTACATATGTACATACAAAATGTATGAAGCAAATATTAATAGAGCGGCGTTAGTAATTAAAAAATCGAATTTTGACAGAGCGTTAGGTAGTGAAGTTGGATGCAAACAAACGGTTATTGTTTTTTTTTTATAAGAGTGTTGACTTTTTAGCTACTTTCTGGTTTATCTAGCTATTTTATTTCTATTTTGCGTTTAAATCTATTAGATTTTAGTAAACATAATTCTTGCAAAAAAAACCGACTTCAAAACAGATAGAAGGGCACCAATTCTAAACTAAAAATGTAAGAAGTAATCTGTAAGAATTAGATTTGAATCAAATAAAAGATGCGCCAAACTTATAGGGAAAAAATGAAGACTATTTGAATGTCCAGCCTCTCCTCTTTTCATCAGCATCCGTCTTTTATAGGGGCACCATTCAAGCCTCTGTCTACGGTTTCACAGATAGGAGCACACCGATCAAATAACATCACATATTCGGACACCCTTTAATTTACAATGTTAAATTAAAGACCTGTTGTTATACGGGACTTGGCCACAAAGATTCTTTGTAAATTTCAACTATCTGTCTATAACGGTTAAAAAGTTTAACCATATATATCAAACTACATGAACTATTGGGACCCCCTTTACATTATAATTCCAAATATTTATACTTGTTATCATACCAGAGATAGTAGTGGACAGTCTGCCTAATTTTCAAGTGTTTATGTTTAACGGTTCAAAAGATAGGGCCATATAGATCAAATTACATAATTTATGGGGACACCCTTTAATTTCTAAATTCAAATTGTATACTTGCTATAGTGGACTTTGCAATACAGTTCAAAAGTTTGGCCACACACATAGAATTACATTAACTATTGGGACACCCTTTTAGTTCCAAATTCAAATTTTATACTTTTTGTTATAGATGACTTAGCACTACAGGTTCTTGGTAAATTTCAGCGGTCTGTGTACAACTGTTCAAAAGTATGGCCATATACATTTTTAAATTTTTGAATATTTTTACATTGTATTATAACGGTCATAGTAATCGACATTCTGTAAAATTTTCAAGGTTTTGTCTATAACGGTTCAAAAGATAGACCCAAATAGGTCAAATTATGTCACCTATGGGGACACCCTTTAAATTTTAAACTTATTTTTTTATTCATTTCTGCTGTTGAGAACTATAGCGATACGCAATTTTTTAAAATTTTAATTTGGTGCCCTTTACGGTTCTTAATACACGTAAAAAACATGTATGTTGTATGGGGACACCCTTTAATTTTTAATATAATGAACTGTTTTTAAAATGGGACCTGAACCTGAAAGCATAGCCATTCAAATAAAGGAAAAAATTTTAAAATCGGTTTAGAAATGGCTGAGTTCTGCGGTTACATACATAAAAAAGCAACATTCAGACATATAGATAACCTCCTTCTTTTTTGAAGTCGGTTAAAAATAATTAACATTACTGTTCATTACAGAGCGTTGCGCTCTTATTTAGGTTTGTTCAAAGCTACGCCCAAGACAGCGTTACGCCTAGATCCCGTGTTTAGGTTAGTCTGTTGCTGGCAGGGTACGTGTGATCTTTAAAAGCTGTTTATCACAGCTTTTTTTATGGTGGATCTTTATACCTACTAAAGATATTGAGCAGAAATTTTTAATAAAGATTCGACTAGATTAGAGTTTTATTTAGATGGTACTATGGTGGAGGTATTTTGAAATTTGAAGTGAAAGAACAACTGTTATATCTTAATTAGGAATATACATGGTGTGCATATATGTACATATATGTAGATACATATATTAAACGTAGACTTAAACAAATTAAAATAATATTGAGAGACAACATAATGTTTGTCCGGTCAAGCCAGTCATTTATGTATAAGTTTGAATTCATTAATAAATGAATTTATGAACAATGACTAAATGCATAAATGAACACATTGAGTGCTACGTCGAACCTTTGCGTACGCACCCTATACCTCCTGGGATGACACTCTGTACGTTTCAGTACCGAAGAATCTCTCTTCAGAGCTTGTCGCACATTTATGAGCTACACTAAATCAGTTTTGTTTTATTTTCTGAGTAAATAAGGCTTTGATTAACATATGTGACAAATCCTCATTGCCCTAGGAATATTTGCTTGGGTTTTATAAAACGAAAACTATAAGATAATTATTTCATTGAAATGATATAATTCAGTTATATACATACGAGCAAGGATGATAGAAGACAAGGTATTGCCATCCCGTAAATAAAATGACATTTTCTGCACATGTCGGCCTAATGACGTCACGAAACTGTCTTCCTATTGGCTAATAATTCTCTGATTGAGAGTTTAACTATAAATTATGAGAGTTTTTAATGTAAATAATGAGAGTTTATTTACAGGATTGCCAATTGTAGCCCATTTCTTAGATTTATATGTAAATACTTATTTAAAGCAATTTGTTGATTTCAGACTTGGCAACCTTACAGTGGTCGAAAAACGTCATCTAATGGGAAAACAAGCGCATGGCGTAATCTTGTTTTCTATCATTCTTGCATACGAGTATGTAAATATGTGCTAATTTAAAAGTAGAGAAAATTCAGCTTTATATTTGTTTTCTTTTTTTTTTTGGAGAAACACTAAAGGTACAACTTTAGTGTACTGGGATATTTTATGTGTTTACTATTTATTGTTTAGTATTTATTACGGAAAAAGAAAGATAATGACGAAGTAAAAATGTCATACGTTTTTGTGCGGCTGTTAATGATAATATGTATTACAAAGCATTTTGTAGCTTTTTATATTTAAACGCAAAATATTAGTCCGTTTGCATTCGAGCATAGATTTACAAGTTTTACAACAAATACTATAAAATGTTATGAAATTGTACATGACATCTATGAAAAACTAAATCTGATGGTTCGATTTTATCTTTGGTTAATTATAATGATTTTATTTTTATAAATGATTAGCTGTGCCCGCCATATCGTAGGCGTCCTGACATTATTTTGTTCGATTTCGCTTTGAAAGTAGTCCACACCAAATTTTAAGACTTGGTTTTATAATGCTATTCTAAAATGTATATATAACTATTATATATATATATATATATATATATATATATATATATATATATATATATATATATATATATATATATATATATATACATATATATATACAATATATATATATATATATAACTAGTGTATTTTACCCGGCATTGGCTGGGTCCACCCTTAGAGCCCTTTCAAGTGCTTGCGAAATGATTAACCTTTTTCGGTTTTATCTACCCTGTAGGTTCACTCTCATCAGAGGAGAAACAATTATAGTTTCGAGACAAAGCATTTGCATACATCTCATTAACAGCATCACATATCGGGTTCATCCAATCGAGGAGGTGATTAAGGAAACGTAAAGAAAAAAGTAACACAAAAGTAACAAAGCAGGAGTATAGCAAGTGAAAAATCGAATGGTCAGCGCACAAATAAAATGACGATGGAAGCAACGACTGAAAAGATTCAGCTTAACATTTCAATTAGAAATACATGGTTTGGTAACTTTTCAAGTAACAACAAAAAAACATAATATGGACAATTGAGGGCATTTTGTTGATATTGTATGGGAATATATATGAAAATGTAAATGCCATATCTTCCAAACCACTAGACCGATTTCGTGAAAACTTCACACAAACCATCTACAGACCATCCCCAACATACCCTGGCTAAAATCTGCCGACCCGTTTCCGCAGTTAGTGGTGACATCAAAGTGTACACTTCTTTTTTTATATATAGAAGATTCTAAAAGTATTGTAGAGTTCTGTAAATAGTGTTTAAAATATCCCGCTGCCAAAAACTTATTGTCAAGCTTGCAGTATCCTTAAATTGGCATGGTAGCAAGGTACCTGCTCAAAAAATTTTATTAAAATTCATCCAATAGTTTTTACGTGATGCAAACAAATTTTTCAAAAATAATTTCATGTACAGAAATGATCTTGTTACAGTTTTATTATATACTTATATAGACTACGAGTAAAAGAAAGAAGGCGCTGAAAGACATTAGAGTTACATTTTCACCCTTTGAATAGGGAACCCTAAACTAAATCCTTTTAGTTGTTGTTAAATATTATGAGTACCATTTTTATAAAACAGTCGAAATGAGCCAACTACGTTGAGAGTGAGTGCTAGCTGGTTAGGCTGATGTCAGAGTGTACGCTACCAGCGAAGCTATAATACTACGCTAGAACACGCTATAACCCAATGCATTAGTTTTCTTATGTGTTCGCTCAAAAGATGTCAGAGTGAGAGCGAAGCTTGATGCAAGTTCATGCTACAAAGCAGGTTGTGTAATGATTTGTAGCGCGTTGTAGCTTCTTCCCTTTGTTTGATTATTTTTTATTATGCTTTTTAATACAAATTACAAAAAATGCATTTAAGTACTAATCGACAATAAAACTTTTCGTCTGAATCCAGAAAATTATTATAAACAAAAGAATTGCTTTGCTCAATATACCATTCGCTATGACATCATGTAGCATAAATATAGCACGAACTGTTATCGCTTCTAGCGCGCAATCTGACATCACCGTTATATTTCGTGACCTGAGGGTAGTTTTAGTTATTAAAGTTAAAGTTTTATTAGTTAAAGTTAAATATAATTTATTTTTGCTGACAAAAAAAAAAACTTACTATTACGTATTTCTGCTCGAAAAATGTAAAAAATTTATATTTTTTGTAAAACAAATGTTTTTTAAATAACTCTTATTTTGCAGTTTTTATAATGATGTGAGAACTCCTTCGGTGCCTGGTGTATTGTTTATATTATTTATACACAACAATATGCATAAAAATATTTCATTAAATACAGCTCGGCTCGTTCATTCACACTTAATACAAAAACGTACTGCACACCTTAAACTTGATAAATTGGCTAAATTGTTTTAATATATTTTTTTATTATTATCTGTTAATGTGTAAATGATATAGTAAGTTTTTATCAAATCCACATAATTTTCTCATATTTTTTTTTTGTAATTGTTTTTAAACATTTTCTTTACTCGTATTTTATGTTTCATACTTGTACATGCAAGTTATTTTTGTAGTAAATGCCAAACAATGATTTGAAAAAAAAAACTTTCTTTTCGCTTGGAATTTTTAAATATAAAAATACATAATGAATAAATGTAAAGTTAATTTAAAATAAACATTAATGATTTTACACTTCAATGTGTTGAATAATATACTTCAATGGGTTGAATAATACGCAAACATTATTTTTTCACTAACGAAAAATATATATTTTTTTATAAGCATTTAAGGGTCAAAGCATGACCTCTGTCGGGTATTAAACTCTTCTCCATAATTTTTAAAGATTAATATAAATAATTGTTCATTATAGTTTAAATACAATTTTCGATTTTGAACATCATTAAAAATAAGTTTGATTCTCCCGCTCAAATATACATATTTTTTATTCACGTATTGTGATCTGTTGAAGTATAAGTTTAAGGTTATGCCATGTTTCAATTAGTATGTCAGTTAAGGATCAATTAAGGACTTGTATGCTTTAAACATTTTTCTTCTTAATTTAATTTAAACGAAAATCTACCAATGCTCAAAAGTTTGATACCATAGGAAGACCTTCACTGGGTCAGAAAAGTTTCTGACCTATTGAATCTGATTTTGAAGCTGAGTATATAAAGTAACTGGTTTGTTTAAAAAAGTTATCTTGGACAGTCACTCAATGTCCAAGATGAAAGGTTTTTAATTCTGTATGAAAAAAGTGTTTACTTAGAGGCGGCGAATTTTAAATTGGCAGCACTGTTTTATGTGACAGATAATTTGACAATTCTCGGCTATTTCGAGGTTAATTTAGTTTGGAATTTTATCATGAATTTATCATAATCACTGTTCGCTTCTTACATTTAATAGGCCAAAGCAATCCTCTATATTGACCCATAATTTCATTGAGTTTTTTTCAGTGTTTAAGCACACTTTTTGTTAAACAGAATTGACACATTTGGATCTATGATAATGCTAAGCCAAAATCAGAAACTCTCACTGATTGATGCGCTTTATGGTCCGGTGGAATCATCGGTCCATATGTCCTCACACTGGCAGACATCAAAACGTGACTATACCGTAAATGATGAGCCAACTAACTATTCCGTGCCTTATCTGAAAGTCCTTAGTATTCTAGACATGTGGTTTCAGCAGAATGATGCCACATGCCACACAGCGCGGAATACTATGAGTTTACCGAGAGTAACATTTGGCCAAGGAATAATATAAAGAAAAAGACCTGTTAGCTGGCTACCTCATTCATATTTCAGGTTATATTCTTTGAGAATATGAAAAGTACCAGGTCGGTCTATGCAAATAAAACAATAAGAATCGAGCACTTCTAAGCAAATATTAAACGTGTTATTGCCGAAATATAGCCCGATTTACTGCGAAGGATGTGAAAAAGTTAGATCTTCTGGTGATGAATGAACATGCTAACCGCGGCCGTCACATACCATGTTTTTATTTTAATGCCAAAGATTTATCCAATTAATTCGAAGGATATTCAAAATGGTTTTTTCTATTTTGTTTCAATTTTAAGTTCTCCGTTTCTATAAAAAACGCATTTCTATTTCAAAACACTGAACATGGATGTTACATGGCGAACTGCCTTAAAAGTAAATCGGAATTCTATTCAAATTAAAAATACATACATATTTATAAGCAATTAGTACGAAACCCATATTCAGTTGCACCCAATCTTAGATACCCATCATCCTAAATATGAATACCTTTATTGATATTGGACCTTCATAAACTTCACACATTTGCGATAACCAAATACTGCCGGGCCAGTTATTTTCTTTTAATTCAGTAAACAAAATAAGACATTTCTAATAAAACTTCAGCAATGTCAACCAGTTAGAGTACTCGTAGCAGCACATGAAACGCAAGTCCGTAAAGGTCATTTAGAAATTTAATTTTTGAACCCATCTCTTAACATTTGGGTTTGAAAAATAAACCAGAAGATAAAAATCAGACAATAATGAGGAATTTAGAAAAAAATATTAAAAAAAAAAAAACAAAAATCGATTTGTTTTCAAAATCATTTTCCATCACATACCTGATTCTAATTAAATTTACCAGAAATCTGGTCTTAAAAAACCTAATCGAATCAAAAACCTTTCCTTGGCGTAGGGCTTTTACACAAGGAAAAAGTGATTACATATCATTCCGTTAATACTAAAATGGCATCTGTTAAACACTACCTTTTTAGTACATACTTACATAAGTATCAATTTTGGATGGAATATTAATCTGGACTCTCTATAAAATAGTAACAAAAGCCAAACGGAAAGTTAAAACTAAAAGTTGGCGTTCAAGTAAAATTAGCTGATACAAGGTATACAACCTAATAAAAAACTGTTTAGGGTTTTTCAAAACGGGCAGGTAATTTTAGAAAGTTCAAGGCGCTTACATTGATTTTTTTTCTCGTATGCGGCTGGTGATATATATAACTATATTATCAGTATTCGAGTCGACTGGTTTTGTAAACATGATCTGAAAATATGTATTATCTCAAAAAAAAAGAAACTGACCGTGAGCATTTTCAAGAAAACCCAGTAAAAATTGAATAAATGAAAGTGAGGGACACGTTATTACAACAGGATGACACTTCATGCCACGCACCTGCTGAAGCGATTTAAGGACATGGTGAAATCAATATTTATGACTCGAAATTATATTCTTCCAACATTATGTAAATTCATTTATATCTTCCTTTATGAAATTTCAACATCTTTTCGTCCCTGTTGGAAAACCTTTCACTAATTAAATCCAATACAATGAAAAATAAACCTTCACAAAATTTTTCTTTTGTTTTACATCTGGAGATGGGCGAATCATGGTTGTTTGTGGTGGGTAAATTTTGCGCTGTTTATAAGCAAAATGCGTTACAGTTTGTTGTTTTGTCGTGTACACGTGACATCATTTACTATCGCAATTTTGGACAATGTTACTCTTTTCCTTCTTTCGTTTACTTTTAAACAATAAGTTTTATTTCTTTTTGTGTTTAACAAATAGGAGAAAGGGTTTGGGACTCTAATAATAATAAATGAAAAATAAAGTTATAATGAAGTTTCGAAAGTAAAATTTAATTTAAATTCATTGTTCCTTTCTTCTTTTGTGTCTGCGACAACATCTTCTTCTACTATAACAATTGCAAGAGTATTTAATTAAAATTATGCGGTAATTTTTTTTTACTTTTATTAAATCTATTTGTTATTTAACAATCTTTTTGTTTTGTTACTCTCTTCTTTTTGAATCACTAGATTTATTAGCTGCTTGGGAGGATTTATTAGGCTGGAGCGAAAATGCTGCTGGAGCTCGTAAAATGCAAGAAGACATGATCGTTTTAAAGCACGCTCTTAATCGTTTGGGTAATAAATCATCATTTGAATTTTTGGATACAGAACCGTCAATACAAATCGCTATTGATGCTCTTAAGGTAAGTAATTATTAAATATTTGTAAGAAACATAAATTCTAGCTAGAAAAATATTAATTAAAAAATATAAGTCGCAGTTTAGACGGGCGAACATTTGGAAGCAAAACATTTTTAATTCTCTTTTGTTTTTTCATTTGCGTTCAAACGAGCGAACACTTTGTCGGGAACATTTTATTATTATTATTAAAGCAAATTTCAACAAAGCGTGACGCCGAGAACCGAAATGTTTTCGTGTCTAAAGTCAGACTAATTTGCCTCGGAATCCTTTTTATATAATAAGTCTTTGGAATTTATTTGGATTTAAGAATACGAGAGAAGTCTTTGTCATTACATTTAAATTGTCTACAATATTCCTTTGCGAACACAATATTACATCCATGGATCCGATTTAACAATGTCCGTCTCTCCATGTTGATGCAAGAACTTCTTAAAAGTTTCGAAAATTTTGCTATTGAAAATCATCTATATTGATCCATAGAGACTGAAAATATGGACAAAACACCAGAAGGGGTTACTGCGTATTTCAATTCGAAAAAAAAAAATCATTCGAATTTGTATGTCTTTTACAATGTGTTTCGAACAATTTTTCTTTCGAATCGAAATACGCAGTAACCCCCCCAGGATTATTACTTTTTCAGATGTTGCTTAAGCTATAGTGACACTTATTTTTTTTTTTTTTTTGTCTTTTTCGTCTTTTTTCAATCTAAGATTAAAAGAGTGAAATAGCTAATGTTAGAAGAAGAAAAATATACAAAATGAAAACAAAGATATTTTTAGATTTTGTTTTCTTTCAATGGTGTATCATTTAATGCCGTAAAATACCACAAGTTTAAAAATTACAATTTAAAATCGCTATATTCGAGTGTAAAACAAATGAATTAGCACTACTGTAATATTTTTAGTAATTTTTAAGCTAATATTTTTAGATTTTTTTTTTACTTTTATACTTTTTATCGGTATCATGTGTAGAAATTTAGACTTTTGAAGATTTTTTCAAATATAGCTGAACTCTTCGCTCTTGGAAAAATTTTGTTTTACAATATATTTGCACTGTTCTCCAAAATCTTAAAAAGACGAAAAAAAGTGAGTGTCATTAGGGCTTTAGATAACCGTATATTCAAAAGGAAATAATAAAAACACAAAAAATCGACTTTTACCAAAATTTCAGCAACAATTTTAATTTTTAAAATTCGAAATTGCATTAAAATCTAAAAAATTACCAGCATATCGATCTAAATTGAACCACAAAATCACATCTTAAGTAAAATATCTAAAAAAAACCTTCTATTTAAACACGAAATTCGAAAATTAACAAAACGATATTAACAAAAAAAATCTGAAGTGGCCCACACTCAACTTTACCATACCCAATGGAAACAGATTTTTTATAGATATATTATATAAAGAATATAAGTTCAAAGTATATTCGATTCGAAAAATTAATTATTTTCGGTTTGGGGTGCTAAGTAAACTACCCCTTGCCCCTTCCCGTTTATGCCCAAAATTAATACAGCTCTTCATCTCCATATACCAAACGTACTAACTGAATTCCAGTTTGATATGTCATACGGTATAAGCTGTAGAGCATTAAAAAAATTTGGTGGAAAGGAAACTACCCCTTGCCCCTTCTGATTATGCCTAAAAACTCTAGAGCTCTTCATCTCCATATACCAAAGGCACATACTAAATTTCATTTTGATATATCAAACGGTATGACCTGTACAAACTCCACAAAAATAGTGGCATATTTATTTTTAATAGATTGGCTTACATTTTTACGAGTCATTGGTAAACAAAGCATAACGAATGCAAGAGCCTCAAAAACCAAAAATTTCCATTTGTTACGTTCCGTTAAAGTAACGGTCGGTAAACAAGGCCGACCGTTACTCTTTGCTCCCTTTTTGCTTTCTTTTTGTAATGTTTTTACGTCCCCATGAAAATGAAAGTAAAAAGGGAAGGGAGCCAGAGAGCCTCAAATAAAAACAATTTGCATGAGTAACATTTGGCTAACTCTGCCATTACACTTTTTAAAGATTAATTTAAAAAGTAAATTAAAAAAAGTCTATTTAGGGCAAACATTTGCCATTTTTTTTTATCAAGAGTAACTGCAAATAGTTTTTTTCAACAGCAATCGTTATAGTGTTTGAAAATCACAGCGTGACCGCTTTAACTAAATAACTAAAACGTAATATTTTTAAATTTATTTTATTTCTAGAGTGAAAAAACTCAATTACAAACGTATCGCACAAGTATGCTTAAACTTAATGCTTCCGTCCATAGTTGGCTAACGAGACAAGAGAGACGTTTACAAAACGCACTGGTTGAACAACAGTTGACCGAAGCGTCTGTCAAAGTTAGCAATGAATTGTTAGAGGAAAAAGACGAATTAGAGTCCGAACAAAAGGCAATAACAGCCAAACAGCAGACTGCCATAGCAATTGCTGGCAGTGAGCAGTCTATGCAAGAACAAATCGTTGATACAACAACAGCCACAAAAACTGAAACGACAAGAACAACCATGATAACTGTAACAGATAGCAATGGTAATGAGTTGGAATCGCACACAACCACTGCCAATACAATAGGCACTAGCACTTCTCAACAACATGGACAACAACTGATGCACTCTAGCAGCAGTTGTAGTGGCTCTGAAAAAAATTGGGATTTACAGTCATTGATAACATCGGAAACAGAATTCCATAAACATTTAAAAGATGAAGTCAGTGATATGTACACAGCCTGGGATGAGGCAGATGCCAGGTGAGAGATTAAACAAAAAGAAAATAAAACAAATATTTTCAAATAATTAACAATAAAATTTCGGTTTTTTTTTTTGCTTTAGAATTAATTCACAATTGGAAGTTTTAACTTCTTCTTTGATTGCTTGGCGTCAGTTGGAATGTGGTCTTTCAGAATTCCAATTGGCTTTAGGCCAAGATCGTGGCACACTCAAGGGCTTAGAAGGTGCTTTAAATACAGGTCAAGCAACACCAGGCGAATTGGCTCAAAATGTCAAACTAGTGGCGAAGTTATTATCGGAAAAGGTCAACGTTAGTCAGGAACAGGTAAGAAGTTTCTTATTTTTACTTTTTTCAACTACAAACGACTTCTTCTTACCACTTTTATAGTTAACCGCTGTTCAGGATTACTTGGATCCAAATCATATTTTATACATTGCCAAATTCACCGCCTCTAATGGATCTCTTTCCGACTCTGGCATCTCAGATGGGGGCGCTACCTCTGATGGTGGCCTCTCGGAACGCGAACGTAGATTGGGTGTCTTGAGACGTTTGGCCAAACAACTAGAATCGGCTTTGGCACCCGGCAGTGAAGCAATGAAATCGATAGCAGCACGCATGGAATCAGCTGAAAATGAATTGAAAAGTTTACAAAATACTTGCCGGGACTTAATTGTGAGAACAGCAGCCTCTCATCAAAATAATAAAAAACAACAAATGCAACAGGAAAACTGCGAAAAGCAAAGTGAGGAAAGTTCAATTAAGCCAATAGATCAAACAAATGGTCTGGTCAAAGTGTTCCTTGATACTAATGGTAAAATAAAGCAGGCAGCACAAGGACAAAATTCAGCAAATGGTTTGTATACTAACAAACGTAGCAAGCGTAGAAATAGACGTAATTCTGCTACTTCTAATGTTGTCGTGACAACTGAAATGTCACAAGACAAGGCTTTAAACATGACCTCTACTGGAGCCGGTGACGGCGGTGATGATCCCTCCGATGATCCTTCATTGGGCTATGACCTGGACACATCCGATGACGAACTAACACCTAAATCGAAAAAGGGCTGGGGTTGGCGTATAGCTAGAATAGCGGTACCCATGCAATTGGCCCTTTTTGTCGTCTATTGTGCTGCCAATCTCATGCAACCCAATTGTTGTGACAACATCAATAATTTCTCCATGAGTTTTACGCCTCAATTACGTTACATAAGAGGACCACCACCTATTTGAAGGGCTCTTACAACAGCTATGATTTCGAAATCATATAGAAGTTTAGCAAAGCAATTATTGGCTTTCAAGCCAAGCATAAATATTTTGCAATTTATAAGGTCTCTTAAAGATTTAGGGATGATTATGATAAGATTAAGCAGTCTACTGTTTAGAAAATCCCCACGTTTAACTTTTATTTAATAAAAGCGGGGAACGTTAGTAGTAAAACTAAACGTGATTTACAAAAAATAACTTCATTGTATAGAGCATTCTCGTTTAAGAACGAATGCTAAAAGAGAGAAATCGCGTTTATATTATTATAGCGTTATGTCTTTTTAAGAGCAGTTTTAGCTTAAAACATAAAGAAGAACATTTTTTAACGCTAAGCAGTTTGTAAGCAGTCGTAAGAAGTTTGTAAGGAGTTTGTAAGAAGTTTGTTAGTTTTTTTTTATTTTTGTTTTTATTTTGTTTTGTATTGTATTAGAGGTCTGCATGAGAGTGTTTGAAGACATTCATTTGCCAATTAACTACGCAATGATGAGTGTCTTTCAAACATACTCATGCAGAACTCTATTTTGTATTATGAAAATTTATTTAAATTTTTTTGTTTGTTTTTTAGTAGACTCATTCTTTGAAATGGGGTTAAGGTTTTTTTTTTAGTATTTTATAAAAATGAAAAGAAAAGCTTATAGCGCTTTAGAGTAAAAAAGAAGGCATTTACTTATTTTTACTAGTTGTGGAAAATATGAAACGCTTAAGGTTAAAAAGTTAATGAAAACCACATTATAGAAGTATAAACAACTTTGATACTAAGCTTTTACTTAATGATTAATTTGCTTGATTTAAAGTACCAGTTTTATTGATTGCAGTTTACAATTTTGTAGTATTACTTTTTATTAATTATCACTATTCTAAAAAATTGTATTCTTAAAAGCATTTCGAAACAAAATTTGTCCATTAATGTTTTAAACTGCAGCCTCTTTTCGGAAAATTTCTTTTTAACTGTGTTGGCTTATAAATAAAATATTTAATAAATTTAAATTTCATTTTTTCATGAATAAGACAATATTTCTAGAAAGGTTTGACTCTTTTTTGAAAACATTTTTTATTTGCCTTTTATGTCGAGTGCTTGTTTTATGTTCTAAATCAATATTTAACTTTGTATAACTTTTTAAAAATTAAAATATCTGAAGAATTTTATATTTAATTGAATTCTTTAAGTTTGTCCAAATTGTATGAAAATCTTTTGTATTTGTATTTTATTCTTAAAACATTGTATTTTACTTTATAAGAAAATACATCTAGAATTTTGTTTATACTTTTAAAACCTACTATTGTTAACTTAATTTAGAAATTTATTCTTATTTTCAATAAATTACTTTTAAACTCTAAAATAAAAATAAAACACAAATTTTAAATGGAAATAAACCTTTTGAGGAAAATATCCATAAAATTTATAAATGGCATGACACTGTATAAGAATATTAAAAAAGCCGGCTATGACCGGTTTAAATTTAAAAGAAACTTATTACAAGTTTTGCAAACAGTAGAACCTTGTTAACATTTACTAAAACAATTTTACTCTTTTCAAATGAATTAATCTTTTTAGAACTTTAATTTACAACTTTTTTCTTGGACAATTTCTCTTTATATAATCGTGTCGCATTATTTTAACTTGGTTACAAATTACCAAGATTTAAAAAAAGCCAGTAATTTTTATATAAAACTTTCTTATGAAACAAACTATTAAATTTTAAATGAACCAACTTCATATTCAATGAAAAGTTAGAATAAAAATTTTAAATTTACAATGAAATGCAAATATTTGCTTGACAGAACTAAAAGGAATCATAGAAAACTAAACGTTTTTTTTTTACTTAATAAAAATATCTACGAAAATCTTAAATTTTTTTTTTAATTTTTTGTTAATTAAATTTTATCAACTCACAACCTACTGGTGATTGCAACTTCAAAATAAAATCTATTTAAACTTACTAAAAGAGGTGTCTACTTTTACAATGTTGGTGTCATTCTAAGACATTCGATAAATACATATATGGAAAAATGTTGTACGCGAATGTTTACATAGAAAAAACCAACAACATTTGTAAAACTATGTGTAGCATTCTACAACTTAGCATACCACCACACAATAGGTTGTCAATAGAACAAATGTTTCAGTTACTTAAAATAATACCATTAGCCAACATCTTAAAAAAGGAATATTTTTAATCAATCAATCAATCTACATTTTGTTTTATTTTTAACTAAAACTCTTTAAACTTAAAATCAAAAAAAAAAAAAAAACTGCCGCAAATCAACACCTGAACAAAAAGTGCCTAGTTAATTAACTAATAAAACAAATGTAGTTAGCCAAACAATAAAATAAAAAAAAATTAATGACAAATTTTTATGATTTTTGTTTAACCCACAACAATATTCCCAAATATCAAACAAATCAACTAAAGAAAATATATCAATCTTGTATTACTTTAAAGGTTCTATTACATTAATAGGTGTTATGTTTAGATTTAATTTCAATCAATAATTTTAAATAAAATTAAATTAGTTATTAAAAAAAAAGTGTACATTTCGGCAAAACAAACCAACCAGAAAAATGAGCAATCATTATTACAAAAAAAAACAACCCATCTTTAATTTTTATGAAATTCACCTATTTAAGCATGAATTCAAAATTTGTATTTTTACTATTAACTAAATATAATTTATGATGTACTTTAAATCTTAAACATAATATTTAAATTTAATTTGGTATTTTCTAGGTTTAACTTTATAAGAATGTGGAAAACAAAAGGGCAAACTAAAACTTCCACAACAATAAAAAAAATAAATAAAACATATTTTTGGAAATAAAGAAAAAGAAATAAGAATGACTTTTGTTTTATTATTTTTATTAATTTTTAGCATGCGAATCAAAATTTTTATTTGAAGTAAATAGAAAACTCGCTTCCATGTTAGTTTTTCAGATGAAATTTGAAGTCAAGCTTAAATTCGTTTTATTATTCCCTCTAAGAAAGAATAATCACCCTTATCGCGGTTGGCAATTTTGTGGCGTTTTTTGGCGTTTTTCAGGCGTTTTTACAAAATGGTATCGCGGTTGGCAAAAACGCAAGCGTATACGACACTTTTTGCAAATCTATTACTAAAACGGTATCGCAGATGGCGTATTTGTCTGTCAAATGCGCTTAAAATTGTCGTTAAGTTTTTTGGTCACGATAGTGTTTATTTTTTAACAAAAATTATTTAAAAATGGAGTCGAACAAATCGTAAGTTAAATAAAAAGCAGGTTTAAATATTTTTATATTTGCTTTCTATTTTCTATGTTTTAGTATAAAAATTACCACACCCGCACAGTTTTCCAAGTTGGTAGAAATAATGGAAAACAAACCATACTTGGCAAAAGGGTATAATAAAGGATTAAATAAAATTAATACGAAAGATGAATGGAATGAAGCCGCAGAAGAACTTAACAGTATAGGCCCTCCATTCCGTACAGGTGAAGGTTGGCTAAAGGTGTGGGGAGATTTTAAATTTAAATTAAAAAAAAAACTGTCGCACAACAAGGCCGAAAGCCATGCAACAGGTGGAGGAGCTTTTAAGCAGTTTGTTTTGACACCAGTTGAAGAGGCTGCAGTAAGTTTATTGGATTTAAACTCTATTGTCCAGCATAAAGAACCTTTCGGCCTTAAACGTGCTCGTTGCAGTTCCCCAGAGCAAGGGCTTTCTGTTGATGAGGTATTCGACATCGTCATAGGAGAAACTACTCAAACTAGTACTCCTGCAAAAAAAAAACAAACAAAAAATATTTCGGGAACCACTGGAGTTTTAAGTTTAATTGAAGAACCTTGCTCTTCTTCCAAAAAAATTTCAAATGCCTATAATGATGAGAACGTGGATCTAAATAATTCAAAAAAAGTTCGCAAAAATAGAGAATGTGATAAACTATTATTATTAGAAAAACAAGTGGAATATCAAAAAGAAATTAGTTCAGATTTAAAAAAAAGTTTGACCGAAATAGAAAAATATACAAGAAGAATTTACCGAATTAAAGAAGAAAAATTGAAACTGTATAAAGAGGAGTTAAAAAGGAAAGAATTACATCGTAAAGAACTTTTAAAAATCAGGGCAGCTGAACTTGAAATTAAAAAAAAGAAAATGGAAATTGATCTTTTAGAAAAGGATTTGTAGTCTTTTTTATTTATGTTTTTTAGTAAATTAATTTTTTTCTTTTACAAATTTTGTTTGTGTCTTTTACATTTTTTGTTGTTGTTTTTAATAAAAATTAGTTAAAATATAATTATATTGTTTTAAATTATTTAAATTAGTTTCTAAATTCATTCATTATTCTTAATCTAAGGCTTGAAGCATTAAAATCGTTGTCATCATTGTAATCAGGCACATCCATATCTTCGTCAATGTGTTCTTCAGGCCACTCAATATTGAAATGAATGCATATATTGTGCAATGCAGCGCAAACAGAAATAATTTTCCCAGCAAATTCTGGAGTATAATGGAGTTGTCTTGCTACCATTAAACAGCGAAAACGATTTTTTAAAACGCCTATGGTTCTCTCCACAATATTTCGAGTTTTTGCATGAATATTGTTAAAGTAACTCTCTGGGGAACCATTTACTGTTGACCGAAAAGGTGTCATCAAGAAAGTGTCCAAGGGATAACCAGCATCACCTGAAAATTTATATAAACAAAAATTTACTTTACAGAAAATATGATGAATGTATAACACGTTAATACTTACCTAGCAACCACGTATTCCTTTCTCCGTTCTGGTATTGTTCTTTTAGGTGGTGTTTTAAGTCGCTTACATTCCATATAAGTGAATCGTGACACGACCCTGGAGAATGGGATTGAATATATCTTATCCGAAGCTTGTGGTCGCACACCTTTTTAAAATTAATAAAAAGGGATATAAATTTTACAACCATAAATAAAAAAAAATTATTTTTTATTAAACATACCACCATTACGTTTAAACTATAAAACCCCTTTCTGTTGAGATATTTAAATCGCTGTTCAACTGATGGGGGTATTATTGCGACGTGTGTCCCGTCAATACATCCTATAACACCGGGAAATCCTGTTTTTTTAAAGAAATATTTTTTTATTTCATTTTTTTCCTCTTCGTCCGTTACAAAAAAAATCCAACGAGGACAAAGTTCGGTGTACATCGCATCTATGCACTCATGAAACGCATCGCTTACAGAAGACTGGCAAAGGTTAACATTAATGTCATTTCCAGCTCCTTTCTGGTAACTGCCCTCAGCAAGAATTCGTAGTGTTGCGGTCAGCTTTACATCTTTGGAAATGGCTGATATCTTTGTGGCATCTTTTAATTTCGGTGAAATTGTTTTAATAACATATTTAAATGCCTCTTTATTGAGTCTAAAGTAACTAACAAACCTGAAAAAAGAACTTCTAAATTTTATCTAACAAATGCAATAAATGAAATAAAAATAGAGAAAATTTAATTTTAGACACTAGCTGAAAGGAATGCATTTTCTGGACAGCTACGTAATCCATTTTCTGGACAGCTACGTCCGTCTTCAGCATTCTTCGTATCAACTTTGGGTACTCTTAATATCATCTTGTTGTAAATATCTATTGAACCAACCAAACTCGGCTAATAAAATTTCAGATATTCAATATTTATAAAAAATAAAACTTATTTTAAATGTATTTTAGAACCACTTCTGTATGAAAAATTAGTTCTAAAATATGTAGATTTCAAATATATTTTAGTAATCATATT
The DNA here is from genome assembly GCA_949628195.1 of Phasia obesa. Taxonomy (NCBI): domain Eukaryota; kingdom Metazoa; phylum Arthropoda; class Insecta; order Diptera; family Tachinidae; genus Phasia; species Phasia obesa. Next base: position 43,671,248 of record OX451217.1, read on the forward strand.
TTCGCTATGATGTCTGTGGAGTTTGTACAGATCATAGTGTTTGTATATGCCTGTGGTATATGGAGATGAAGAACTGTATAGTTTTTGGGCATAATCGGGAGGGGGCAAGAGGCAGTTTCTTTACCCCGAAATTTTATGAACGTTCTGCAGGACATATTAAAACGAAATTTAGTATGTGCCTTTGGGATATGGAGATAAAAAGTTGCGTAAATTTTAGGCGGAATCGGGAATGGGCAGGGGTAAGTTAACTTACTCCCAAATTTTGTAATCGCTCTACAGGTCATCGAAATGAAATTCAGTATGTGTCCTTGGTTTATGGAGATGAAGAGGTGTATACATTTTGGATCGGGATTTTTCGATTCGAATATACTTTGAACTTATATTCTTTATGCCACTCCAGATTTTTGTAAATATGGGGGTAAAACTTTAAATTATATAATCGGAGTTGGCAACCTATACCGTTTATGCCACCGGTATTTCGTAAATACCGATGCAAGTATTTATCGATCAAAATAGTTTAACAGAAGTCATAGTGCAAACCGAAAGTTAAAAAATACTTGAAATCAATTCGAAAACAAAACTACACTACATAAAATATGCGATGCGAGTTGAAATTGCATGATAGCAGATATGCTCACAACAGTTGTTCTGTTTTGCTGCAATTTTCCCATATATTGTTAGTGAACATTTAGTAGTCCCCAGGCATGCCACTTTGGTCCGATCAGACCAACATTCGTAGTTTTCTTTTTTTAAGGAACGGTTTGGGTTTTTGGTAGAATTTTTATTGTTCGTCAATTTTAATTATTTTTATTATTTTCCAAAAAAAAAGTGTTTAAAAATTTCTATACAAAATACTAAAACAATTGAAAAGATATGTCCATAAGTATAAGTTTATCCACTCTAAAATGAATGAAAGAAAATGTAGCAATGCAAACGAATTTGTGTAGTTGACAAAATAAAGGATACAAAAAAAGCTCCCAAAAAATTTTGGGAGCTTTTTTTAAAGTTTTGCTAGGTTTTGGTAGATTTTAGGGATGACTTTGGTAGAAAAATATTTTTCTTTGTGGCAACGCCTGTAAGTTATGCTGGAAAAGGTAAAAATAAATGTTATTCAATTTTCTTATTCAAAAAAAAGTGTAGGAATAAATTGTTTTTTTTGCCATAAATGTTAATAGAAATTTTTCAACGAATCCTCAGCTACATTATTGCCGAACAAAGTTATGCGCTATCACTTAGTGAGAATGAGATACTAAACAAAAACTAATGACACATACCTATTTGAGGGGCTCACTGATTTTCGTCAAACTGAGTACAGTAGACGCTCACAAATTAGAGCTTTCAGTAATTCGAACGTCCAGAAATTAGAATCAGTGTTTGCAATACATTAAACGCTCTGAAAATCGAATTTCTGAAATTCTAATTTCTGAGCGTATTTTTTTTTTTGTTATTTGAACACAAGAAATCCCCAATTTTTTTTCATTCTGTTTCGACAAAGTAAAACTAAAAAGGGGAATCACCAAAAGATATATGTATGTTTTTTCCTATTTCTTGTTTTTTTGTCGCATTTACGTATATTTGTGGCTAGTTTATTTGTAAAATTTAATACGAGTGTACATATTTTGACAGTCTCTATTAATAAGTGAAAGTGTATCATTAGAAATGTCAAAAAAAAAAAAAAAACATAAGAAACACTTTATCATTGGGAACCAAAGTCAAAATATTAGAAAAGCTTAACAAAGGCGTTCAAGGTAACCGGTTAGCCCTAGATTTTAATGTGAAAATATCTTCAATCAGCTACATCAAATCACAATATTAAATGCTGATTATTATTTAATTTTTTTTAATACTTATGTAAAATATTTTAGTTTTTAATTACAAAAAATACATGTGATGCAATTGAATTGAATTGTTACGTTTTGTTTTCTTGCTTTTATTAAATAAAATTGAATTAAAAAAAAAATTAAAAGTGTTTTCAAGGTATATTTATCTTACTAGGTAGTGTCGTCCGCCCAGCTGATTTAGTAGTTCGACATGTCAAAAGTTGTATGTGTTCAAAAATTTTATAGTGTAGAAGTGAGAAGGCAATAAAACACATACACGCCTTCTCAAATTTCTTCTATGTTTTTTGACATTCCGAACTACAAAGCAACAATAAAATGCCATGTTGTTCTTGTATTGTTGTATTTGTTGTAGGGACGCCACTACCTAGTAAAATAAATATACCTTGAGTGTTTTATTTTAGTTTTTGGAAGTAAATTTACTAAATTTTTTATTGTTTATATGACAAAAAAAACGTCCAGAAATTAGAATAATTCAGAAATTAGAATTGCCTCAAAAACAAGGCGGTTCTAATTTGCGAGCGTCTACTGTATAGGGTTTTACAACCCTTTGGTAGTAGAATCGAACCTATATTGGCACGTCCATGCATTTTTTCGCTTGCACTGTGTTATTAATTCATCAAAACAAAAATTTCATTTTACTAAACCACAATTTCAACAAAAAAAACCGAAATTTCAAAAAAAAAATTTAAAAATTAAAAAAATACAAGAACATGCCAGACTGAAAGTTTTTCTACACATAATAAATGTTTGTGTGTGAAGCATATTTTAGGGTGAAGAGGGAAAATCTAGTACTAAAATGAACTCCAAGCGGCCAATAGGAGAGTATTTTTAACTTGTTTCAAATAACAAACGGCATGTTTAGCAAATTTTCGAACCATATTTTTTTTTTAACAGCAAGGAGTTAGTTCAGGCAATTTAAAAAAACAAATACTTTGTTAGTTTCGCTAAAAGTGCATATACATATAAAAGCTGGTCTAGTACGTTCAGTTTAGGTTAGTGTCCTTGAAATGCTAGTGTGTATAAAATAAATGTTTATACAGCAACCAGTCTCCTAATTATTCGGAAACGATATATATTTTCAAAACTCTTGTGAATAATTTTTCTAAATATAAGTTCCTAATTAAAGTAGACTAGTCTAAATACATACATATTTAATTGCATAAAATAACTTTGAGAAATTTAATTTTTTATAATAAAAAAGTGTTTTTGTTCGACTAGAATTTCATACCAAACTTGTTGTTGTTGTTTTAAAATCTTCAAGTGAAAAGTATGATCTGTATAAACCAAGGATCGCAAATAATTATTATTTTACAAATGTCAACCAAAGAAATCATAATGAAGGAGAAATGCCACAAGATAAAAAAGTATACCAAGATAAACATTTTTGCAAGGACTACCTTTGCATGCATTCATTTTTAATCCTTTGAGTTTTATTGAAAAAATTAAGTTTAAAAATAAAGAATTTTTAAAAGTTTTATTTGTACACAAGTTCTATTTTTTATCGGAAAAATAACAGTAATTTTTCGAGTTTTATTTTTGGTTTGGAAAACAACAGTTCTATTTTAAGTTATATTTTTTTTGGTTTTTAAAGATTATTTATTAAGTTGTATTTTTTGCTTTGAGAAACCAAAAAATAAAACTTGAAAAATAATCATTACAGGGTAATTTTTTAAATAAATTTTATAATCGTTACGACCATCCCTGGTATAATCAAATCTTTGAACCACTGGATTCTAGAGGAAAAACCTTAATTTTGGACTCCTTTTACAAAGAATTTAAGCAAGTTTTAATGCTTTATTTTGAAAAGTTTATTATTACTTGTAGTGCACCCTGGTAAAAGGATGACTAATATATTTTAATGTAAAAAATATCTCACCAAGGTATATTTATTTTACTAGGTAGTGTCGTCCACCCAGCTGATTTAGTAGTTCGACATTTCAAAGGTGTATGTGTTTAGAAATTTTATAGTGCAGAAGTGAGAAGGCAATAAAACACATACCCACCTTCTCAATTTTCTTCTATGTTTTTTGACATTCCGAACTACAAAGCAACAACAAAATGCCATGTTGTTCTTGTATTGTTGTATTTGTTTCAGGGACGCCACTACCTAGTAAAATAAATATATCTTGTGTCTCACTTTATTTAAAAATTTTGACAAATTCTTGTTTTTTTCCGTTTTTTGTGCTGATTGGTAAGCATAACATATATTTTTTTGATAAAATCTCAATTTTATTGTATAATTTCGATATTTTAGTGAAATTTTTTCGTTTAAATTTCGAGTTTTTTGTAACATTTTTTATTTCCTAGCAAAATCTTGGTAAAACTTCGATTTTGTAGTGAACTTTCGATTTGTTTTACGTTTAATTTTTTTCTGAGCTCTTGGTTTTTAAAATCACAAAGCTAAAAACGACAAAATTTAGGAAAAAATTGAAAGAAATAAAATAAAAGCAAAAACCATCTACAAATTATCAGATAATCCATTTTAATGTTAACACGGATATCGTTAAATTGACTCCCCTTTCTACCTTTAAGAATCCAGAATATATATACATATTGTCGCGTTTATTCTTAAACCACGTAAGCGCCATGAAGTCGTTTTTCAGAAAACGAAAAAAAACTTAATAACTTCTTTAATATGGGTTTCGAAATATTTTTTTTTTTGCAAAACATGGCTGTGCGACTCTCTGAAGGGTATAGAAACTTTTTTTGTTATATTTCTTACTTACAATTAATTGTAACCAAATCTGTCGCTTACGTGGTTCTGGCGCAAACAGCAAAATGCAAATATCTGTGTGTAAATAAAAATTTATTTTTTTATTTATCAAAAAAAAAATGTTAACTTTCCTTAAAATGCTCCAATTGGCCTGCAGCTTTCATGATTTTTTTAATCTTAAATACAAAAAACTTAGTGGTTGAGACTTTAACATTTCCAATTTGAAATATAAATACCATTATATTTTGCATGTAAATGTCATTTGTATGGCGCTTACGAGGTTTTGAAAATGGGTTTATTTATTTTTCATACAAACTTGTTAAGATGAGAATGTAGTCTGGTGGCAAATGTTGTTTACTACCATAACAACCAAAAAAGTCAATTTCGAAAAAATGTCGCTTACGTGGTTTAAGAAGAAACGCGACGATATGTGCCTCTATGGATCCTTTAGTGTAACGCAAAAGAATATTATCTTCTATACATATAATAAAATAGTAACTCATTTCCGTCTGTCAGTCTGTCTGACTGATTTTCTTTTGCGTTCGCATCACGTAAAAACTACTGGATGGGTTTTAACGAAATTTTGTCAGGAGGTACCTTAGTATCGTGATCCCAATATATGATACTTTTTTTTCCACAAAAATATCCTATTTCCAAGAGAAAGTGAGGAAAAAGCAGTAAATGGACGCAGTTGAACTAACCGGAAATGCATACTTTATTTTTTATAATGTAAAAATACATAAACTGATATGCAGCATAGTTTAGGTGAAATTAAAATCGTAAGGGTCTTTGGTGTGGATTGCTTTAATATTTTTAATAATTTTTATTTATTACCAAAATTATAACAAGAAGTTTATGTGTGTATCTACTTCTTAAAATCCTTTTCAAATTTATGCATACAATTTAAGAAAATATATCAAAAACTCTGTAAATAAAATGCACTTGACCGTAACAACCTTAACATTCTTCATTCGACTTAATTTAATACTCCAGGGATTCTCATAGACGTATAAAAATTTGCACATCATGAATTGGCAAAATGTTTGGGAAATGTGCGCAAAGTGTACGTAATGTGACCTTTTCCTTAAGACTAAATAATTTTATTTTATATATGTATGTGTTACCAGATCAAACTTGTATAAAATCGTCAAAATTTTAGCCAAACGCGTACGATAATAAGTTACGATTTATAATATATTAAACATCCTTTTATCCCTACATACAAAGTAGGAACTTGTAACCCTGAATAAATATTTTCTGTTTGTCATATATTTGCCATGTGTTATTTATATGAAAGAAATAAAAAACATACATATCATGAAATTCGATAAGAATTGATTTTATTAAGAAACTAGCCCGATTATAACAGTAATTTACAATATCAATAACAGTCATAATTTAGACATAATTCTTAAGCTTACTTTAGACAAGACAAATATTTCACGGAAAAGACTTAACCACTCAACATTTTTTGATTTAGAAAAAAAAAAAAAATATTTAGTTTCTACTCAATATTTTATGCTTATTTTGTCAAATATTTGCACATCTGAACCAAACGTTAGAGTTAATAAATAAAGTCATAGTATATGTATTATATTTCTTCTGTGGTGAGGAAAATTGGAATCTTGTGAAAGCCCCAAGATACATTACGGGTAGTAGGCTGCAAATTTGCAAGTAGGTTAACTAACAAAATCCATTTATTTTTATTTTTAATCTTTCAATAATTACATCAAGAACTAGCTGTCTCCGACACTTCGTCAGCGGTTACAATATTTTGTTTCATTTTGCTTTGAAAGTAATACACATCAAATTTAAAAACTCTTACTTTTTTAGTGCTTCAGATATGATTTATGTATTTGGTACCCATCCCTGGGTAATTGCTCAGGAACATGCCCTTTATATAAAATTCTAAAATTACTGTGGAGAGCAGACAAAAATAAAAAGTGCTGCCAAGTTTGTAGTACGAATGAATCGGTAAAATTGCGTACTTTTACTTCTATTTTACCTCTATTCTGTGTTGGAAATGAATTATTTTTACGGGAAAAAAGTATATTGATTCAAGATACTAAGATACCACTTAATTAAATTTTATAAAAATTCATCTAGTAGTTTTAACGTGATGCGAATACAGACAGACAAACGGACAACAGGCAAAATTTTTAGAAATTGCCATTTCGATTACCAACTTCAAACTAACTCGCCAGCAACAAAATTTTAAAAAAATATTTCATGTACAGAAATGGTCATGTTACAGTTTTATTATATGAATAGATGATAGAAAGAATATAACGTCATACACATGATTTTCCGTTAAATGTTTGTAGTTCCTCACGGTATGGGTGGCCAAGTCTGTAATCTGTAAATTTAATTAATGCAAAAAAAAGCTTGGCAAGCATGCAATTATTGTGCAATAAAAAGACAGTTTCACGACGTCATTAACCCAAAATGCGCAAAAAAATTAATTTTATGTGGGGGATAGCATAATCTTGTTTCTACCATTCGTTAGCACAAATTCACATTAAGAATCCCTAGAAAATTAGTATTTTTTATAACTGTTAAGTTTTTTACTAAACTTATACTTGAGCTTAAAATCAAGAATGAGACAATTTTTTGGCGGAATAACTCTTTCCAATAGAATTAAATCGTCACGAGAATTGTCTTTCTATTGGCTGATAATTCAGGGTAAAACAAATAAAACATAGAAAGTTCAAACGCTAGAAATAAAGTTGTCACCAGATAGACTTTGCAATAAATCGATTGTTTAGAGCGCTGTATGTCGAGATCCACCGTCTTGGTGTCGTTAATGTTTAGCTGATTAATTTTTGAGAACAAAAATTTATTCATCATAGCTCGATAGCGGTCGCCATTCGCCGTAACAGCAACTCCTTGCTCATTTCGAGAGAAATAAGGACCTATAATGCAGCCAGCGTGTTAACCGCAGTTAACACTCAATTTTAATAGATGTTAACGGCTTGAGGGCTTCTCTCCAAATACGGCAATTTTGCTTATTGACTTAACCATTTAACCAAAAATGAGCTTCTTAAAAATTCATTCATACAAATGCTTATCTTCAAATGAGCCCAAACAGCGAAAATGCTTCATACATAAGCTAAGATGATTCCGTATAATTTTTCACGTAGTCGAAGGACAAAGGCCAACAAGTTGAGAATGACGACGAATCGACATTTTTGCATCTGCATTAGTACTTCGCTCTACAGCAGCAATATTCTCTTCTTGCACGAGCTCTATTTTATAGCCACGTAAGCCAAGATGATTCCGTAAAATTGTTGTCAAAGAACAAAGGCCAACAAGTTGAAAACGACGACGAATCAATATTTTCGCGTCTAATTTATACTTCCCGCTAAAGCAGCAATATTCTCTTTCGGCACGCATAATTCTTTTTTTTTTTTGTTGATGGTTTTGAATCGAGAAGAGCAAAATTAGTACGAAAACTATTAACAACACTGCACAGCAATTCACTACAAACTGCTCTATTAACTTCGCGAATAGATTTATTTTATTGAAAGAAAATTTTCATAATTTGGTAGCGTAGTTCTGGCGTTAAACGATTCATGATTCAGTTTTACATTCTCTGCTGTCAAGCCATAGGTACCGAGATCATGCAGCTAAAAAAACAACCGATACAAAAGGAAAATTCATAAATAAACTTTTAAAAATTACTAAAATGACCTTTTGCAATTTTTTGCTATAAAAACCCTTTAAACATTAAAAATAAATATTTATAAATTTAGCATAGAAATGGTTACTAAAAAATCGTCTATTGACAATAATAAGTCCTCAAGTCTGGTAACCGTGAGTTGGGAATGAATTGATGATACACGCTACAATAATAAGAAATCCCATACTATTGAAACACACACTAAATATGTTTGTGATAGAAACAGGAAAGTAAATAAAAAAATGCAAAAACTTGTGATATGTGAACAATTTATCATTGTACAATGTACATGTATGTACTCGTATGTACTTTGAAGATGAAAATGGCTTAAAGTAAAAATCCGTAAAATTAGAAAAAGGCAAAAAAAAATTTTTTTTCGAAACACAATGAAGCTTTAGTGATGAAAAATTGAGAAATATAAGAAGTGATATGAATATCTGGACAATTGTCTGGAGTTCATTTGAAAGGTAATGGAAAGGAAAGAAATAAATAAAGAAAAGGAGCAATTTATGCAAATAGACTTAGGAATAAAATAACTTTGATGGACAACTTGGCTGATTTTTTATATTAATTTTATCAAGGGAATTGTGCAAAAAAAAAAAAGATGGGAAAGGAAGAAAAAGTTTTTTCAAAGAAAACATGATAAAAAGTTAGAATTTCATTTGATGAGATTATCACCATCAAATAAGAAAAAAGTTAACACTTCCTCGTAAGGATACTTAATTTAAAGTGCACGAAAGTTCCTTACTAAAGTAAATAATTTAAAGGAAATTTATTTTTAAAGAGCAATGGAAACAGGAAATAAATCACAAATACGTTCTTTACACTTGCAAGTTGTAGCCAATCTGTTAATTTAAATTATAACACTTTTGCGCTAAACCATCGAACAACCCCTTCTCTATATACTAGAATAAAAGAGTTTAACCCTTTTCTTTATTTTTCGTTTGATTGTTGTAACAACCATTTCCCTATTTTTGTTTTTCTAATTTTTTATTTTCTAATAAATGTAGAATATTTCTGGTATAAATCATTATTTGAATGTTGTATTGTGTTGTGTTTTGCTACATTCGATTATTTGAAAATGAGATCGTTTTGAGGACGCGTACATATGTTACAAACCCACATGTTTAAGGAAAATTGTCAATAACAACAATAATTTTTGTTTTACACAACCACTTAAAACTGCACAATTTTTTTGAAAACATTTACATTGCGGATTCTTCGCATAGGTGCAATAATAACTATAAAGTTTTTTTTTCGCTTTGGGGTTAGCTTTGAAAATAATTCGATTTGAATTAAAATAAATTACCATGACAAAATACAGGTAACTGTGTATGAACAGCTTAGTTCGATCCAATATTTTGATCCCTTTGAGTTATCCGCAAGTAGAAGAGAATAAAAGAAAGGACAAAATAGAAGGAAAGGATAAAGATAAGATACAGGGAAGAATTTCGAGTAAAGATACAGAAAAAGTTAGACAGACAGACAGACAGACAGACAGACGGGTGGAAAAAAGAAAGAAACCATAGAAGGCTCACTGGCCAATCAGTTAAGTAGCTATATCTCGGCAACTGGGAGTGGGTTAGAAAACCAACCGCAACTCCCCAAAAAGGAATTGATTGCTTCCAATAATGAAACATCAGAAAGGCTGATGTCATAGACGCTGAAGTGCAGGGCATTAGCAGAGGAGGTAATTGACTCTTTCCTTCTCCTCCTCCACCTCCTCCTCCTCCTCATTTTAGCAACTTCTGCAAAAGTCATTGTATGAAAGGCCCATCTTTCTCGCGTGGGCTCCGAATAGGTATATCCAGTGACGGTTGCTATTAATTTGCGCAGCTTCATGCATCCGAAATAACGAAGGCATTTGCTGTTGATCTAGCAAGAGCCAGTTTTTCAGTTAAGCAAGTCGACTCGTTGGACCATCAGATCTGAGCCAATTTATAGAGAGAGCACAGCTTATCCGATACCCGCAGGCGTGCAATAATAAGTAAAACCTAATACTTAAAATGGATGTTCCAACGTTGCAACGATGTACACGTTGGATATATTTTACTCTTGACATTTGAGGCCTTCCCAGCCTTTTTAAAGTTTTGTGGGTAAAATCGAGTTGGTTTCGTAAAGAATCTACCATTAGCAGTTCTTCAAAAATCTCTCAAATCAGTGCCGATATCCTTGATAATGATCAGCAGAAATCAAGGCAAACGATTGAAAGAGAACTAAGCTTTTCACCCAAAAAAAAGGTCTACATCCGTACAAAATCCATTCACAGGAGCTGAAAAAGAAGAATCTTAGGAGGTATATGAGAACCCCAATAAGTAAAATTTCCGGTATTTCGACAAGAGTCACTGTTTTTTGTGCGTTGCAATTATCACCAGTTTGGTTTTCTTTGAAAACAATAGTGGAGGGCTAAGGTATCGACGTCAATACAAAATAAATTTTAGCAAGATTTGAATCAAATTAATATGGTTCCCTCAAAACGTAGCAAATGTCATAACGGACTTATTTTTTTTTTTCTTGTTTTCCACCCCTATTCAAAGATCACCCAGTGTAGTTATTTTTATACAGCTTTAAGTCAGCAGCACAACAGGTTTTAGCCATAAATCTTTTTTGGTTTCTTAGTTGATGTCGTAGTTAGTTGAAGGTTATTTAGGGGTTTTTGAACGCCGTTATGTTATTGAAACTGGGGTATTTTTTACGTATACTTTGTTGTGTTTTGTTAGGTTAGATTAAGATTTATTAGCATCTGGAAAAGACATAAATTGTCGATTTGTATGATTGCCTACTATTTATAATCGATTCGAAAAATCGACTTTTAAAAAGATTTTTTTAATTTAATATTTCCTTGTTCATATGAGCATATGGGAATGTATTTGTTCGTTTCTTTTTTGCTCTCCAGATTGTTTTGATGTTTAATTCGTCAAGTGCTGGTTGAGAAAAATGCCAAGGAAAAAAATATAATAAGTATATTATCAGCGATGGACGTTTTACGAGAAAGATTTATACTTAAAGCCAAACTTGATTACCGAAAATATATTTATATAAATTAATAGTAAAAATTAATATTAGTTAATATTATTTTAATATAGTTTATTTGACCTTTTTAATAGTTTTAATTTTTAATTGTAATTTTCATAACGTTAATTTTTTAATTTTTCCTAATGATGCTACACAAAGGAGTAGCGAAATATCGAGAATAAAAATAAAAATAATTAACGACCTAAAGCTTGAAAATAAAAATAATTAAATACAAATTAGTTAATATTAATATAAAAAAATTATGTTCAAACAGAAAATGACATAAACACATATTCGCCACCTATAACAACATGCTAAAATTAAAGAGAATTAAATCAGATAGTTAATGCCTTCATTAATGTCTTACATCCTTTGGAAAGGGATAGGAATAGGAAAGACAGATGGTTAGAATGATAGTTGACTTTCGGTAACACTGCAATTGCACGTTATGATTATTTTTAGAATAATGTTGCAGATCCTCTGGTATTATTTAGGCGCAAGAATTTGAAGCTAGTATAGCCAATTTATAATTATTTTACTTCGTCGGCGATTCAGTGCTATATGTTATTACCTGTGATATGTACTATTGTGAATAGAATTAATACATATAAAAAAAAAACGATTTTGACATGGCTGATTATTGAACTCGTAACCTTGCTTTTGTAGGCAACGTGCTAACCACTTAAGCCACAGCACCCACCAATTTTTTTGAGCAGTCTTCTGGGGGTTCATTGAACTCTAAATCACAGAAAAAAATTTTTGCTCCAATAAAAGGTTTTATTTAGTTTTAGACACAAATTTAATTTAATGTTTTATTGATTCAATCATTTTTTTAATTAGAAATTTAGTTTGTTCTTTATTAATTATGAATATATTTGAATCAATTAAAAAAATTAAAACTGTTTCTGACAATAATTAAAACCTTTAATTGGAGCAAAAAAAAATTTCTGTGAATGCGGTAATTTTAAGAAATAATGAAACCACTTAGAGTGATATAATTGGAAAAATCAGAGTCTACTCATTATTACAATTTATTAACCCTATTGATGGAAAATAAATTTTGATGTGAAAATAAATTTTCTAAAGATCCTAGACTACTTTTTTCCACAAGTTTAGTGTCACAATCTGTCAGTTATACTTTCGACAATTTCTTTGTTTTTGAAAATCAGTAAAATCAGATCTTCTGTGGAGTATATACAGCAAAAAATGGTTGCGCTCTATTTTTCCCACTTTTCCCGTGTTGTGGCTACTTTTTTCGTATTCAGTTTTTTGATTTATCACAAAACCAAGAGTTCGTTAAAGAATTTAAAATGCACCAAAACATTTTCACCAGAATTTTTTTTTTTAATTTAAACAAAATGAAACGAGCCTTAATTCAAAACATCGAAAATGCGCCAAAAGATCGAAGTTTCAACAAAATATCAAGATTTTATCAAAACTTAAAAATTGCCAAAAATATGAAGAATTATTAAATTTATATGAAATAAAATAATGATTTTTCTGCTATTTTAATATTTTTCTACTATTATTAGGGTTCTATACCAAAAACGTAACCCTATTGTTTTCGCTACAATGTCTGTCCGTCCGTCTGAACTGTAGGAGGCATACACTTAAAATTTACAAACATTAATTAAAAATTAGTTCGCTATATAAACAAGTATAAAAAAATAATCCTAAAAAGTAAAGGATGTTAGTGACGTGACGTTACATGTATATGGCCTAATTTGTAAACCATAATAGATATACTTGTGAAATTTTCACAAATGGTGTGTTACTATGACCCCTATAAAAACAGTAAAAATTAAAGGGTTTTCCGACAGTGACGTGTTTTGCATGTATAAGAAAATATTTTTTGAACCGTTAAAGTCTACCTATTACGGTTCCTCTTCCAATTTGTATTTAAGATGTGTTTCCATGGCCGCCATAACAATTACTAAAAATTAAAGGGTGTTCCCACAGAGACATGATTTGTACTTAAATAGCCTTATTTTTTGAACTGTAATAGATAGACTCTTGAAATGTTTGTACTGAAGATGTTGTACTTCGGCCGCTGTTACAATTGCTAATATATAAAGGGTGTTGCATCGGTGACATGTTTTTCCCGTATATTACCTTATTTTTTGAACCGCAATAGCTAGGCGCCTGATATTTTTATAAAAAGTTTATTACCATGGCCGATATAACAACAATTATTTAAATTTAAAGGGTGTTCCAACCGTGACGCAATTTTCGCGAATATGACTTTAATTTTAAAATTAAAGGGTGACTTATAAGCAAAGGCCCCCAAACCAAAAAATGTGGTTAAAATGTAATGCAGTGGTTTGCTAAATATTTAGCAAAGGGACACAAAAGTACCTTGTTAAAAGCTGGTATGGTAGCTGGTATGCTACTGATTTAAAATTTGTGCATGTTTTGTTCTCTGTGAGATTCTCGTAGAGATTGTGTACGTGCTCACAGACCCTTATGGGGTGCGTGGGAGCTCTTGCTTATTAGACATGATAAAATTAGAAACTTAAATTTTTAAAGTTTTACTAAACGAAGTACGCAACCCTACATGTGTGAGCCTAACTCGCACTTGACTGATTTATATTATTAATTATAGATATTTTATGAATCAAAAAACGTAGTAATTGTTACCTGGGTAAACTTAAAACTTATTAAAACTAGCTGTGCCCACACACGTTGTGTGCATCCTGACAATATTTTGTTTGATTTTGCTTTGAAAGTAAACCATACCAAATTTTAAGACTTTTACGTATTTACTTTATATAAAGGTACCCGTCCCTGGATAAAAATCTAAAATTTATATATAATCCTAAAATTTTAAAAATTATTTTTAAGATCTGTAAAAGACAGACAGGAAATGAGTTACTCATTATTTTAAAACAGTGCCATCTATTGGGCAATATTGCTAAAATATACTTCTTTGAAAAATAAAAGTACGCAGTAAATTTAAATCGGTAAAAAAATTCGGTGTACCTTCACTGCTTTTTCTTCACTTTCTCTTGGTATTAAGATATTTTTGCGAACACAAAAAAGACAGACAGACAGACAGACAGACAGGAAATGAGTTACTATTTTATTATATGTATAGATAAATACAACTGTAGAATGAGATTTTATTAAACTTTTATTTTTATTATTTTTTTGTAAGTTTAACGTTCAACAATTTTTGTGTTTAAATCATAAAAAAAATCATAAGTTAGAAATAAATTATGATTTTAATTAACTTTTCTTATGATTCCCTAGCAGATCAAATCCTCAAGAATGTCAAACAGCATTTTCCAACAAAAATTTCGAACCTAAACAAAATGTTAATTTCAAATCGAACAATTTATTGGCATGTGCCACTCAAAAAAAATATTTGTATTGAATAAATGCTTAAATTTGCTTATAAAAAACTAACTTCAGGGAATTATTCATTTTGTTTTTCCCCTCTGCCGTTGCAGGCGAAACCATAATGAAATCATAATTTCTTAAAATTCAAGAATAAAACACAACAACAATAAGTTCATTCTCTTAAAAACAACAAAACACTCCTGATGAAAATGACAAAGAATAATGACGATGCGGATGATGGGTGTTGAAAAGGGATGTGTTACCCTGTGTCTGCAAACGAAACGAAAAGACGGACAGACAGACAGACAGACAGTGAAGTGTAAATAAAAAAATTAAAATAATAATAATAACAATAACAATATTTAAAAGATTTTGTTCATGGAGTATGATTTGTATGGTGGGTGGTGAGTATTTGAAAAAAAAAAATTCAAGTGCCACCAAAATCAAATTTGCATAATTCAAGTTTAAACTTAATAAAATCTGTTTTGGTTACTTTTAATAGAGAGAACATAAGGATGATTCGTTTTGCATAATTTCCTTTTGTGTACAATTTAACAGCACAGAGTTTTATAAGTCAGAATTTTTGATTATGTCATGTTGATGGGCGGTTTTTAAAATTTACAACCAAATTTAACACAAGGTTATCTTTATAATTTCACTAATATTTGCTAATAATACAAATGGCAAATAGTTCCTTTTACACTTCGAATGGAATAGAATGTTAAGAATAATCGCATGTTAAATTATTACGAGTCAAAAATGTACTTCAGCTTGCGATAATCTGGAAAGTAATACTGATTTTTCTAGGATTTTTTACATGTTTGTTTTCTGTTGTTTAAAATGTTTCTCTACATTGCACATTGGCACAGAATCAAAATATTTTGGAAATAACTCAGCCATTTGTAAAATGCTTGGCCGATTGATGCAAAAGTATCTCAGCTTAAGTTTTGACGCTGGGCAATATCTACTTGCTAGGGGTGGAACTATGTGGTCTCAAATTCGGGTTCCTCACACCTGCAAATTATTTTAGAGCTTAACATTTCTTCAATTATTGTTTGATTTTTAAGAATTATACATGGTTTTAAAGATCTAAAAAATCCTCCTTTAAAGAACAGGTGGAAGTGGGTTAGCTGACGGAGAAAAAATCAGAGACAAAAAGCAATAGTTTTGTATCGCATTCTATAGAGGGCTTATTGTGACCACTGAAACAATATAGTACACGACCGGGAAATATATTTGGAAAAAATTTAATTATTTTACGAGTAGAATGGCATGCCGCACTGACTTTTTGCACCTATAAATGTACAACATACATACTTATATATATGGCTACCCCAATTTGTAAAAAAAGTTGCAAAATTGCAAAATTTCAAAATTTTTTATTTGAAATTTTTAAAGCGTGTGGTGCTATTTTTAAAAAACCAAAAACTTTCAGCTGTTGTTCTTTTTATTTGGTAAGACTTTGTTGCATAAAAATAAAGCCGAATTCTTATAGATAGATATAGATAGATAGATAGATAAAATTCTTTATTTGTTGTAATAAATTAACATTTCAAAGATATATCTTAATTGTAAATTACAAATTGTTAAACAATAAAGAACTACGACATGGTTCAATACCGTCTGTCGGAAAAATTGGTTTATACATTTTTTGTTTTTAATGAAATTCAAAAATTAAATTCTCTTATTAGCATACTTCTGTATTTTAATGAACTTTTAAGAAAATTGAATAGGCTTAACCATTTAGTTTTATCACCTCCATTTAGTACTTGGATTATTTTAACATCATCTAGGATCAAACTACCAAAATGTCTTAATCTTAGAAAGTTAAACACCGGACATCTTCCAATGAAGTGGTATGTTGTCTCGTTTTCGCCAAGATTGCACATTGAACAAATTCTGTTGTTACCTTCTTTGTACTGATTTCCGTTCAACCACAAAAGATCTCCTCGAGCTTTCATTATATAAGATATTTGCTCTTGGCTATACTTCTCATTACAATACGTTTGGCCTTTAGAGAAATCTAAATGTTTAAAAATTCTTTGTTGACTGTTTTGGGCATTTGTAATGTGTTTTTGGCTTGTTGCAAGACTCATTGATTCTATGAGACTTCTACAGCTATTTTTCCAACTTATTTTACTCTGCTCTATATTGATGTGGTTTATATTGCATTCTTGCAACTTGTCCAACAAATCCTTATACCAGTACAGTTTCTTTGCTATGACTATTCTCGATAGTTTGTGGGGTAGCCTGCTTTCTTCGTAATCAAAAATTGTTTTTGAAATATATTGCAGGTGTAAACTATATGTGTAAAAGTGTCCTTCTATTTGTGCGGTTTCTAGGGCCATTACGTAATTTGGAGTGTTCTCTGGAAGACGTAGCACACGTTTAGTAAAAAACCGTTGAAGTTTATCAACGTCATCAAACCACGAGTAACCCCATATTTGTGCTCCATAACACTGTATGGATCTGCATACCGCGAGAAACATTTTCCACTTGGCTTTAAGTGATACTTCCTTTTTGCCAATAAAGTTTTTCCAAGTTGCATTAATACTGACTTTAGCTGCATCATTTTTGGTACTTATATGTTTTGTAAAAGACAACTTCGGGGTGAGTAAAATCCCTAGATATTTGTATTCTGAGACTATTTTAACCTCCTCGCCATTAAATGTCCACTTTTCTGTAGATCTAGCTCGGCCACCTTTTTTAAAAACCATGATTTCAGACTTTGTAAGATTAACTTCCATACCCCATAAATGACAATATTCTTCCAGATTGTGGATCATTTTTTGCAATATGTAAACATCATCAGCCACTATCACAATATCATCAGCGTACATTAAAACTCGGACATTTAAATTTTCAACAAACAAACCTCCTTTTAAAAATTCATGCATATCATTTAAATATAAGGCAAAAAGTAAAGGTGATAATAAACAACCTTGCTTAACTCCTGTTTTTGTATTAAAAAAGTCGGAAAGATTAGAACCTTCCCACACTGCAGATTTTGTGTTGTGGTAAACTTGTTCTATAAAATTTACAATTTTGGTTGAAACGCACATTTGTCTTAGCTTGTATATTAATAATTTTCTTGGTACACGGTCAAAAGCGGCTTTAAAGTCTACGAAGAAAGCATACACTCTTCGGTTCTCTGAGAATTTTATATTGACTATTGATGATAGGTTATAAATACTATCAACTGTAGAATAGCCTTTCCGGAAACCCGCTTGGTACTCATTCAAGATGCTATTTCGATTTGACCATGCTGTTAATCTTTCATTAATTATTCCCATCATTATTTTACCAACACAATTCATAAAAGATATCCCCCTATAATTGTGGGGTTGGTTTACGTCGCCTTTTTTATGAATAGGAAAAATAATACTTCTCTGGAATGCCTCACAACTATCTTGACCATTAAGTATATTCGTATATGCTTTTGCGAGCTCGATTAAAAAAGTATTGCTGGCATTTTGGTAGAATTCATAAGGAATACGATCTTCTCCCGGTGCTTTATTTGGCATAGATTTAGATAGTTGATCTTTTATTTCACAAAGCGATATATGTGTATCTAGTTCATAATCTTCTATTAAGTTTGGAGCATATAGTACATCCATTGTGTTAACTGTTGGGTTCAGCAATAACTCAAAATATTGTTTTAGAGAATCTACATTCACTTTACATCCAATATAGTTTTCTTGTTGCCTTATTTCTCTTGCTAAATACCACCATGTTTTACCGTCCTTTACTGTATTTAACTGCCTTTCAATATACTTATAGTAATCACTTCGCTTGGTTTTACATAGGTTTTGATAGTAATATAGCTTTTCAGTGTACTTTTGTTTGTCATAACTAGTTTGAGATTTTCTAAATGCTTGTAGGGATTTCATCGAGTTTTCTCTTGCTTTTCTACATTCTTTGTCAAACCATTTACATTTAGGAGCATGTTGATTAATGTAAATTTTCGGTGTTGTATAGGATTCTAAAATAAGGTTGTTTAAATCGTTAAGCTTTATTTCGGTATTTGTTGATTTAAGTGTTTGTAACTTCCTATCCAGTTTTTGAACAAAATTTTGATTATTTTGCGACTTCCAATTTAGTTTTGGCAATAAACCCATTTTTTTCGTACCATTCAAAACATTATTAAATTTTATATTCAAAGTTATAGGTAAATGATCAGACCATATGTGATTTTCAATAACAAAGCTCTCGACTACATTTAATAATTCAATTGAAGTTGCACATAAATCATTAACCGAATTACCTATATTGTTAACAAAAGTAAAATCGCCATCTTCATCACCCCGTGTTCTTCCATTCAAAATCACCAAACCATAGTTATTGCAAAACTCCAAGAACTTTCTGCCATATAAATTCGCTGTTTTATCTTTTGATCTTCTTAATTCTAAACCAGATGGAAAAGATGTTGCAATATAATCATTCAAAACTTGTTGTTGTTCTCCTATTCTTGCATTCATATCACCCATAATTATTAGGTTTTTTACATCATATTTTTCCAAGCATTCTCTAAAACTATTGAATTCATTTACCCAATTTAAGCCTCTTAGATATACAGGAATTATATTATATTCGAAGTAATTACTTTTCAAAAATATAATATCAAAATATCCATAATTTCGGTACTCATGCTTCACTCCGAAATTCAATAAATCCTTCTTGACACCACAAACATAACCACCTATACCCCTACCAAACCTGCTATTTCTCAAGGCTGGTTTCCAAAAAGTTTCAAATTTATTAAATCTGTTTTTAAATTTTTGTATATTTTTTTCTTCAATATGCGTTTCTAG
Organism: Phasia obesa; assembly: GCA_949628195.1. Lineage (NCBI taxonomy): Eukaryota > Metazoa > Arthropoda > Insecta > Diptera > Tachinidae > Phasia > Phasia obesa. The sequence continues at coordinate 43,690,646 of OX451217.1, forward strand.
CAAGATAAATACATCGTTTTGATCTACATATTCATAAAAATCCGGGTGATAAAACTTATTGGTTAGGCCATGGACGTTGTATGATAATATTTTTAAATTTACTTTATTATTAAAACAATCTAAATTTTCTTTATATTTTTTTTGTAAACAACTATGTTTTTTAATGTTTTTTAATAGTTTTTTGACTTAATATTGACCAAAATATCATTATAATCTACCTTAAAAGCTTGTGCTTTTTCACCATATATCTCCTTCAAGACTTCCCCTCCATTACTTTGGCCACACATTAGAGTTTTACTATAGTTCCATCCAAAACTTTTTCCATCAATTATTAACTTGTCGTCTTTAACAATAATTCGTTTACTTTTATCCACCAACAAAATATCTTTTTTTAGCTGTAACATTATTTTTTTGTGCTCCTGCCGTTCCATACTTAATTCACGGTCAATATATATATACGTTCCAACAATATTCTTAGTATGCTTAAATACCTCAGATACCATAGATGATAACTTCAGCTCAACCAATACCGTCATTTTCCCATTATTTTCAAAAATTTTTCTTGTTTGTTCAATATCCACTTTATTTTCTATTTTAAGTACTTCTTTAAACAACTTCTTAACCGCTCCATAGGGAGATTGCTGGCTTACCAAACCTCTGATTATTAACTTTTTCCTTGATAAGTCATTTTCAAGCTGTCTGATTCTTTTTTGAACACTCTCCTTATTATTCTTCAGCATTTGGATTTCATCCTGCATTTTTTTATTTTCTGTTGTCAATCTATTTACCTCCGTCTGTACCTCCTTTACGTTTTCAGTTATTTCCCTTAAATCATTTCGTGTGGGCATATTTTTTAACTTTTCATCCAAGACTGTTGACATTAATTTTATTAGCTCCATCGTTGTCATCTTTCCAACTTCATCTGTTTTTTCAAAATTTTCTGGTGATGTTTCATTTAATCTTCTTTTAGGCGTTTGTTGAATAACGTTTGAATTTATTTGTTTATTCATTTTACTTTATCTAGAAAATCACGATCTGGCAACCCGCTGGTAAATTCAATTCGCCTTATAAAAAATAAAAACACTATTTTGTTAGAGCAAGACCAGCTGATGTACTTCTTATATCAATTGTATTCGTTTTTGAGTGTTTTTGCGAACTTCAAGTTTTCCAATAAAAGATTATCAAAATTTCACTTTTTAATAATTGTAATTAAACAAAAAGTACAACAAATTTTATCCTGCGATTACATGGAATGATGGCGATCCCGGTATATTTAACTTCAATCAAATTCTTGGCAAAAAATTAGGATGTTTAATGTCACTTATTCAAAAAATATTGGGAGCGTAAGTACCATGTGTCTAACTTTCACAAAATCTCAACCCCCGAATTCTTATATTTTTAGGATACCCTTTGAATGCCTATTTTAATAACTCTCCACTTCGTCGATTGCATGAACAACGAACGTTACCAGTATTTTACATGAGAGTACTTTTGTGAAAATGTTTATTTGTATTTTGGCAGATACGGCGAAAATCTTTAATATTATTTACGGGTATATAAAATAATGGTGTAAAATTAGGACGGAAGTCTACTGTGGCCTTAAAGACCGGGCACATAGAATCCGTCATACCTTATACGTCGACTTTCTCGACGTACAAGAAAGTTAAAATACAGGTTTTCTAATGAGCGTTGTCACAATTAGTACGTCTCCGTCAACGCAAAGTACGTAATAACTTTTGACGTACTACGTTGAGAGCAGTTAAGAGCTATAAATTGGTATCTCTTTATTTTTCTCTCTTAAAATTAAATTTTTGTGTTAAGTGGCAGCCAAAAAAAAAACAATTATCAAAAAACAAATAAATTAAATAAAGTAAAATGGCAAAAAAAACTTTACAAGTGTTTTTTTTCTTATTTAACATCCGTCAACAAAGTACTCATTGTGTCAACCTCTTCCGTTGATACTTGTTTTCAGTTGAGTACGTTAAACTTAAAATAGTACTATTTTATATTAAAATATATTATATTAAAATAGTATTATATTAAAAGCATCTTGAAAATGATGTCTTTACATCGAAAGCGCTCGCCAAACGAACCAAAACAACAGCCAGTGACGACGGTCTTCATCGAAAGGTATGACAACAGTGTTTTGTTTACAGGCGGAATAAATCCAAACAATTTAATTAATTAAGGTATTTAAATAAAACATATTACTTATACACTTTATAAATTCTTTGTACTTTTACAGAAACAGGTGAACTTACCAGTTTCACAAAACAGATTGCCGAAGACTATAGGTATTGCACTACAACGAAAGAAGGACTCAAAGAAAACCTTAAATGGTACGGCTTAGCATTAGTAAACTCCCACTCCTTACAAAGTTTTAATAAACATTTTTTGTATTGGATACTCTAATATCTGAATTCTTTTTTATTTATAAACACACTACAGGGCCTAAACAAACGCATATCATTCAGATGTCCTTAATTCACTTCAGCTCGAAATTGATTTATTGCTTCTGCCTCCGTTAACATTCTCCTGAAGTTCGCTGGCCTATTTTTATTGAACCTTGTAGAATATTAAGGAACAAATAGCTTGAATTTCCTTTAAAAACTTTTTTAGAAAATAAAACATCTTACAATAAAATCCAGGTGAGCTGAGATGAAAACCAGATCAGACAACTATTAAAAAAGAAATAATTAAACAAAAAAAAATATTATTATTTAAAGCGAGAAAGAATTGGTAAGAATAGGCAATTTCAATTTTTTTTACAAATTTTTCTCAATTTCTTTTAGGAAAACAACTTCACCATGTATAATCGTGGCTGGTAGTAACTTTGCAATCTTTGTTATCTGCTGATACTAATTACGTAAATTGTATTTATAAATACGAAGGCAAATAAGACAAATATAAATGTTTAGCAAAAAACAATAAAAACATTTCGAATAACTCCTAAACCACTTTGTTTTTTAATTTAATTTTACAAATTGCATTTTCCAAAATTCCAACAAAAGCCTTTAATCCTTACTCACTGACCACTGTGACATATGCAGAAATATAAAGTGACTTTTCGATGTAACATTTCTATTACTATTTACATTTGCCATGATCTAAAGGATTAACAATTGTAAGACCCAACACTTATATGTTTTGTCTTGTATTAATTTTGTTTTCATAGCAATTCATAGCAACTCTCTTAAAAGGATGAATCAATGAATAAAAAGGCAACACAAAAAAGACAAATAAAAATTTTTAGCAACCCTTTTAGAAGATTTTAAACTTCGCCAAAATTACCCTTCGAATCTTCACAGTCATGCTGTGAAATTATTTATTTTAACATTTTAAAATCGCATTGATAAAACAAACTTTGAAGGGGTACATTTTGCTGCTGTCTAATTCGATTTAATGCGATTTGACCTGATGTCAACAAAAAAGTCAAACCCCTTTTTTTAAGTTTTCCTAGATTCGAAAATCTACAATAATAAAAAAAACAATGCATATGAACAAAAAAGGTAATAAGGGAAACATATGTAAAATTGAATGGAGAGTGTGTCCTTGTATCGTGGTAAGGTTGAGCGTGTAATCAAGTGGATTTGTTTTGTTAAATATTTTATGAGTGTAAACAGTAATTTAATTTTCACAAATGCAACAAATTAGTGGTTTCATTGAGTCAACTAAGGGAGTGAGCATGTATTTCTGGTGTTGGTTATCATTTATGCTGATTGGGTAGATCGAACTGTATATAAAAATCAAACATAAAAATTGGAAAAAATTTAATGGAAACAATACAAACAAATTAAATGGTCAGTCGACTAGACCAAACCATTTGTAATACTTTTAGTTAAAATTATATAAGACTGATACATAATTCCAAGTCGGTAGGATATTTAAGAAATGAAAATGAAAAAAAGTTCGCTAGTAGGTAGTGTAATAGAGTATTAGTTCGGGGTTGTGGGTTCGATTTCCACCAAAGAATCTGGTATTTGTCACTACAAGTTAGCAGGAAGACCAAGAAGGTGTTTGGATAAAATTCGGGTGCCATAATAAAAAAGTAGATGCTGGGGAGGCCTTAACCTTGGGAAAATGTTAGTAATTACCATACTCTGTGATGAAGAAGAATGTCGTCATGTATCAGTCACCAGGCTGAAATCAGTACAGTTGAGAGTAAAAGAAAAGTGATAGCATGGGACTCAATGAAATTAAGGTAGCCATAAATTACCAGTCGGATACCGGAAATCATTCCCATTTTAATTAAGGAAGCCTTCATTGACCTTTAAATATAAAGATACTATGTCTCAAACTAAACGAAAATTGATATTTATCTGAGGTAAAAACTAAGTTCATGTTTATGATTAATAGACATTTGTATCGATTAACTTCGCGGCAATTTTCTTTAAAGTAAGAAGCTTAGCGAGGCACGAAACAATTTTACGTACATTAATCGCATCATAAATGGTGATAAGACATACGTCAACAAGAATCTCTTTGACAAACACGATAATCGCGTATTACCTTTATAATGCACTACACGACACTATGTGACTATTTTCAGATACATAAGTTTGGCAAGGCGTGCTGAAATCATAGATGGCCTAAAGAAAATAGGATAAAGTGACTCCCTCGATTTTGATGCATCAAAAGTGCTTTAAGGACTTATTATAACGCTGGCAAATAATTATATTGCCACTACTGCGGACCACTTTATAGGGCCCAAAATTTTCGGCATGATAATGTACAAAAGTTTTTTTAGTTCACCCTCAACAAGCATAAAATACTGTGATCATGAAATACTTATGGAAAATATAAGAAAAATTAACAATTTAAATTTAAATTCCCACTAGTCAAATATTTGACCATATAGGCGTAACCACTAAATAATGTAAACAATTTGTTGGTCTTATCAAATAATCAGTAAGTCACATTATGATTATTATCCCATAAATCATCATTTATTGATATACATGTCATGTAAGATTGAATAAGCACTGCAAAAATAGTGGTTCCGTTTTTTGCGGCAAGTATTTGACTTGTCTGAACACAGCTTAAGTTTTATGAAAAACGATTTTAAAAATGTTGTTTATTACATTTCCGAATTTTATAATTTTAGTTCATAGTTTAGCATAAGTATGTATTTCGTAAATATATAATTGCATTTCTTAATTTTCCAATGGTATTTATAGAGGAAAAAAGATTCATCAAAAGATCAGTTTTAAAACTTACGAATACGCATGAGTGGGACGCATCTCTCTTACAGACATCTATATCTATACATATAATAGAGCTGTAATAGGACCGTTTCTATACCGGAAATATTTTTTTTGCAAATTTTGTTGCAAACACCAATTTTTGGAACTCTTGTCTGTCTGTTTGTAGTGTGTGATTTTTATTAAAATTTTGTGAAAAGGGACTTTTTTCCGTAAAATATATCCCAGTTCCAAGACAAAAAAAGAGATTAAATAGTGAAATTACTATATTTTACTGGTTTAATGGTACTAAAAACTTGGCAGCACTTTTTATTTCTGTAAACGATAAATATAACTAGAGGAGAAGTCATAAAATTATTATTACCTTTAGACTTTTTTTTGAGAATATTTATATTTATTTAACTCCGCAATTTCCGAGAAGAATTTTCATGGGCAAATATATTTTTTTAAATATGAAAAAAAAGAAAGTGTTAAGTAGGACTTATTACTTTTATTTAATATTAATTATATTTCTCATTAATTAAAAAATATTAATAATTATACTTATGTTTTACTTTTGAATTTTATATGAATATTTTCTAATTTATTGAGCGTCTTGTTTTTCTATTTTATTTAATTTTATTAAAATGTGTGTGCAAACAAAATATATGTTCTCTATCTTTATATGTAATACTAAAACAAAAATATAAATCATCCTGTTATAGAAATGTGTAAAAACCAAATAGATTATAAGCTTAATTTAATGCTACACCAACTGTTAAACCAAGTATCCAAGGGAATACTACCCACTATGCTTTGTCTATATGTTTTATGGTCACTCATAAATTTTGTCATCTGTGGCATTGAGGCAATAAAAAGTGTAGGGGAAGAATTTTGTAAAGTGCGTTTGGTCACTTTTAAATAAAAAGAAATATGTTTGAAGAGCCAAGTTTTTTTTATAAAACACATTAAATGAAAAACATTTTCTTTGCAATAACATAACACTTGGGGTACTCACTAAACCACATTAAAAAATATTTGTAAACTAAAAAAAAAATTTAAAAAAATCTAAATTAAAAAAAAAAATTGAAAAAAATAATTTGTTATGATTGGTATCAAATTAAAGCTTATTAAGTCCTCTTAATTACTCAACTCCCTAGGGTTTATAGACCTAGAATTATAATATATTTCCAAGCCAGATCCTTCTGCTAGTTTTTTAAGTAGGCGCGTTTAGCCTTCTGATTTTAGCTATGAGTCTGATGTTTAATCTATATACTGTACACACATGAGCGTAATTATCGAATCTCTCGTCATCTGGATTATGGATTCGAAGACATGTATTATATGCAAGAGCCCCCACGGAAACCACTAAGGGTCAGTAAGCACATACACAATCTCAACCAAAATCTTACCAAGAGAACAAAACATGTAAAAATTTTAAATCAGTAGCATACCAGCTTTCAGGTTTGTGTCACTTTGCCTAAATAAAGAATCCGCGATCTAACGTTTTTTTTTTTCAACTAGTGCTTATTTCGTAAATGGTAACACTTAGCTCATGTCTGATTTGACAGAGAATTAGTTTTATCCTTCCGCTGAACGAATATGGTTGTGTATACGCTTGAACAACGCTGGGAAATATTGACTTACAGAAGATGACGATTTCGCTAAAAAAAAAATCATTTTTTCAGATGAAGCTCATTTTGATCTTGGCGGGTATGTAAACAAGCAAAATTGTCGCATTTGTGGCACAGAAAACCCGCACGCATACATTGAAAAGCCGATGCACCCAAAACGAGTCACTGTTTGGTGCGGATTTTGGTCCAGAGGCATAATTGGGCCATTTTTCTTCGAAAATGGGCAAGGAGTGGGCGTTACAGGCCAACCGAGGCAGCCATTTGAAGGATTGTGCTTTCAAATAAAAAAAGAAATTTGAGAAAATATTCAGTAGTTTTTTTTATAGCATTTTAACAAAAAAAGGTTATTTGGCGGACCCGTTATTTAGCAAACCAATTCATTTTCATTTTAACCACCTTTTTTGGTTGGGGGCCTTTGATTATATGGGTTTTGTATAAATAACCACCAAGAAGCAATGTTTAACTTTGGTAGCAACACCTTTTTGCATTGTTGTTTCTTTTTTTAGCATAAAAATACTGAAAAGTATATTTTAGAAATATGACAAGTTTCAAAGTACATATGTATATAGATTTTACATTAAAGCGCACTGCTCAACAATGGTGTTTTAACTCGAAATTTTAATATTTTCGCTTTTTACGAAATTTGACTATTCACCATATTTAATGTAAATAAATCAGTCGAGTCCGAGTGAGACTCACACACGTGGCGTTCCGTACTATGTTCAGTACAACTTTAAAAATACAAGTTGTTAATTTTTTATTTATTTATTTCTTATGATGCACCCTTTAATTTTTAATTATTTTTTATACTAAAGCAAAGTACCCTGTGTAAATATAAAGTGTCCGCCTATAACGGTTAGAAGAGAATTTATTTTCGTTACTTGTTGTTACAGTAGATATAACTGTTCAAATATAAGGACTTTCTATGAAAATATCAGAAAACTACCTATTGCGGTTTAAAAAATAAGGCAATATAAGTGAAAAACATGTTATTGCGCAACACCCTATAGTTATAGGGGCGATGGAAACACATCTACTGTAAAAATTTTAAGAGTCTACCTATTACAAATCACGACACTGTCGGATTACCCTTTACTAATTGTTATAAAGGCCATATTATTACACCTTTAGCGAAAATTTCAAGAGTTTACCTATTTTAGATCAAAAATTAGGCCATATAAGTGCAAATGACGTCACTGTTGGAAAAATCGCCCTTTAATTTTTACTATTTGATATAGTGGTTATAGTAATACACCTCCTGTAAAAATTCCAAAAGTTTACCTATAATGGTTCAAAACTTAGGCCATATACATTGAAATCACGTCATTATCGGAACACCCTTTAAATTTTAGGTTTAGTTTTTATACTTGCTTTTATAGCGAACTAAGTTTTAATTACTGTTTGTAAATATTAAGTGTGTGCCTCCTACAGTTCAAGAAATAAACACATATACGTGAATAAAACGTCTCTATCGGAACACCCGATAAGTTTTAGTATTTGTATTTATACATCTTATGTGAAAATTTCAAGAGTCTACCTATTACGGTTCTAGAGATAAAAGGCACTAACAGAAGGACAGACATTGTAGCTAAAGCAATACGGTTATGTTTTTACCCTTTGGGTACGGAACCCTAAAAATTAATATTTTAAAATTTGGAGACAGTACAATATTGAACAGTTGCGATATACGAGTATGTACTTATATTAAATGACGATAAATAATTTGCTTATCAATGTTAAGAGAAAAATTTATCAATAAGAATTGGTTTTTCACCCTTCGATTCTACATACTTAGAATATGTAAAAATTTTGTTTTTCTCTGTGCACAGTCTAGTCGCCATTAAGGCCCTTGAATCTCAAGTTGTGAAATCCAATTGTGTGCTAATTTTTAATTTGATACCTGACCCAACTTAAACGATACCGTAGAAGGATAGTTTGGGTTACAGGGCATGAGGGCATTCGTGGAAACGAGATGCCGATCAGTGTGCAGGGGGTGTCATGGACGAAACTTCAAACGGGAATGGTCGCTAAAAACGGTCGCAGATGAATCAACAAAGAAAGAACGAAAGCACTACTGCTATCGAAAAACTCGATATCGCTTTTATTAGCATCAAAACAGCGCACTGTATGAGTATATAACACCTTCTCTGCAACCGTCTGGCTCTTCATGAGCATAGGCTCAAATTCTTGGGCCAGCGATTCTTTCAGAAACTGGATTGTCTTAGCGACGTGACACTGGCTAGCCTGATAGGTTTTGCGAAAAGCTCCAAAGGACTTGAGATACTGCTGTTTTTTTAGGGAAATGTAGAGGGTAGATGATTTCTTGGGGCTTCAAATGGTGCTTAATGGGTACCGAAAGAAATTGCTTCCGTCTAGGCTGCCCGCTTAACCTAATCAATTTTATTTTTGTTGCTTTAAAACAATAAACATTTTGTTCGTTAACAATTAAAAATTAAGTTAAAATCTTTTGCAAAATATTAAGTCCAAACACTACAAATAAATTTTTAAAATTGTAACTAAACAAAATTAATTGTTTATGTTGTAGGTCAAGGTTTTGTTTTATCAATATTTAGTAAACTAAAAGTAAATACATACATACATGCATCTATAGTTTATACAATTTTTTCATCTTGCAAATAATCGATTGCTCATGGGGAATAAAACAATAGACTCCTGAACCTGATAGAAAGGTCAAAATTAATAAATACTTTTTATTATTCAAAGCGCATAGAAATCATTTTAACTATTTAATGTTTAATAGGTTTCCTAACCAAGTACAAATTTAGTTGTCGTGTTTCCTTTGTAACGTTTACTCTATTCTGTTTGAAATTATTTATTTTCTTTCTAACAGAGATCAATATACTTTATGAAGACAAAAACAAAGAAAACAAATCGTGTTTTTTGGGCTTTTTCCCTCAATATTAATGGAAGTAAAGTCTTACCTATGTAGGTATAACAAGACAGGAAAAAATGGCAGACAAAAAGTTAAAAAAAAATTGAGTGTTAATGGGCGGAATGTGACTCTGGTATGTTTGTTTATTTATAGTAATAATATGAATATACCTACATATGCAAAGAAAAATTTTGTATATTTTTGTAACTATATGTGGGTGTGTAACGCCGAGATAATTTATGTTGTATTTATTTACACTTGTTACTTTCTTTATTGCAGTTACTTTTGCTCCTTAAGCTCCTCCTCTTTTTAATGTTATATACTTAAACACCTATACACTTACATAAATTGCTAGTAGTAAAGGGTTGTTTTTATGACTTCTGTAGTTCTGTTTTATTTTTATTACCACTACAGTTTTAACTACAGCTACAAAACTACAAATTCCTTAAACAGACTCTATTGTTCTCTTTCTAATGTACAGCATACCTATACAGTTTTATAGCCTTTACATTCTCTTTTTTGTTTGCCTAAAATATTGTTTATTATCCTGTTGGCACATAAACCATTTTTATGATAATAGTTTTGGGTACATTTCTCTTGTTTGAAAGGTTATTGTTTTATTTTATCAGACTTTATATCATTCAAAATAAAAATTACAGAATAGAGAAATACTCGTACACTTACATATTTTTGTGAAAATGCTAAGTGCTCTTAATATTTTATGCAGAATTGCTCAAAAGAAGAAAATAATTTAAGGAATTCTTTTTTTTTTCAATAAAAAGTTTAGGGCCAAATTCATAAAAAATATTTTATAAAAGGTTTATATTACAAATTTTCATACAAAATTTTTTCAATCAACCTTTTATAACCCAAAAATATTTTTTATGAATATGGCCATTAATATTTAATTGTTCAAAGAGTTTTATTGAGATACAAAAATGTTAAGTTGTTGTTTTTTAATTTTTGTTAATTAATAACTAGTTAATTAAATATTTTAGAATTAATTTAATTTAGGTGGCCACATAGAACTAAAGACTCTGGGTGTTTCACTATAACGAGTAAAGGTCTTCGTTAGTATGCTCGGTTAATTAATTTAGAATATAGGTATGTTGTAATTGATTGTAAGAATTAATAAATAAATAAAAATTTTAAAAAATAATAATAATTTTTTAATTTGATTTTAAAAAAATCTATAAAATAATAATAAAAGAATCAGATAAATGTTATCATTTAGTGGGATGTAATAAATTTAAATATAATATTGACTACACTGTAGAATTTAAGAAAAGTATTGAAATCTACAGACGATTTTCGTAAAAAAATAATTTTATTAAATTTTTTATATGTTAATGTGACTACTTTCTTTTCGTTATTTAATAGGGTGGAAATGTGATAAAAAAGAAGTTTAATTAACTAAAATTATTATATAATATAATATAAAATTATAATAAAATATAAAATTATTATAAAATATTTTTTTATTCAAAATCTTCAACGTAATCTATACATAAATATTAATAAGTAACTTATTTCCGTCTGTCTGTCTGTCTGTCTGTAAAAAATTTGTATGGAGGTAAAAATATCTCAAAGTGGAGAAAAAGCAATGAAAAATACAATTTCCGGTTTAAAGGTTCTGAAAATTTCGGTTTAAAACTGCGATATTTTAAAAACTATTGCGCAACATTAGGCGCTAATTGAAAAAAATTGTATTTGATTTGTATTTTTACTTTGCAGAATTACATCGTTATTAGAATATTTTAAACACCTTTTACAGACCTTTACAATAATTTTTAGAAATTTTATCAATTTTATAATTTTAATGAATACTAAATTAAAATTTTTTTACCTATAGAGTTTTGATTTGGAGTATGATATTGTAGTTCTTACTGAAACATGGCTTAGAGATAAACCTGGCAAAATTATCCATAATTCTGAAATAATGTGCAGTAAATTTCAAATTTATAGAAGCGACAGAGTTGGGAAAGGTGGTGGAGGAGTGTTGATTGCAGTCTCAACTTTACTTCCATCTGAAGATCTGATACTAAATGATATCCCAGATATTGAATTTATATTCATACGTATTAAGTTAAAATATTGTACTGTGTTTATAACCTGTTCATATATACCTCCAGCCTCAAATATTCATATATACGAATTACATTCGAAAGCAATACAACTAGTAGTAAAGCATTGTAAAGCAGGTGACACTATAATAGTAATTGACGATTTTAGTCATCCAAATATAAGATGGCGTAAAAATGCAGACTCAAATGAATGAATGTAATGGGAAGATTACTTGATTTGATATTTGTTGATCATCCTGATGATTTTTTCATAAAACGCATTGATCCATTATTAATCCCAGAAGATTCTTATCATCTTAGCCTAGAAATCATATTATTTGTTCCTTGCCAAACCCCAACAAATCAATATAAGTCTAAAGATAAATATTTTGATTTTAAAAAAGCAGATTTCAAAAAACTTAATAAAACCTTCTATCATCAAAAAATTGTTTTGAGTATGATCTATACAACAATTTCAGTTCACAAGATATTGATTTACTTCTAAATCAATTTTATAATGCCTTACATAACTATTTTAAAAAATCGATCCCATTCGTCAATAGAACAAAATCCAGTGGACCGCTTTGAAACACGAAACTTCTTCTTAAGCTGAAAAACAAGAAAAACAAACACTATAAACAATATAGAAGAACTGGTTTGAACTCCGATTACGTGAGATACACAATATCGAGATCTGTTTACAATTCAGCAAATACCCAAAGCTTCAATAATTATGTTTCTAAAGTCAAAAGAAAGTTAAAAAGTAATCCCAGATCCTTGTACCAATTCGTCAATTCTAAACGTAGAGTTTCTGGTTATCCATCCGTGATGAAGTTTGGCGATATTGAGTCTTCAAATGATACGAAAATTTGTAACTTATTTGCTGACTTTTTTTCATCTGCATATTCAAACAAGGAATGGGAAGTATCGTATAAATATACATACCTTATTTCTGGGTCGACTAATATAAATTGTCCAAAATTGCATACTTCTACTGTTGTGAATGTTATACGAAATCTGAAATATTCGGATATATATGGTCCAGATGGTGTTCCAAGCTGTGTACTGCAGAAATGTTTATATCAGTTAGTTCTTCCTCTAACGTACTTATATAATTTATCGCTAGCTAGTGGTTATTTTCCCACACTTTGGAAAGAATCATATATAATTCCATTGTTTAAATCTGGTAGCAGATCCAATGTCTCAAACTGTAGGGGGATTGCAAAACTAAGTGCTATACCTAAGATTTTTGAAAAAATAATGACAGAAATCCTATCACATCAAGTTTCACCATTTCTCTCACCATTCCAGCATGAATTTAGAAAAGGCCGGTCAACCACAAAAAATCTTTTGGAATTCTCAACTATTGTAATAAAATCATTTAACGCCAATTTGCAAACTGACACTATTTATACGGATTTTAGTAAGGCGTTTGATAAGGTAAATCACGAACTTCTTTTATATAAGTTAGACGAAATTGGTATAAGTCCTGTTCTCCTTAAGTGGATTTGCACGTATCTAAAGGGCAGACAGTAATGCATTGTATTCAGAAATATTAAGTCTAAACCAATTCATGTTCCATCAGGGGTACCTCAAGGTAGTCATTTGGGTCCACTATTCCTAATATTTATCAATGATCTTCCAACATGCATCCATCATTCCAAAATATTAATGTATGCCGATGATGTTAAGCTTTTCCTTAGCTTAAATGATTTGAATCAATGTGCCTTTCTTCAAATGGCTCTGAAAATTTTTAACAAATGGTGCATCGTTAACTTAATAGAGTTAAATTTGAAAAAATGTAAATATATGCTGTTTACCAGAGGAAGTCCAGTACTCTGTAGATATAAAATTAATGAATATTCCCTTGAAGAAGTGAATGAATTTCTAGATCTTGGTGTATTGCTTGACAGTAAATTAAATTTTAATTCACACATTGCGCAAACTGTAAATAAGGCAAAAGGCGTGCTTGGTTTCATTAAACGTTGGGGAAAAGAGTTTGATGTCACAAGGCAGTTATACTCATCACTTGTAAGACCGATTTTAGAATATGCTTCCGTAGTTTGGGGTCCACAATATGATGTACATATTAAAATAGAATCTGTTCAGAAACAATTCCTTTTATTTTGCCTACGTAACCTACCATGGAATCCTAGTGTTAATCTTCCATCTTATGAAAGTCGCTTAGAACTCATCAATTTTCCTACTCTAAAAAATAGACGAATATATACGAACATCTTCTTTATTATGAATTTAATAAACGGAAATATTGATTCTCAGTTCCTGCTCCAGAGATTAGAATTTATTTTTCCAAATCGTCCCTCAAGATATTATATTCCTCTTAAACTTCAATATTTTCGTACTAATTACGCCAACTTTGATCCGTTCCGAAGAATGTGTGCTGAATATAATATTATTAAAAGAATAATTAAAAATTTAAATGTTCTTAATTTATAATCAAACTTTTGTTTTAAATGTAGTAATATTTTACTTTGTATTCTAGCCTGTAAGAAATTGTTATTCATTGGCTAATATATATGTATATATAAATAAATAAATCAATATACATAGTTTATATAAAGTAAATACATAAACCATAAATGAATCACTATAAAACTAAGAGTCTTACAATTTTAAGAAGAATAAATGAAAAAGCCTTTCGCGTCCTGTTGCGGGCCTTTGAAAATGTTTAAAATAAAGTCATATTTTTTGTAAACAATACTAATGGAACAATATGACTGCTGTGGACAACCCCTTATATTTGATTGTACTATTTGAAATTTAAGTCAGTTGATAAAAAAATTATATAAAATAAATATTTTTCATCAGAATGAAAAAAATAAGTGAAAAATAAAAACGAAGATAGCAGCCACTTTGTGAGAAAAGTTAATTTTGAACGGAGTAGTGGCTGACTCAAGTGAATATACAATCAAGTTTGCATAAGTTTAGATTTATATGAAATATGTATAGGCTAGGAAGACGACGAATAACACTCTCATGAAATTGCTATTTTGCTAACCACCCGTATAAGTACCAATTTTGGAGTCCACAAATCTAGCAAGTGGTAGAAAAACGTGCTAAGAAAATTTTAGTTTTTTTTTTTCCAATTTCAAGACGCTTCTGAAAGATGAAAGTAGCAGCTTGCAAACATTACAGGCGGCTCGAGTAAATCGACTTAACCATGCTTCAGGTTTCTATGACAAAACAATAAATATAGAACATATTATTTTAGGACGTTTTTGTATGAAACACTACAACAATATTGTTAAAATATTACAACATTATGAGAATATTACATGTAAGCATGTGAATCCCCCAAATATATTTTGAAACAATTTTGTTTTATACCTACATATGTATGTATGTCAACTTAAATAGTTTTACTGAAGTTAAATTTAACGATTCTTCAATTTTACACCTTTTTTTCATTCTGATGTATTGCATTTTTTTAGTTCGACAAGCCTTTAATGAAACAAAAAAATAAATACAGTTATAAAAACGAAAATTATGTAAAACTATCGGATAAATTATTTACATTAACTTCTTTTAGGCCCATTATTATAACTTTCCAATAGCTAATCTTGTCGAAAAGATAAGTAGATTTTCGTTATAATAATACTCGTTACTATAACTTGCCTTTAAAGTACGTGATAGTAAAAGGCTTTAGCTTTCCTAAAATAACGAAAAACTACTCATCTCTCCGATAAAATCCTAACTTTAGCTATTGGGAAGGTATAATAATTTAACTAATTTTATGAGTTGTTTTTTCTTAAAATGTTTTCTCTTAAAATGTGTTACTATTGTTAACTAAATTTTTGTTAATTTAGCAGAATTTTATTTTAATTTTTATAAGGTTTTATTGAAATATGTTTTCAACAAAATAAATTCTGTTAATTTAAATAAAATTAAATAAGTCGTTATGGTTCAACTATTTTTTCGTTAATATTACCTACGAAATTTGGTTCAGTGTATAAAGACATTATGCATTGCAGCACATAACACTGTACAAGATCATAGTGGCATAATACCGAAACCTTGATATTTCTAAAAAGAATATGAATAAGATATATATAGTAATATATACTGCAAAGTTAAAATTATTATATTCTCAAGTTTGACCATAACAAGTTTTGCAACTATTAAAATAAGCTTGATGAGTTTTTAAAAAATATAATATAGTTTTTTATTTAAAAATATAAACGATAATTTATCACTTAGAAATTTTTTAAAATGTTTTGTTTTTGTTCGATTCAATCGCTAACACTGGGCTTAAGTTTTCCACATTGCTTTTGTTTTTAGAAAAATTTGTACGTACTATTAAATCCCTAGTCTACATAAGACATAAAATGATAAACAATTATGGTCCTTCATAATATGAATATAAGTCTGTCTTGACAAGTATTCGCTACCTATGACAACATGAACAAATTAATACCGTAGCTCTGCCGGCTTCATGTTAATGGCTTGTTTAAATCGATGGCTTGTGGTGTCACTAGCCATCGATCTGATATAAGTTCTATGGTGTATCCCAAAGAAGAGCGGTCCCTATCTCCTCAATTGTTGCAACACTTCGGCCTTTAGTTTTAAGAACGGAAAAAAGTCGCAGGAGAACAAGGCAAGGAGCTAAGGCATTACAAAAGTGAAATATTTGTATCGTCTTTTTATTCTTTCACATTATCTCCTTTTGGCAGATTTTATCTAGCGGTTGTTCAATTTTAAAGCCCTCCGGAAAGTAAGATTTTGGCAGAGCTGTAAATGAATCATTCATTTTTGAATTAATTCGCGGATCATTCACACACTGAATTATCAAATTTTGAATTAATTCTTTTCACACAAAAAAAAAAAAAAAAATGAATTGAATGAAATTTGAATCAATACAAACGAATTAGGCAGAAATGAATTGCAATTCGTTTCCAATTCAAATGAATTTGTAAAATGAGTTGAAATTCATTTTTCAATTCAAATGAATCTGTAAAATGAATAGCAATTCATTTCCAATTAAAATGAATCGAATTGATTTTGAATTAATTCAAATGAATTAGAACAATGTATTGCAATTCAATAAATGAAATCGAAAATGAGTTGTAATAATTGTCGTTTGGTGGTGGGTCTAAAAATTTCAAAAATGATTTCTTGTTTCTTGAATAATAAATGTGTCTTGTCGTTTAGCGTATTTTAAAATAAAAATCAGTTCTTCTTGAAGAAATAAACTCCAAACACCATGTTTTCTGTGATCAGGCGCAGATCCAGGAGAAGGCTTTTTACTGAATATTTTCATTTTGGTAGGAGAAATTTCCATTTTTCATTTCCCTTAGATCTGCTCTTGAATTTTATTGATTGCAACTCATTTTTGATTCATTTGAATTAATTCAAAATCAATTCAATTCATTAGAATTGGAAATGAATTGAAATTCATTTTACAGATTCATTTGAATTGAAAAATGAATTGCAACTCATTTTACAAATTCGTTTGAATTGGAAAAGAAGTTCAATTCATTTCTGCCTAATTCGTTTGAATTGATTCAAATTTCATTCAATTAATTTTTTTGTGTGAAAAGAATTAATTCAAAATTTGATAATTCGTAACGAATTAAAATAAAAAAAGAATGATTCATTTACAGCTCTGGATTTTGGAAAGTCATTTATTGCACTGCTATCTTTCTTCCTTTCAAATTCCCTTACATTTAAAAGGAGATAAAAATCATTGGGTGTGTCAAATATGGACAATGGGGTGACAAAAATTCGATAAAAGTAAGAGTCTTAACATTTGGTGTGCCATATATTGCTTTAAACAAAATATTGTAAGGCCGCATACGACTGGGCGAGCGCAGCTATTACTGAATAGCAAAAGCTGTCTCAACCAATTTAAAGAAAAAATTGACAGATTTCTCTAAACACTTGCCAGTCTTCTTTTGAACGTTGAAATTTCTAAGAAACCTTTTGCTGGAATTTCTCAGTTCTCTTTATATGATTTTTATTTAATTTTTTATTTTTTTTAGAAACAAATCTTTAAATTAACAAAAATTGCCTAATTTTTCCTCTTTCGTTTTAGTATCTCTAATTGGTTCTTGAGCTTAAAATAAGTATTTAAAAAATTCTAACTTCGTATGTTTTTCAAAACTGTACTTTATACTGTGTTACACATGCATTTATCTTATTTGCAAACCCTTAAAAATCTAAATAGAAATGTTACTCTATATGAGTACACAAATGCAAATTAATTTTTTTTTTTTTTTTGTAAAAAAGAGATTTTATTTTAAAATGTAAGTTTTAATATTCAAGTACCAACTTCAAACTTTTATAAGAAAAGAAAATAATCTTTGTTAAAACCCCCCCATCAATAAGTCATTCCTCCCTTGGATGAAACAAAGAAAAACTGCGAGTTAAACTTCGTATATAAAGAAAATAAATGTAACAGGTCATCATCATCAGCGTAATCCAATAAACATTTAAGGTGAGAAAAAAGCAATAAAAAATTCGATTACCATAAAAAAGTAATTTGTTTAACTTTTTATTTTTTTGCTGATGCTGATGTGGCTGCTACTGAATGAAGCTTTATTTTTTATTCTACAAGAATCGTTGTTACAAAAACAATGTCAATGGAATTAAATGTCGATAAGGAAAAAATAAACTGAGGTATCAAACATAATGAAAAAACTTTTAAAATTAAAACAAATAAAGATTAATTGCTTTCTAAAATTAGGAATTAATGTTTAAGTACTAAAAGAATCACAATGTAAATACTCGTACAACAAATGCTTTACATAAATTTAAACAATGAAATGTTTAAGGAAATAATAAGAATTAATTCCTGTACAAAATTAATTTAGAGATCTACATATATTTTTAAATTATGTTAATTACCTTGGAGCTTTTGTACAAGTTTATTGTACAAAATGTATTATAACAAATTATTTAAATAAACAAGGTGTAAACAAGCCAAACTAAAATTATGTTATTATTCTTTATTTATTGATGCAAACAAAAATTGCAAAAGTGTATACAGATTAAAAAGATATTCACTATTTATTCAAACTAAAGTAATCAGTGGGAGTAAATAATGTTAAGAGATACAATTTTGCACTGATTTGTACCTAGTGCTGGCAATGCTTTAAGTACTGGGTACCGAGTATAAGGGTTTTGTATTTTTTTTAGAAATAAATGAAATAGAATATTTGACGACTAAGACGATAGACTTCCGTTGCTATTATCTAAACGAAAGTATTGAGTAATATTGAGTTCACAATTGAAAAGTATTGAGTAGTAGTAACGAGAACATGAAAGTACATACCCTGTCTAAATTTCAAATGATTGCCTATATTGTAGGCAAAATTCGTTAAAGGGTGCCACGGTGGGCCAGTAGGTAGTGTGCTATCCTATTAGTCCGAGATTGTGGATTCGATTCCTATTAAAGACGGGTATTTTTGCTACAAGTTGGTAGGAAGACCAAGAAGGTGCTTGAATATAATCTGGATGCCTAAATATGGTTAAATACATCAGTGACAGGTCACGAAAACTTCAAGTAATATCTGGCCAAGTTAAAAATAGAGGTACGATGATACTTACAGACTGTGCGTGGAAAAAAGCTAGGAGGGCAGGGCACTTTGAGCGTTTGTCTAGCACACTGGCTAACATAAAAGCTATGAACGACGGGCAGATACATATTAAATGTAGATGCTGTGGAGACCTTAGCCTTAGGTAAATGTTAGCAATTACTTAGACTCTATTATCAGGAAGAATGTCGACATGCATTAGTCGCCAGTCTAAAATCACTACAGCCGAGAGGAAAAGGGTAGTCATAGCACGAGACTCAATGGTAAGATAGTAAGGTGGTCGCAAATTACTATTCGGTAGCCAGAAATCATTGAGGAATGAAGGGGATAGAAAAGGCACCCATCAAATTAGTGGTCTTCTTCAGCATTCCCCCTACAAAATAAAACAATATACTTGCCATAGTAATATACCTTCTGTGAAAATTTCAAGAATCCATTTTGACAGTTTTCGAGTAGATGTTTGTGGGTGAGTGGGTGTATGCCACTATTTTTGTGAAACTTCTACAGGTCATAGTGTTTGTCAAATTAAAATGAAATGCAGTATGTGCGGCCCTATGCTCCTTGCAGCAGTAAGAGAAACCAATATGTGCCCTTGGTATATGGAGATGAATAGCTGTATAATGTTTGGTCATAATCGGAAAGGTGGGAGGGGTAGTCAAATATACTTTGAATTTTATTCTTTATGTAATAAAAAAATTCAGAAAAATATCTGAGGGTGGGCTACTCCTGATTTTGTATCTTAATTTTGAAACAGAGTTAATCAAATAAGCGGATGTAATTTATTTTATTGCACTCGATTATGATTTTTATATTAATCACGGATAATTTAATCACAATTAAGGTTATATCGATTAAGTGCAATCCGATTGAAATTTAACTAATGGACTAAAAAACTAATCGCATAATGTGGAACGTTTTAAGCCGCAAATAACAATTTCGTTTTAGATATGTTAAAGAAAAGATTATAACAACTTGACTACTAATTGGATAACCCTATATATGCGACAATCCTAAATTTCATAATCAGAAAACCAACTGATAAATTCCGTCAAAGCTTTCAATGTCATGTTACATGGGCGTATAAGGAACAATATTTTTTTCTAGTAATTCTTATTATTTTTATTCCCAAAGAAGAAAAAAATAACTTTCTTTTCCAATTACAATAGAAACTCCCACTAATCAAATACATAAAAATCTAAAATAGGCAATAGAAGGTCATGAGCCATTTGTGCCATTGTACTTGTAACTTCTAATTTTTGTATGTGTTGATATCTGTGGTAAACATTTTGTGGTCATGTTTATTTGGTGTATGACATCTCATCTTCCCCTATTAGTTGTGAAACTCCTCTGTCAACAAGCAGTGGCTGTGAGTTAATATTGAAACTTTTTTTGAAGGTGGGACGGTCGTAAAATTTGTTTCTGTGAAAGTTTTTAAATTAGAAGAGTGGTTGTATTGGCATTGACAATTTTCGGCAAAATACCAACTCTTACAAGACAGTGAAAGTTAAATGAAGCTGATTGTTATACACTTGAATGAATATTGTTAGAATTGATGTAACCCCTCTTCTCAAAAACAATTGCTAGTTTTGTTTGATGTGTGAATAAAAAAAATTCTTTTGGCTTTTTCCTTAATAAAACTGGTTGAACCTTTTTTCAGCTGAGAAATGTTTGATTAGGTTGGTTGTGAATTAGTGCAACTATTGTTGCATAATTGTTGTTATTGATTGGCAGGCAAATATAATAAAACTGATTTTGATAGATTTTTGTGGTATTATAGAATGAATTTCCACCATGATTACATTCATGTAAGGAACGTGTGTTTGCTTACGCTTAGAAAAGTATTTTGTCAAATAAGTAACAAAAACACACATTATTTTTTTAACTTTTTGTGGGAAAACCCTTAGGTATTGTTATCAAAATAGAATATAACGTTCCGAAAAATTTAAATCTCGACGTTGTTATTATTATTATTATTTTAGATTGCGAGTACACTCGTATGTTACGTCTAATTACCAATTAAACACATTTGGGAACAAATTTAATTCCATTATTTAAACTTGCTACTTTGTCTACGTTGCAAATAAACCTTTAAACGAAAGCAGTAGAAAAAGTTTGTTGTTGAAATTTATTGTCTGAGCACTGATGATAGTAGCTTTTACACTGAAGCAAAAATAATTCAATTAAGATAACATCAAGTTTATAAATGATATGGGGACAGTAAAATCTGACTTTAAAAACGATACCGTACATGCGAAACTAAAGGAGTTGCATAAAGCAACTCATTTCGAAAAATTTTTAAATAATCTAACTATTTAATTCAAAGTCCTATTGCAGTCTTAACAGCCACTGATTTAGCCGAAAGTCTTTATTTTTTATTTATTTGCACTGAAGTCTTAGGTAAGCAAATTATTTTTTTAATAAATTATTGTTAACATTGTACAGTAGAATGAAAATATTTGGAAATAACTTAGCCATTTGTAAAGGTCTAGGCCAATCTATTTAAAATTTGACATGAGCATAGCAGAGGAGTATCTGAGCTTAAGTTTTAAAGCTGTGTACCATACACTTTCTTTGTGCCTAGCACCTTCAAATGCTTTAACAGCTTGCCATTTTTAAAAATTTTGCCTTATTTAAAAAAAATTATACATGGTATTAAATGTGTAGTTAATACCTACAAAACGGTGCTTTAATTTGCAAATTATGTCCAAAAGTAATCGATTTATAAGCATTTAAAAATTAAAATTTTTAATACTCCTCTGCAATGCTCATGTCAAATTTTGGATCAATCGACCTAACCTTTTTCAAATAGCTGATTTATTTCCAAAATATTGGTACACATTAACAATGATAATTTCAGAGCCACTTTTGTAACTTTTTATGATTTGAAATCGGTATTTTAACATTATTTTTTACAGGCTGAATAAAATTATGAAATTATAAATTATTATTAAATATATAATTCAACTATTTAATTAGTCAAACTATTTATTAACATATAAAAAAACTAGCTGTGTGCGTCCTGACAGTAATATGATCGATTTTACTTTGAAAGTAATCCACACCAAATTTTAAAGTATTATTATATAGGTACCCATCCCTGGAAAAAATTCTACAAATGTATACAATTCTTAATTTCTAAAAATTATTGTAAAGGTCTCTAAAAGGCGTTTAAAATATTTTAATAACAATGTAACTCCGCAAAGTAAAAATACAAATCAAATACAAATTTGATTCAATGGGCAGTAAGTAATTCTTTAATAATTTTAAAACAGCGCCATCTGTTGCGCAACCGTGTTTAAAATATACCGCTATCAACAATAAAAGTATGCGTAACTTTTACTGCTTTTTCTCCACTTTATCTTGGAAATAAGATATTTTTGTGAAAAAAAGTATCAAATATTAGAATCAGGATACTAAAACAGCGTCTAATCAAGAAAAGGACAAAAATCTGTGACGATCTATATTTTTCATAAAAAATCTATTTTTTATATGAAAATCTTATTCTGTATCTTCTTATAACAGCGTCTAATCAAGAAAAGGACTCACAAAATTTTGTTAAAATCTATCCAGTAGTTTTTACGTGATGCGAAAATAGACAGAAAGACAGACAGACAGGCAGGAAATGAGTTACTGTTTTATTATATGTATAGATTGATAAAGTTAGGCTAAAAATCTTTTATCATCGCTGACTATTAATAATAGTTGAAAAATATTTTTATTCAAATTATTATTAAAATAAATGTTTTCTTGCTGCCCTAATATAATGGTTTACTTGGCCATCCATTCTAGTTGACTATTCAATATTTGCTAATCATTTGTGTAAATACAACAACGAAACGCAAGAATTGTCGAAGGTGTCACCGCTGTCCAATTCTAGCCGGTCTCACATCGCCGTCAAAAACATGGCCTTTTACAGAAATCAACATTAGCGACTGGACTTGGGCTTAAGTCCGTGCAAAGTCATACAAATCTAGAGGCCAAAGTAAAAATAATATTTATAATACTGTGTGTTTTTTGACTGGGTTCTCTTTTCAGCAAATTAAAAAAATATCTGGAGCAGTGGTATCCTTTTTTGGATTTGGAAAATTCCAATTCACATGTCCTTTACCGGGTGGTAATATATCTTCATAAATTTACGGTACGTAATTTGTAGATTCGAAGACAAGCTATTTGAACAGATTATATTTCTATTTACAAATAGTTTTTCTGTAAAAGTCAAAGGTCATAACAATTGCCAAGGCTCTCGAAGTCAAGATTATCTGCGCCAATTCTTATATTTAGTCAGATTATTCCAAATAAAATAATTCTTGCAAAAAATCGACTTTAAAGAACAAAGAAGGACATCAAATTTAAATTTAAAAGGGAGTAATCTAAACAAATAGAATATAGGCCATATAAACATCGGGCATAGACTGTCTATTACGGTATAAAGTATAAGCCATATGCATTAAAATACGTCTTTTATTGGGACAGCATTTAATATTAATACTTGTTTTACTTGATTTTAATTAATACTTTCTGTTCGCACTATCTAAATATCAATTGTTTTTCTATAATGATTAAAAAGATAAAGCCATATACATATATCAAATTAATTCACCAATGTTGATACTCTTTAATTCATTTTATTCGCGTTAGGGTTTCTTGGTAAGACATCGTTAAAGCTCGATGCACACAAATATCTTTATATACTTTCAGCTTACTGCAATTGGGACAGGCCATTGAAATCAAATTCAGAATACGTTAAGACCGAAAATGCAATTTTCATATATGTAGACAGAAAGCTGCTTTCTAAAATTATGAACGTGTACACATTTTTCCTTAAAAGAGTTTATATTTTGATTTTATTTTAAGCAAACTTTTAAGTTTGCCTACATAAAGAAAGACAAATAAGTATGTTCATATATACATATATTCCCTGTGATAATCTTAATAATTTCATATGAAACTTATTTCTTTCAAATTATATTCTTACTCGTTTTTAAACTTCTACTTTGTATGGAACCGTGGTAGTATGTAGTAGACGTTTAAATGCACTCATCCTTTCAAACTTTATTCTCAAAGTGTGTGAAAGAAAGAAAATTCGTATGATTATTCATGAATTATGCAAATTTTTCTAAGGTTGCTACCTTTTTAATGGGAGTCTAGATAAAAAGGGGCTCGTGTGTATCATAAAATATGTCATATTTTAACAAAAATTACAATAAAACCATTTATACACCGAGCACTTTTAATTGCTAAAATCTAAATTCATATGAACACACACATGTGTGTGTAAGCATCCTTTTATGGGACACACATTGTTGTTTGTATGAATTGTGTGTGAATGTATGTGTTACATATGTGTGTGTTAAAATAATTGTTCTGCTGTTTTAGAGACAAAGACCTTTTCTTTCTATTATGAAAAGTATTCACATGTGAATAAGAGATACTAATGAAGCTATAATGAATTGTATTTGATAATAGAATGTAAATATGAAGCAGTGATTATTTTATTTTACTTAGTTGTGTTGGAATTTTAGAAAGTTATACTTAATAAAATGAAGAATGTTAATTTATAATGTTTGTATCCGGAATTTTTTAATTTAATAATCATTACTACACCTATTGGTCCATTGTGATTTAGCTCTGTTTTCCTCGAAATAACCCCTAGATACTAATTTTTCAATATATTATCTTTTATTAAGCTACCCGATTTCTATAATGAATCTCTAAGCCGATAGACTTAGTTTAAGTTAAAATTTTAATTATAACTAATATAAAAAAAAATTTGAATATGAACGCATCAAAGGGCTTATATCTTCCGATATTATTTAACACATCGTGGAATCGTTCTCTAAGACTTCTCAATGTCAGCTCCTGTACCCAAAATTACCTTCCAGCCGTCCGTTAGAACTGCTCATGCCACATAGAGGTATTTTGCCAATCTAGCCGGAAATTACTTTTTCATATTTTATATTGGCTCTAAAAAGTTATTGAGTACCTCTAGATCAATGAAATTTAGCAGAAATATGTGATCATAGGCATAGTCATTATAGTCATAGGCTGTTGAAGTTTGAAAATAGGAAAAACTGGGCCAAGAAGAAAAAAGTTCCCCCTAGAAGAACTAATCCTACCTCTGAAAAATTCAAGTTTTTTTTTAATTTTCCGTCATTTTGTTTAGCACTTGCAACTTCTAAGGTCAAAGACCCAGGACACCCAAAAGATTCTAAAATGCCATTTTTAGCCCTGTCTCTTTTTGTGGGCAGTGAAATAAAATATTATTTGAAAAATAACGTAATTATTGAAAGATATGAATTTTATACGCCTTAAAAACAGGAAAATTATTATTTTTTGAGTTTTTAAGGGCAGGGGGAGATATCCCTCTAATTCCACCCCCAAAATGTCCCTGTGAATATTAATAAAAAGAAGAATATTAATAAAAAGATATTTATGTGATTTATTACTTCATTATTAATTCATCTCAAAATAATTTATTTTATTTTAAATTATATTTAAAACAACTTCTTTGCACTAAGATGATGATGGGTTCTTCTTCGCCTGTTTCTTTGAAGGTGTTAGATGTTTTACTTTACCTTCATCCTCTAGTTTTGTAACTCTTTTCGGAGAACACAGCATCTTTTTTCTCACAAGTTTGTAATGGTGTTTGGGCATCATGCATCAATAATTTAGCATCGAACTGATTTCTCAAGATTCCAGTTATTCTTCTCTTACTTCTTTTGGTTAATTCAACGAAGGGCTTTTGTAGTTGTTCTGGAGAAGAACTGCTAAATACAGGTATTTTCACTGCTCCTTCCATGGTCTTACCAAAAGATTTCTGTACTATTTGGTATTACTCCAATCTGGTATACACTTTTTCCATTTTACTCTCGAAGCTTCAAAAGGGTTCATAGTAAAAAACTGATTAACTGCAGGCCAAATTTATTTTTTTTAACTTTATTTTTGTTTTTAATAATATAAAAATTATTTAAAATAGGTACATTTTTGCTCCATCAAATAACGTCATTTAGAATGCAGCTGCACAGGCATATATGTAGATAAAAACCGCTATGGGGGTAAGTGCAAATATTACTGTTTACGCTTCGCCTTTTTGTTCAGGTAATAACAGTGTTAGATGTAATGATTTAAATAAAAACTTCTAGGTTCAATTATTAAAAACCAAAACATTTTTTTAAATATAAAAAGGTTTCTTACTCGTAAAAAACAAAAAATCGCAAAAAAATGACGCGCAACGTTTAAAAGTAGAGATCTTAAATTTTATAGTGATGTGTTACATTTTTTAGTATCACGACGGGCCCGAAGGTCAAAAACCATTTCACTTTTTACAGAAAAGTAAACACAAAAATTCGTTTTTAATAGAGCAGTAATTTTTGTCTCCCGAGGTACTACCCCCGGGGGTTCCAATTGTCACTGCAGGAATGACAAATGCTTTGACGCGGTTCACTCGGCTAAATAGGGGCACCAGACGCTAGGGTTCCTAGAGCCTAAATCTGGAAGAAAAGGTCTGTGTGTTAAAACATACGGGTTCTCTTCGAGGCCCGACCAGTGCCCAAAGGACTGGTACCACGGGAATCGGTGGCCCTACAGAGAGCCCATCCTCTCTGTGACCGGTTATTGGTGAGGTCCCCTTCGGGTGTACACGTGGCGGTTGTGGTTTAAGATCGATTTATGTAGGTAAGGTGCAAGGTCGATCAAGTGTGCTGTTGCACTCTCAACAGACGGAGTTTGGATAGTCTCCAAACCCCTAAGCAAGAGGTTATAATGTGGATCTAGACTTGCCTTGGAAAGGCTTGCCATATTATATAAATTGCTACTCATTGTGACTGTATCACACACAAAAAGCGATTGGTGGCAATCGTAAAGTGTTGTTATACTACACAATGGGGGCGCTAGTCTACGCCTAAGTTTCACTCGGTGGTAAGACCACCCTAAGGTTAGGCCGAGTAGGCAGGTACTCACGTTAATCTTGTTCCACAATTCTCTCCCGAGGTACACTGTTATTTACCATCAAATGAGTAATATAATTTTGAAATCGGTAACCAAAAAAAATTGTTTTTAGCCGCCTACTCAAAATATGGGCCACTGTGCGTCGCACTCATTTTCATTTTCACTGAAAAATAATATAATAAAAATAAAATTTCATAAATATAGGTACATTAGTGACATTATCAAAAATTCTAGGGCTATAAGTAAAATTCTACACCTGAAAGTAAATTTATTTATTTATTAATAATAAATTTTTTTCTTAAAAAAAATCAATTCATCTTAATATTATTTTTAAAACCAATTTTTATATGTTGCTGGCGAACGAAACTTAAATAGAAAGTGTCATATACTTATTGAAAATATATGACCGTATTCAAAGTTTCATATAAAATTTGACATAAAAAATAATTCAAGTCAACTTTAATTGTCTGTAAATATCTACAAAAACTTTTGGTTATATTTTTTAACAGAATAGCCTAAATAACTAAAATCAAGTCGTTTAATATTGGATGTTTTAAGCTTTTAAAATACAAAAGTCTCATAGCACAATATACGATACAATCTTCATTATACGTAATAATTCACAACATTATTAAACAATTTGTATAATTGTATTCATACAATACAATTACAACCTTTTGCACTTAAGGGATAAAAGTTCACTTTGTGCTTTTTCATAGTGAAATTCTGAACCAATAACACTTAAATATTTATAGATATATTGTAATAAATTTTTATTAACCTTATCTAAATTATGCTTAAACTTTATTATTCAAAAATATTACTACAACTTTGTCCCAATAGAAGTCGTAAAAATACAATAAATTTCTCCACATTCTTCTTGCAACACCCAATTCAACTCTTTGCTACACAAAAGGGTCAACGAAAAAATATGAAATAAAAAAGAAAAAGAAAGTATTAAATTACCACAAACACAATAAATCTTTGAAGTTTAAGATAAGAACAGAGCAATATTTAAACAAGTGTAACCAGTAAAATTTATTAAAATATTATGCAACATTGGTTCATCTATTGGGACATTTGGGTACAGGGACACTTAATCTTTGCCTTGTAGTTAATTTTCCTTTACGAACAAACATAAATACAATAGAATTAAAATTCTAAATCTTATCTTAATGTGTTTTTGGTTTACAATTGTTAAATAGAAATATAAGAGAGTAAATTTCGATTTATTTCGTTTGTTGACCCATTTGTTTAGCTACAAATTATTTTATTATGCCAGATAATTGCTCTGCAAGGAAATTTCTTATTAAATAATTAATTTAAATGGTTAAGATGTGTTTTCTTTGCATTAAAAATTTTTTTTTTTCACATTGGCTTTTTGGGATAGTTGTTGTTCTGTTATTGGACATATATTTCAAATTTGAATTAATGGTCTGTTACAAGAGGGACCCTTGTATACAAGTTTAACATTTTTACAAAAATTTGTACTGCTATATGGTTGAAAATAAAATATTATTCTAGTTCAAAGATACATACATTTGTTTTCAAAGGATATAAATATTTATTGTACAAATCAAAAGAATTTGATGTATTTTCTTTTTGTGTTATTGAAATAAACCATTTAAATGAAGCAGTCTTACAGTGGCAAAGAAAAGTAATGTATTTTTGAATATTTTTCTTAATTTGTATGTTGGCCTCTTTAAATTTGATGGTAGAAATAAGTTAAACGAGAAATATAATGTGAAACTTAAGCTTCTTTTTAAAGAGGCAAAAAATTTACTTTTTGTCGACCGTTAGATACTACCGAAATCTACGTATATTTTATAATGAGACTAGCTGTGCCCACACATTTTGAGTGCGTCCTGACAATATTTTGTTCGATTTTGCTTTGAAAGTAATCTACAATAAATTTTAAGACTCTTAGGCCCATTATTATAACTTGCCTTTACCTAAAGTTAGGATTTTGTTGGAGCGATAAATAGTCTTTCGTTATTAAAAGTAAGCTAAAAACCACTTTTAACTATCACGTACTAACTAACTTTAGGTAAAGGCAAGTTATAATAATGGGCCTTAGGTATTTACTTAATTTAAAGATAACCATCCCTGAATTAAATTCAAAACTTATTGTAAAGTTTTGTAGAAGACAGACAGGAAATGACTTACTAATTTTTTAAAACAGCGCCATATCGTCGCGTTTATTCTTAAAACACGTAAGCGCCAAGAAGTCGTTTTTCAGAAAACGAAAAAAACTTAATAACTTCTTTAATATGGGTTTCAAAAACAGCAAAACATTGCTGTGAGACTCTCTGAAGGGTATGAAAACTTTTTTTTTAAATTTGTTACTTACAATTAATTGTAGCCAAATCTGTCGCTTACGTGGTTTTGGCGCAAACAGCAAAATGCAAATTTCTGTGTGTAAATAAACATTTATTTTTGTATTTATAAAAAAAAAAATGCTCCAATTGGCCTGCAACTTTCAAGATTTTTTTAATCTCAAATACAAAAAACTTAGTGGTTGAGACTTTAACATTTCCAACTTGAAATATAAAAACCATTATATTTTGCATGCAAATGACATTTGTATGGCGCTTACCAGGTTTTGAAAATGGATTTGTTTATTTTTCATACAAACTTGTTAAGATGAGAATGAGGTCTGGTGGCAAATGTTATTTACTACCATAAAAACCGAAAAAATAATAAAAAATTTCGAAAAAATATCGCTTACGTGGTTTAAGAAGAAATGCGACGATATGTTGCGCAACATTGTTTAAAATATACTGCTTTAAAATATGCCTTAAAGTATGCAGTACCTGCTTTTAGTTACTCCACTTTCTGTTGGAAATAAGATATTTTTGCGGAAAAAAGTATCCTATATTAGAACCAGAATACTAAGGTAAGGTACCTCCTCACAAAATTTTGTTAAAATCTATCCAGTAGTTTTGACGTGATGCGAACACAAAAACAGAAAGACGGACGGACAGGAAATTAGTTACTATTTTATTGTATGTATAGATCAATATACTTTGGCTAAAAGAATTTTTGAAGAATTATTAAAAAGAGTTTTATGATATCCAAAATATTTTGATATCCAAAAAATTTTGTTAAAATCCATCTGGTAGTTTTTTTATTGTATGTATAGATCAATATACTTTGGCTAAAAGAATTTTTTAAGAATTTTTAAAAAGAGTTTTATGATATCCAAAATATTTTGCTAGCATTTATGAACTGAAGGTCAAACACACTCTTAGATAAGGAAGAAGATGAGATGGTATAATCCTCATACTTAGATATCTAGACAGGTGAATCTTTTATGACTTGAACAATCTTAGGAACTCATCACACTTTAGCGAAATGTGAAAAAGATTAGAGAGATATTTCAGGCAGTTCTTAGGAACAGGGTATTTAGAGGCTTTTTGAGAATAGGGGTGTGTAAAATTTAGTTAGATCAACACAATGGTTTTAATGGGCTATAAGTGATCGGACTGAAGACAGGCTGCTTGTGCTTAAAAATAGTTTTACAATGGCACTAGGCTGCGCAAAGCAAAAAATGTATATAAAAATCAAATAAATGCCTAAAAACTGCAAATTTTGTGTGAATGCTTTGTGGCATATTGGTGGCTGTACTGATTTAATACTAGTTTTAGGATCCTTGTGCTAAAAACCTAAAGCGTGCTTGAACTAAACTATATTTCTTTTGTATGTGGACATTCATCTTTTACATAATTACTTCCATTGAAGTTGTTAGGTATAAGGTGAAGTTGGAAAATGTGTAACACTTTCTGTGATACTGCCGGGCTGTTTTAGCGAATTAGATCGCTTTTATAGGCAGATTAATGCAGCAAAACCTGTCAGTCTTTGCTTATTTTAAAATTACAAATATAATATATTTTTTTAAGTCTTCAAGGTGGTTTTGCACAAAGCTGAGAATCGAATCGACAGTTTTCATCCACGCATTACAAAGGGACTTGCCTAAATCTAGTTGATTTTTTTTTGATGAAACCCTGCACTAAATAACTAAGATCCGAAAAAGGAAAAATAAGTCCTTTAATTAATTTCTTACACGACTGTATTTAAATACCCTTTGGTCATAACACTGTATGTCATTTTAGAAAAAAAAAAAAAAAATAAAAATTGAATTTTGTTTAACAATTTATTTCAATTTGTTTCAGCACACGTCAATTTATGTCAATTTGTAACCCGAACTTTTTATAAACTCTTCATATGTTTGTAAGATTCAGACAATTCAGTATTTCAAATACAATTTTCTCACTCACTCTCACATGTCAACTAATGATGTGTGATGTAAAGTTGACAGTTTTATAACACCCCTCTCTAAAACGGGTGTAATTTTAAAGGGATACAGACAAACGTACATTTTTATTAAGACCAAGAAAACTTTATTTATAAAAATTATTCCTTTTCAGTTGCAATAATACATATTTTTATCCGTAATTACCTTGGGGATGTTTTCTGAAGTTACAGGAAAGTATACATAAATTCTTTTAATATCTCGCAATCATATTTATTAGTTTGATTCTCACATACATGCAAACAATTACAAATGCATGCACAACATTGTAGGACTAATAGAGCTTATCTATTGTGTAAGAATAATTGCTGCTAATTACGTACACAAATGTGTAGAGTTTTGCAATAAGTCTTTTACTTCAATAATTTATTAATGTTCTTTTTTCGTTCGGCATACAACTTCCATTAATATGTTCTGTAATGAGATTTCTTTTTCAGATAAAATGTTACTTTTGATTTACTAGAAAACTTAAAAAACGTACGAATGCTAATATTTGCTTTTAAATCTTTGAATTGTGTGTAGTTTTTTTTTTTGAACTTGTGGTAGAAGTATTTTTTTACATTTTACAGCGCAGTTCAGTTATTTATATTAAGGATACAAGTTAAGTTTCCACATGTAGCAAATATTTTCAAATAATCACGCAGAGAAAAAACATCATTATAGTATGGTAACAGGAACAATATATTCAATTCTAAACCAAAAGTGTAAGATGTAATCTGTAAGAACTAGTATTTAAACCAAATAATACATTCTGCCTAATTTTCAAGGGCCATATAGGTCAAATTACATCAATTATGGGAACACCCTTTAATTTCTAAATTCAAATTGTATACTTGTTAAAGCGGACTTAACAATACATGTTCCTTGTAAATTTTAGCTGTATGTCTATAACGGTTCAAAAGTTTGGCCACATGCATAAAATTACATTAACTATTGGGACACCCCTTTATTTCAAATTCAAATTTTATAGTTTTTGTTATAGCGGACTTAGCAATACAGGTTCTTTTTGAATTTCAACAGCGTGTGTACAACTGTTAATTTATAATTTTGAATATTTATAATTTTTATTATAAGACTCATACCAGTCGATATTTTGTCAAATTTTCCAGGTTTTAAATATAACAGTTCCAAAGATAGACGATTATGTCACCTAAAATTTTAAATTTTATTTTTTTTTATTTTTTGTTGTTGGGAACTATAGTCATTTTTTTAAATTTTAATTTGGTGCCCTTTACGTTTGTTAATACACGTTTGAAACATGTATGTTGTATGGGGACACCTTTTTTTTTAAATAATGAACTGTCTGTAAGCATAACCTTTCAAACAAAGAAAAAAAATTAAAATCGGTTCAGAAATGGCTGAGTTCTGCAGGCCCGTACATAAAAAAGCAACATTCAGACGAATTGATACCTCCTCTTTTTTGATGTCTTTTTATATTCTAGGTTCCTTTACAAGTTAGCATCATATTTCCAACTCGATGGATTTGTAAACAAACTTAATTGGCACATTTGGAAATCGAAAAATCCAAGACAGAGTTGCCAAAAAAACAATTCATCGTCAAAAAGTTGGTCGTGCCTTGCCTTGTGGTTTACTTTTTGTCTCGTACTTTTTGTAGGTTAATGCGAAACGTAGACTTTATATAAGACTTTATACAAATACAGTCAATGTTATGCGCTATCGGAACGTGATAACAAAATTTTTGCGTGATTAGTAGAAAGAAGTGGATATCAAGGATGCCCGTTTTAAACAAGATACTGAATACCATCTAACACGTGGCTTGATAATCATGTTCTATATCGAAAGTGCTCGGCAACCGCACCAAACAAACTGCAGTCTTCACATGAAGGTATAACAACAAGATGTTGCCCACCTGTCACACATCAGCAGAACAAATTCAGACCGCATTATTTCGCCGCAATGCAACTTTTATTGTCTGTTGGAATTCGTGTGATTTAATTTTTTAAACATGTGGAGAATTCAAACATGAAATATAAGGCAAACTAACGCGCACTTTGCTTTATGTTTTTGCAGAAGATATTTTACCGTTGTATACTGCAAATCATAGAAGAGTAGACTGCTTAGAAACTTCATTAAATAATTATCTGTTCTGTTTTTGGCGTTGATAAGTGCGGACGCGATTTATTTTAGCTCGCATTAACAAAAAACAAAATATACATTGTGTGAATAATTTCAAACAAAAACAAAATAAAAACAAACCTGTTTTGATACAACAACAAAGTTGTCTGTAATTTTTTTATTTCTTTCTTTCTCTTTATTTTTTAAAAAGGCATATTGAATTGCTACTTTAAAAATAAAACAAAAACAATAAATGCTAATGAGCCTCTTTAATTTAAGCAACAAAAATGTTGACAACGTCGATTTAAATAAAAACAAAAAAACAGAAAATAATTTGTGTGTAAATTCTACGCAAGTTATACGTGCCCAATCTTGTTCGTCGCTTTTGCTAAGCGATGACAATAATATAACTACAAACAAGTCGCCTTCTGAACACAGTGTTACCAACAGTAATATGGATAGTGCAGAAAAACCTAAGACGCAAGTGGGAATGGACAGATATATAACTGTATTGAAAAGAGGTCGAAGCCCTAAATCTTCGCAGATTGCACCAATGTCGAAAGTACTTAAAGATAAGGAGGCTAACGGAATAAGTTCCCAAAATCGTTTTGCTATTTTAGATAGCGAAACAAGTGAGCAAAAAACGGCACCGAAGTCGTTTAAACCACCACCAATTTTTTTAAGGGAAAAAAATTCGAATGAATTAATAAATAAGTTAATTTCAGTTATCGGGGAAAATTCATTCTATGTAATTCCAATCAAGCGTGGTAACATTGATGAAACTAAAATTCATTTTATAGACGAAAGTAGTTATCGTAAAGCAGTAAAGGAGTTTGAAAGCTGCAATAAGAACTTTTATACCTATCAGCTGAAGAGTAGCAAAGGCCTACAGGTAGTCATCAAAGGTGTTGACTCTTATGTTAATCCAGTGGAAATAAAAGCTGGCCTCCAAAAAGCAGGATTTAAGGTTAAAAGCGTTGACAATCTCAGAAATCGAGAGCGTGTCCCTCAACCTCTATTTCGCGTTGAACTGGAACCTGGGGATATTAGATTAAAGAAGAACGAAACGCATCCCATTTATAATCTAAAATATCTGTTACACCGCAGGATAAGTGTAGAGCGGTCAGGACCCGTTCAGTGTTTAAATTGCCAAGAATACGGCCATACAAGGGCTTACTGCAAGTTGCCTCCGGTTTGCGTTGTGTGTGGAGAGCTTCATTGTTCCGCCCAATGCGACAAATCAAAGGATGACTCGAAGGTTAAAAAATGTAGCAATTGCGGTGGAAATCACACTGCTAACTACAGAGGCTGTCCAGTTTTTTCTGAGGTAAGGAAGTCAACTCAAAAATTAAGTACTCCTGCTAGGCAGCCACAATACCAAGCAAATGCTCATTACCCTCAGTTAGCTCAACCCACAACCAAACATGTTTCATACGCGGATATGTTAAAATCCAATCATGTTTTAGCACACAAAGCGACACCTACAACCAATTCTACCCCAAATATGCATCCAGAAGCTAAAGAACAAACACCATCTGGTAACTACAATCGTCTCGAAGCAAGTATCGAGACATTAGTGCATTCGTTAAACAGTTTTATGAGCTCTATGAGCAGCATGATGCAAGAAATGGTTCGCATGCAATCTATGATGTTGCAGGCGGTACTTAACAAACCATGAACTGTTTAAAAATATGCTTCTGGAACGCAAACGGCTTACGCCAACACAGAAATGAACTCGAGTACTTCTTGAAGAACCAACAAATTGATGTCATGATGGTTTCAGAGACTCATTTAACAACAAATAGCTTTTTTAAAATTAATGGCTATATATTATATGACACTAAAGACCCCCGTGGGTGGTTCAGCAATACTAATAAGGTCTCGAGTTAAACATTATTTACTGTGTGACTTTTGTGAGGACTACCTTCAAGCAACAAACATCTGTATTGAAGAATATCATCAAAACTTTGTTATTTCTTCGATTTATTCACCTCCTAGATTTCAAATATCAGAGAGTCAATATATCGACTTTTATAAATCACTAGGTTCCTGTTTCATAGCATCAGGCGACTACAACGCTAAACATACGTTTTGGGGATCACGCCTAATAACTCCAAAAGGTCGTGTTTTGTTTGATACAATTTCAAAAATGCGTCTGAATGTGATATCAAGTGGAAAACCCACCTATTAGGCTACTGATCGACAAAAAATACCTGATGTTATTGATTTTGGTGTGACTAAAGGTATTTCGAGAGAAATGATTAAGGTTGAAGCGTCACTCGAATTATCCTCAGATCATTCACCCACTATTGTGTATATATGGAATCAGCAAAATATCGTGTCGCCAACAACTTGCACAAGCATTAATTGGTTGAAATATAGAAAGTATCTCAGTACTCATTGTTCGGAAAACATACCGCTAAGAACAACAGAAGATGTGGACCAGAGTCTAATTTATTTTGATCAAAACCTTAAATCAGCTGCCCAACATGCGACAGAAACCAGACAACCAGCTAGATACAATCAAATTTATTTTGTAGATGTCGAGCGGCTCTTGGCTGAAAAAAGGAAAATTAGAAGAGAGTGGCAAGCACACAGATCTCCTCAACTCAAATCTAGACTTAAAGATTGCACGAAACGGCTAAGACAACTGCTAGAATCTCGAAGAGTAGCATCTCTGAAAAATTACTTGGAAGACCTCGACGCAACTGCACAATCAGATTATTCATTATGGCGTGCTTGTAGGAACCTTAAAAGACCGGTCATACGTAAGCCTCCCTTGCGAACTTTTTGTGGAAACTGGGCAAGGAATGATACCGAAAAAGGCAATTTGTTTGTTGGACATTTGAAGAAGGTTTTCACCCCAAATGTATGTACTGATATAGCTGAGTTGCCATCAGTAGAGACTAGTGCCGTAGTACCCCTAAGATTTGAATTTAGCGATATTGAAAGGGCAATAGCGGATTTAAACACCAAAAAAGCCCCTGGCGTTGATAAAACAAGTAACAAGATGTTAGTTGAGTTGCCCCGTATAGGTCGCAGAATTATTCTGTTGGTTTTTAATGCCATCTTACGTCTTGAGTACTTTCCCACAGAGTGGAAGGTCTCTTTGATAACTATGATTCCTAAACCAGGAAAAGACCACACAAAAGTAGAATCATACAGACCTATAAGCCTTTTATCTAACGTGTCAAAGTTATTTGAGAGAATATTAATAACTAAGCTGAATCCAATACTTAGCGCGAAAGGATGCATTCCGAACCATCAATTCGGCTTCAGAAAACAACATAATACGATCCAACAAACACACAGATTAGTAAATGTAATTAAAACGACCTTTGAAGAAAAAAAATACTGTTCTGCGCTCTTTATCGACGTTTCTCAAGCATTCGATAAGGTTTGGCACGAAGGCCTAATATTTAAGCTAAAGCTGAACTTGCCCGAAAACTTGTATAAGCTTTTAAAAGATTATTTAACGAATCGCAAGTTTTTACTAAAAGAAGGTGACTTTTTAAGCTCGCCACAGCTCATTGAAGCCGGAGTTCCCCAAGGTAGTATTTTGGGACCAATTTTATATTTACTGTACACATCGGATATGCCAATTAGCACCCTAGTCCACACATCAACTTTTGCAGATGACACAGCTTTCTTAAGTATTCATGAAAGTGCCCAAGAAGCATCACAAATTTTACAAGACCACATACTCAATTTGGAAAAATGGCTAGAAAAATGGAGAATAAAAGTGAATGAACAAAAATGCACTCACATAACTTTCACACTGCGTAGGGACTCATGCCCTCCTATTCGCATAAATAACCAAATGATACCACAGCTTTCAGACGTTAAATACCTGGGTATACATCTTGACCGTCGCCTTACTTGGAAAAGCCACATTGATTTCAAGTTAACACAAATGAAACTAAAAGCAGTACAACTAAATTGGCTTATTGGCAGAAACTCCACCCTGAGCTTAGATTGTAAACTTCTACTGTACAAGTCGGTCCTCAAACCAATTTGGTGCTATGGGATTCAGTTATGGGGCACTGCCTCAGCTAGCAATGTAGAAAAAATTCAAAGGCGCCAAAATAAGATTTTACGTATTATTACATCTGCTCCATGGTATATAAAAAATTCAAACATCCACAAAGACCTAAACATGCTATCAGTTAAAGCAGAAATAGCGATACATGCAGTCACATATCTAAAGAGGCTTGAATCTCATCCAAACCCTTTGGCGCGTAACATGCTGAATGAACCTGGTTACATTCGACTAAAAAGAAGACACACTGCTTTTCTTGGCCGTACATTAGAGGGATGACCCGCAAATGATTTCAAAATCCGTGAAACAGCACTGGCTGCACTTAAAAAGAATATTTTATTTTAGACTTAAGATACGAGTAATTATTGTTAGTTCAAAAATATTGAAGATACAATAAATAAATTATGAAAAAAAAAAAAAAATAATTATCTGAATTTAATTATTAATTTTGTTTGTGGTGCAGTTAGTAATCGAAATGGAATACAACACAGCATTTTGTCTGAATGTCTGTCTGTGTGTCTGTCTGTGTTAGCATCACGTAAAAACTACTAGATGAATTTTAATAAAATTTTGTGAGGGAGTAACTTAGTATCTTAACTCAAATATACGATACTTTTTTTTTGCAAAAATATCTTATTTCCAGGAGGAAATAAAGAAAAGTTAGTGAAAGTACGCAATTTTACCCATTTAATTGTTTTATAAACTTTCCAGCACCTTTTGTTTTTGAAAGCGGTATATTTTACACACTGTTTAACTATTAACAAAATTCTGCAATAATATTAGAATTGTATACAGGGATGGGTACCTCTACGTAAAAAAAATATATAATCCATAACTGAAGTAAGAGTCTTAAAAATATTGTCAGGACGCCCACGAGGTAACACAGCTGGTCTATAAATATGATAAAACTGTAACTTTCTGTATGTCTGTCCGTCTGTGTTTGCAATACGTTAAAGATAGTGGATGAATTTAAATAAAATTTTATGAGCAGGTAGTTAACTATGTCGGTTCAAATTAAGGATATTTTTCCCGCCAAATATCACACTTTCAAGAGAAAATAGAGAAAAAGTAGTGAAAGTACGCAATTTTAGCGATTTAATGCTACTAAAAACTTGGCAGCACCTTTTATTTTGGCCAGCGCGAAATTTTAAACACTATTTAGAAAACTCTACAATAGTTTTGGATTATAATATAAATTTTAGAATTTTTATTATTTTATATAGCGCCCACGACTCTTATTAATCACCCAGGAATGGGTACCTTTATATAAAGTAAAAACATAAACCATAACACACTGTGTAATTTTTTAAGTCATGGCAAAATAACCATATACGGACACCACTACGTCATAAAAGACCAAAAAAAGATCACTGTGTCCCAGTTTTGCCCAAAGAACTCCAGGTTTTTTTTTATGGGCCCTCAAAGATGTGGGTCCATTTTTGCAAGAAAATGTTCATTTACTCAAGCTCATATTTTGCAAACCGTTTGAAATTTTGATATACTCTCTGAGGCATATAAAATCAAAAAAACTTCATCTTCAGGGTCAAAATCGCAAAAAACTTTAAAAAATTAAATTTTTTTTACCTTTTTTCCCCTGTTCAGTTTTTTTGATTGTATATGTTTTTATATGTGCAATAAAAATACCGAAATTGGAAATAAATATACCCCGTCTACATTTGGGGAATTTAAGATTTCAAAATGGGTTTTGTTAACAACATTTAAACATTAATAATTGTTACAAGTAGAAATACAATACATATTAAGATATTTTGTTAAAAAAATACATTAATTAAAGTATAAGTATATTCGTAATATGTGTAAGGTAATAAAATATGTCATATTTTAACAAAACTTATACTGATAAAACAATTCGATATGGTTAATAAAGGAAAATTACATCCTTTCAAACAAAACAGAACAAAAACATAAATGACACACTTACCCAGGAATATCAACCACATATACTCTTATATGGGACACTTGTACAATACAAAATTGTAATTACTATCTTATTTATGCTAATGAAATCCTTTATCCTTTTATTATGAGTAAAACATCCTTATTTATGTTTACCGAAAGACAAATATGACTTAAATAACTTGCGAGTACTCGTAAGGTACAATGAAAACGATTGTTGAGGGAGATTCAGATTTTATTATTTTATTATACTTTTCTTATCTTCCAAAAGGATGTTTTTCAAAAAAATCTAATGCTTTTTGTGTGTCTTGTAAAAACCCTAAAATTACTCTTATGCTGTGGTGTAGAACGTTGAAAGTTTTTCAAAAACTATTCATTTAAAAGTTTTATGTAAAGCTCGTAATTAACAATTTGGGAACAATATTTTAATGCATTTACTGCATCTTTTAGAGCTCTTAAGGACCACAAATTCAAAGAAAATCCATTAAAACTAACAAACAAAAAAACCTAATTAAAAATAAAAAACTCAATGAAACTTTTAATTCAATTTTTGAATTTTCTTATTAAAATATTTTAAGTTGCGGATAACTTAAAGAATATTCCTCAAAAGTGTTAAAGAACTTCTTAAATTTTATTCAATTTCTTTTTTCATGTTTGACTAAAATTCTTAAAATTGTGATTGCTTGTGAATCTGATAAATCCAATTGAACGATTTTATGTATTTATCCATAAATGACATTTCTTTGCCAAACAATGCTGATGATGACAATGATAACGATTTCGTATGATATTTAGATTATGATAATGCATTTCATTTATTCATTCATTGTGTTGCTGGCTGTTCGAAATAGTTCCAGTGCCATTTCATGTGTGGCACTTACACTTGAATGCATAATAAAACGTTTATCAAGGAATTAAGTTTGTGAACTGTTGCTTAAAGAATGATAGAGAAAATGGTTATAGAATTGCCAAGAAAGCTTAACAGTTATTGGTTATAAAGGCCATAAACGTAAGGTTTGTAATGTTGTTAACATACATATTTATATTAATTTTTTTCCAAGTCAACTTTAAGGGATAAAGTAAAAATTGCACAAATAGTCTTATTGTTTTTCAGAAATAATACATACATACTCCGAATTTAATTAATTTTTTAATTGATTCATTTGATATTTTCCAGAAATAATACATACTCTAAAAAAGTATGCTGCGAATTTAAATAAATTTTTAATTGATTCAATTCTGCAGTTAATTAAGAATGAACAACATACTCATCTTTATGTAAAACTTATAAACCGGGGTGCTGCGGTAGCCTAGTAGGTAATGTGCTGGTTTATCAGTCTGCGGTTTGTGGATTCCATTCCCACCTAAGAATCTGGGCGTTTACCGACGACGAGAAAGTTCTTCGTTAGTATGCTGAACTAATAAGATGATTAAATTTGGATATATAACGAATTTAAACCTTTAATTGGCGTAAAAATTGTTTACTGTTTTGTTTGAAGAAAAACTCATAAAAGTCAATAGTTACGGAGAAAATTAAATAAATAAAAAGT
The DNA here is from genome assembly GCA_949628195.1 of Phasia obesa. Lineage (NCBI taxonomy): Eukaryota > Metazoa > Arthropoda > Insecta > Diptera > Tachinidae > Phasia > Phasia obesa. The sequence continues at coordinate 43,731,810 of OX451217.1, forward strand.
TATTATAAAAATCAATTTTTGGTCAAAAATATAAGTGATCATAGATTTGATTTATTTTCCAAAAGAAACTATATTTAAAAAATCCTTTGTTTGTCAAAAAAAAACTTATATATAGAAAATTATCAAAATCAGATCTAATTTGATTATCAAACTGATCGTAGATTAAGCCTACAGCGAAAAAAATATTTTCACAAAATAAAGATTTTTATTGGTTTCAGAATAAAATTAAATATTCAATTAATTGTTTAATTAGGAATTTGTTTGCGGAAAGAAAATGTATATTTGAATCAGTTGAAACATTAATTGAACTTTAGCTTAAAATTGATTAAAACCTTTTATTGGTGAAAAAATTTCTTCTATGTAATTTCCGGAAAAAATTTATTTTTACAAAATATAAACGATTAAAAATTTAGCTTTTTTCCCGAAAAATTCAATATTTATCTATACATCTATACATCAATACATCTTTAGACATAATAATATAGTAACTTATTTCCATCTGTCTGTCTGCTTTTCATTTGCGTTCGCATTACGCAAAAACTACTGGCTGAATTTTAACAACATTTTGTGAGGAGGTTGCATAGCATCCTTATTCCAATATAGGATACTTTTTTCCGCAAAAATATCTGACTTCCAAAAGGAAGTGAAGAAAAAGCAGTGAAAAACGCTATTTCCGGTTTAAAGGTACTGAAATTATCGCTTTAAAACTGGGATATTTTTAACATTGTTATATTTTCAACACAACTTTTTATTTTTGAAAGTGTGATATTTTAAAAACTATTGCGCAACATTTGGCGGCAATTGAATAAAATTTGTATTTGATTTGTATTTTTACTTTGTGAAATTACATTGTTTTTTAAATATTTTAAACACCTATTACAGGGGTTTACAATAATTTTTAGAATTTTGGAGTTTCATATAAATTTTATCCAAGGCTGGATACCTTTATATAAATAAAATATGTATCTTGATGGATGTTGACAAAATTTTGTGGGGAGGTACTTTAGCATCCTGATTCCAATATAGGATACTTTTTCTTCCGCAAAAATACCTTATTTCCAAGAGATAATAAAGAGAAAAAGCAGTAAAACTACGCCGATATTTTTTTAACGGATTTTAAGGTATTATATACTTAAGGCTTCTTTTATTTTTGAAATCGGGATATTTTAAGCACGGTTGCGCAGCAGATGACGCTGCTTTAAAATAATGACAAAATATTAATTACTTACTGCCAAATAGCCAATTGAATACTATTTGTATTTGATTTGTATTTTTACTTTGTGGAATTACAATGTTTTTAAAATATTTTAAACACCTTTCACAGAGCTCTAAAATAGTTTTTAGAATTTTTTAGAAATTTTAGAATTTTATTCAGAGATGGGTACCTTTATATAAAGTAAATACATAAACTATAACTGAAGTACTAATAAAGTAAGAGTCTTACAATTGGTGTGGAATTGGTGTCAGGACCCCCAAGACGTGGCGGCACAGCTAGTCCATACCTATAATAAAACTTTTTTTGTGAGAATTTTGTTACTGGTGCAGTTAGTAATCGAAGTGCAACACTAAACGGTAATTTTTAGAATTTTTTCTGTCTGTCTGTGTTCGCATCCCGTGAAAACCACTGGCTGAATTTTAATAAAATTTTGTTGACAGCACCTTTTATTTTTGAAATCAGGATATTTTAAGCACTATTTACAGAACTCTACAATAATTTTAGAACTTTATAATATTTTTAGAATTATATTCAGGGATATGTGCCTCTATGTAAAAAAAATACATCAACCAAAAGTAAGAGTCTTTAAAATAGATGTGGATTACTTTCAAAGCAAAATTGAACAAAATATTGTCAGGACGCCCTGAAGTGGGTGGCACATCTAGTGTAAGAAAACAAAAGTAATCACAAAGACAAGAATTTGTATGCAAATTTAGGTTTTTTTACTATTTATCATCTTCACCCTAAGACGAAAAATTTATTACATTGAAGAGATTTAGGAAAAAAGTTATAATATGAAATCTAATATTTGAACAAATAAATTTATTTATTTATTTAAAAAAAATATTCTGAATCAATTTAACGATAAAATACGAATTGTCGTAGCTTATTTTCCCTAATATGTCACATATAAAAATTTAACGTTTTAAGTTTTATTCTTAAATTTTATTTAAAAACCGTTTTTTTTCGCCATAATATATTTATTAAGTTTCTATTTTAAGTTTCCATTCAAATTTACACATAAAAAGTATCAGAATATATGTATAAACTCAATGGGAAAACCTGATCAGCAAATTTTAGATTCATGTGAATTTTGATATCATTTACTTACAGAACGTTTCGGAAGCCAGAACACAATCGATATTAAGTTATGGATTAAGATATAACTTTTGTATGTGCAAAAATTTTGACTTACTTGCCGTCCTTGATAAATCCTTAAAATAACATGAAAGTATAAAAAAAATTGTTATCAATTTTTACAATTATTTCAAACTTTAATTTTAATTCACAGTCAATAAATTAAAAATTTATTCAGAAATTCGAGGTAGATTCTCAATTCTTTTGTATATAAAATATTTTCAAAAGTATAATAGGAATGGATAAATGGCAATTAACAAGCTTGTGGAAATTTCAAGAAATAATAAAATTTGGATTCTAAGCAAAAAATTAATTTCCAACAAACACGCTCAAACACAAACCATCAATTTGGATTTTTTTCAAAGAGACCAAGTATAAAGAATAAACGGAATAAATGTCTAGAAATCCATAGACAACATCGTCTATCAACAGCTTCATAGTAGATACCAAATTCAACTTGTTCACTAAGCAGTGAGGAAACCAAACTCAGTGGAAAAAAAAATGAAACAAACAATGAATGAAGGACAAGCAGGAAGTTCGTTATCGATATCTCAAATCACACTCCTTCCCTTAACTTGAATTAATAAGCAGACAACTCCATTTTCAACAATTTACCAGAAAAAAAAAGAAATTAAAAGAAAACTAAGGAAAAGTAAACGTTTCTCATAAACAGTTGTCAAGGATGGATCGTTGAGTAGGAGGAAACTTACCAAACCGTTCTTTTAATAACTACAACAACTACACGAATTAATAAGATTAAATATAAATGTTTATTGAATGTAAATAAAAGAGTTTGTTATGTTGTCGCCTTGACGATCACGATTGAACTGTCCATTCCTCCCATTCGTTGATACATAGCAGATGTCATGTAGACATCAAATGACAAGGGTTGCCATGCATAGATGAATGATAATTATTAGGAGATTATAAGAAACGATGACAGTTCGGCCGTCCTGACGGTAACTCGACCTCGAGTTATTCGGAATTGCAATTATCTTCATCTTCAAAATCATCATCAATTTCGGGATACAGGCTACACCATGGTTTTAATTTGTCACTGCTGGCTACTGTACTAAATTTCCGGTTATTGCGTTGAGCACCCTCAATGTCCTCGATGACATATCGATCAAAACGTAATATTTTGCTGATAATGTATGGGCCTTTATATTTAGTGTCGAGTTTACGAGATTCCCCTGTGCTTGGCATTGCACTTTCGATTAAAACCAAATCTCCTTCTTTATAGCTATGTGGTTTGATGTGTTTAGAGTCAAATCTAGTTTTCCACTTCTCTCTTGCTTTTGAGATGTTTCTACTAGCTTCTTCGCGGCATTCTTTCGGCGCTTTTATGTCAATATTAATGTTATCATCATTAACGGCAGATAAAAGTTTATTGGCGCTGATATCCTTTAACGGAAAATCATATAACAAACCAATAGGCGAATATTTTGTTGTTGAGTTGACTGTTGTATTCAATTTCCACTGAAGATTACGTAATTCATTGTCCCAATCTTTTGAATTTGGCGATGTTTTCAAATACGACAAAACAGATTGATTGATTCTTTCAGCGAGTCCATTCGCTCGCGGTGTGCGTACAGCAACTTTTATGTGTTGTATATCGTTTTCGTGACAATAAGTTTCAAACAATGACGACGTAAACGCAGTTCCGCGGTCAGTCACAATCCGTTGTGGCAAACCAAAATACAATGTTACCTGGTTCAAAGCATCAATAACAGGCTTTGTTTTTGTGGTTTTAACGGGAACAATAACGGAATAACGGGTTAGTGAATCTACGAAGACCAGGATATATTCATTGCCTTTCCGCGTTTTAATAAATGGACCTAAGTGATCCATATGAATCACTTGAAACGGGACAGATGGAACTTCCATTCCATGAAGTTGACATTCCTTTCGTTTAGGTTCTCTGTTATAACAACATTCCACACAACCTTTTAGGTAACCCTTCACAAAATTTCTCACCCTTCGAAACCAAAAATGTTGATAAATTTTGTTTATTGTACCATCCACTCCTGGATGACCAATATCATCATGGCACAATTTCACAATACGCCATCTTATACCACGCGGAATAACAAGCAAATCCTGACCATCTTTGTTCTTTTTATATAATCGGTTCTTCTTGAGCTTAAAATCATTTGCATACATTTTGCTTTTATTGGAATCATTTTCGTCCTTCAGCACAGCTATTATCTCCTTAAGATCTGGATCCTGTTTCTGCATAGTGAGAATCCAATCTTCGTCAGAAATATTCACATTCATTATTTTTGCGGTAACGTCTTCGAATTCAGTTGGGTGTTCGACAGGTGCACGACTCATTGCATCAACGTGAGCCATTTGACGTCCTGGACGATGACATGCGGTAAAATCATATTCTAATAATTTCAGTAACCAACGAGATACTCTTGGAATCATTGGTGACATTGATTTCATACTTGAAATCGCAGAACAATCAGTGTATATTATAAAATGTTTCCCCAGCAGATAGACACGGAAACGTTCACAGGTCTCCACCAAAGCTAAAATCTCTAACTCATATGCATGATATCTACTTTCAATGTCGCTACAGATTCTACTGTAATACGCAATAGGTTTCTTGGTACCATCAGATTCATGTTGAATCAAAACTCCAGCCAGTCCAATGCTACTTGCATCCGTATGGACCTCTTGCTGTTTTTCAATATCATAAACACCTAAAACTGGATGGCTTGAAATCGCATTTATTAGAGTTTCAAACGCGTCTTCACATTTGTCCGACCATTCGAATGGAACATCCTTTTTAGTTAAATTTGTAAGTGGTGCAGCGATATGGGCATAATTTTTAACAAATTTGCGGAAATATCCAGTCAGCCCCAAGAAGCGTCGAATCTCAGGTACTGAGGTTGGTGTAGGAAACTTCTGAATTGCTAACGTTTTAATACGTCCGGGTTTGATACCATTCAAATCAATTTCATGTCCAAGAAATGTGACGCACTCTTTCATAAAAAAACATTTAGATAATCGGAGAGTTAGCCCCTCCTTTTGTATAATTTTCAGCAAATCCTCAAGGTTACGTAAACCTTCATCAAAAGTATCGGAAGCAACTATTACCTCATCGACATAACTAATGACCTTTCCCTTCAGCGGCTCTATTATTTTCGTCATCATTTTCTGGAACGTGCAAGGTGCATTCTTGAGCCCAAACGGCATTCGGTTGAATTCAAAATGACCGTGATGTGTTATGAAGGCCGTAAATTTCTTCGACTCTTCGTCGATTTCTATTTGGTAATACCCAGACATCATATCAAGAATAGAAAAATACTTCTTACCTGCAAGAGATGACAACACTCCATCTACAGTTGGCATTGGCCATGGTTGCTTTTCTGTGACGGCGTTTAATGCCCTGTAGTCGACACAAAGTCTTTCTTCACCATTCGATTTCGGGACTAATACAATAGGTGATGCGTATAACGACGTTGACGGGCGCACTATGTTTAAATCAATTAGTTCACTAATAATATTTTCCACGATTTTCTGTTTTGGGATTGGCACGACATATGGTTTTCTCGAAATTGGTTTTGGAGACGTGACAGAAATTTTCATTTTCATGGTACTACATTTTCCCATTTTACTCAGCTTATCCGCGAAACAACCCGAATATTTATCTACTAGTTCGATCACTTGACCTTTTTCATTAGTTCCAAGGTTTTCACCAAATTGTACATGGTCAACATGCATAGCGTACACTTGACATTTACCGTTTTCTATTACGACACACCCGTTTGATAAAATATCCAAACCAATTATTAATTCACAGTTCATTGTATCGTCACCCACGATATACAGTTCGGCATTAAAACACTGTTCATCAATCACTATTTTCACGTTTTGTATCTTTTTATTACATTTGTGTTCACCACCAGCAAAACCTTTAAATGTTTTATTACATTCTATGATGTCACACGGTAATTTTTCAGCGATAGACGATTTTATTAACGACACTGCACTTCCGGAATCGATTAGTGCATTACATGTTATATCGTTAACCATAACACTTTTGGTAACAATATTTTCATTCACAATTGCATTTACTGAGTCTTTTGGTTTTCGCTGTGGTTTTGGACAATTTCGCGACACATGACCGATTTCGCGACAATTATAACACATAGGACCTGACTTCGGATGTCCTATGTTAAGAGGTACGTGACCCGTATGATTGTTTGTCTTTTGTTCACTATAGTTTTTTCCCGAAATATTTTGTTTGGTATTAACATATGGTTGTTGCACTCTCGGATTTACCACGGCATTTTGTAATGACCTCAAAAGATCCGAACACTTTCTAAATTGCATTACCGATAGCGACCTACGTAAACTATAGTCTTCCAACCCATTTATGATATATTTTACGATAGCATTATCATCTAGTTGGCCCCGACGTCCGATTGCCAACATACTATAGTAATAGTCACTTAAAGTTTCATTTTTTCTTTGTTTTGTGTTGATCATTTGTATGTGTATATCAGCACTATTTTGCACAGATGGAAAATCATCAAGAAAAGCGATTACAAAATCACTCCATTTACGAAATACTGGTTGAGCGTCAACCCACCATTTTGCGACACCCAACAATTTACTTCTTATTGCAAATAAAACTATTCCGTCGTTCCATTCATAACTATCCTTCAATTCTTCAACCCTTTCAATAAATTGCACTGAAGTAATACCGTCACTGCTAGGGTTAAAAGAAGGCAAAACATCAATTATTTCACGAACGTAACACTGTTTATTTTCTCTAAAAGACAATTGTTCATTATTATAATACGGTTTA
>OX451217.1:44339184-44515664 GCA_949628195.1 Phasia obesa
TCTAGCGCTCTATCATATAATTCTCTTAATTTAATAGCGATATTTTGGTAAAAAAAAAAAATAAAAAAAAAAAATTAAAATTCTTTATTAAACTTTCAATATTTTGAATTGCGGTATTATTTTGACTGATATTACGGTGAAAATGTTATTTTTTGGTGAAACTTATTAGTGAAATCGCTATTAAGTAAAATTTTTGTTTTGGTAAAGTTTTGATTTTTTTTTGTTAAAATTGTTATTTGTTGGTTGTATTTGAATTTTATTAGTGACTAGCTGTGCCCGCCACTTCGTCAGCGCCCTTGTAATATTTTGTTCGATTTTACTTTGAAAGTATTCCACCACAATTTTAAGACTCTTAATTTTATAGTGCCTCACACATGGTTTATGTATTTACGTTGAGGTACCCATCCCTGGGTAATTACTCGAAGCATAAAAGTTATATAAAATTCTAAAACTTAATTAAAATTCTAAAATTAACATGAAGTTCTGTAAATAGTGTTAAGAATTTCCCGCTTATAAAAATAAACGGTGCTGCCAAGTTTGTAGTACCATTTCATACTTTTACTACTCTTCTCTTTTTTATCTTGGACAGTTTTTGCGGAAAAAAGTATTGTATATTTGAACGTAGATACTAAGGTTCCTGCTCATAAACTGCTATTAAAATGCATTCAGTAGTTTTTACGTGATGCGAACACAGCCAGAGAGAAAGTTTATATGTATAGCCTAGCTGTGCCCGCTACTTTATCATTGTCCATACAATATTTTGTTCGATTTTGCTTTGAAAACAATGTACACCAAATATCCTTTTTTAATCTTTCATATAAAGGGTCTTATCCCTACTAAAATATCCTGCTTTCAAAACTAAAAGGCGCCTTAAAGTATGCATATCGGTAAAATTGCGTCCTTTCACTGCTTTTTGTATACTTTCTATTAAAAATAACAAAATTTTTGAAGAAGAAAGTATTCTATATTTGAACCAGGTTAATTAGGTACCTCCTCACAAAATTTTATTAAAATCCATGCAGTAGTTTTTACGTGATGCGAACACAAACAGACAGACAGACACACAGACAGACAGACAGGAAAAAGATACTGTTTTGTTATATGTACAGATATAGATATTACGGTGCAAATGTGATTTTTTAGTAAAGCTTAGATTTTAGTAAAGCTTAGATTTTAGTTTGTAAATTTTTAAGTGTTGCTAAAGTTTTATTTTTATGTGGCAATTCCGAGTTTCGGTTATATTTAAGTTTTATTATCGATATCATGGTGAAAATGTTATGTTCATTTTTTTTATTTCTCTTAAAATTGCAATATTTTGGTTATATTTATTTTTTCAGTGACATTAAGGTTGAAATGGGATGTGTCGATAAAATTGTACTTTTTTTTGTAAATTTCTTAAATTTTAGGTAATTTGTTTTTGTGAATATTCTGGTAAAGTTTCGATTTTTTCTGCTCAAGTGCCTGTATATTTAAAATTTTAGTGATATTGTAATCAAAATATATATTTTGAATAATTTAAAATTTGTTAGTGAACTTCCGAGTTTTTGCTAAATTTACGTTTTGTTTCATAAAGTTTTTCCTTTTGGGTTCGGTTAAATTTTTGTGAAAACAGTGATTTTTTGGGCAAATTTTTTTTGTAAATTTTGTTAAAAGTAAATATTTTGTCACACAAATTCGATCTTTCGCACTGTTACATTCATAACAAAAATCAAAATTTTTAAATTGTTTTAAATATAATTGTGCGATTGAACGAATTCGTGTGATTTCGTGCAATTTTTTAAATTTACATTTTTAATATTACGAAGATAGTCGATTTTTGTTCATACCAACACTATATGAGGCCATTACCCCATAATATATAGTTATAAGAAAATGAGGATTTTAAAATTGATAAATATTTTTTGAGTTTAACTTCTTTTCTAAACCTTATTTAAACAGTTTTATTTTTCATTTATCAAAAGAGCTGTGTATTTTTTTATTTTTCTATTTATTATGTTATTATATTGTAGCCAGAAATGTAGGTTACACCACTTATGCATTTCTGATATTATGGTAAGGTCTGATATTATGTCGTTCGTTGGTAATCGCATCACTTAAGAATGACTTAAATTAAACTTAAATTTTCACGAAAAAAAATGTACCATGTTTCAAGTAGCTTGAGGACTATAATAGGTAGCTGCTTTTTGTACCAGTAAGCCCCTTATTAGTATACATAGTTTAGCGAATTATTAGCATCTACCTGTAGATCTGCAGTAGGTAGAGTCTTCAAACTTTGCACAAGTAACCCTTGTAGTAATGTGCGAAATGTAGCAATATAGACTGGATTAGGAGAGTGGGAGTAGTACCTCCCATAAAAAAGTTAAATATAATTACCGTGTTTTTACGTATAGTCTAGCAAAAAGCAGGAATGTAAGGGAACAGTGGGCGTCGTGAAGCATCGTTTCTCGCATATAAACTGAAACATTTTTGGGTAAAAATTGTACGCAATATTTTGAAAAAACTGGACGGGGTAGCGAAAAATCAAAAAATGTATTTCCTAAAATGCTTATAACTCAATCATTTTGAATTTTTTTTTTGACAAGACCTTTGACACCATGTATAATTTTCAAAAATCAGAATAAAATTGAGGAAATGGCAAGCCGGAAAAGAATTTCCAAATTTGGGTCAACCTAGCGCCACCTCCAGAGGGTGTGTGGTACCCACATTTAAAACTTAAGTTGAGATACTCCTCTTTTACGCTCGTGTCAAATTTTGGATCAATCGGCCTAGCCGTTTATAAATTACTAGGTTATTTCCAAAATATTTTGATTCTAACCCACTGTGCACTGTTACAGCAATGGTAAAGTGCAACAATTCAAGAAGGTCTTTTTTTCTTTTTTTTCAGATATGGTTGGTTTTTCCAATGTATACGGTTGCGTTATGGTCACACAACCTAAATATTTTTTATATATTTTTAAGCTGAATATCCTTGGCTGATAGTAAAATTATTGTTCTCAACATAAAATTGTAAATTATATGCTCTGCTAACTAACAAAAACGATGTATGTCTAATTAGTTAAACAGAAGTGTGTGTATTATTGTTTTTCTAATGTGTTTATATTTATTTGTGATAAAAACGTTTTAGTGTTTTTAAAATCTATATATGGCATCAATTGTTTCTGTGCAACAGATTGACATAAAAAGTTAAGTTATTGCAAAATACTCGTACTCGCATGTCGAAAACATCTCAGTTTCCTGGAAAGTGTGTAGCAAAACACAGAGTCTGTGATTTTTTTGCGCTAAGAACAATGATGCCCTTCCAAAGATATTGAAATGAGAATGAATATGCAAAATATGTCTTTCTAATAGGATCGTGTTGATTGGCGTACAGATAGCGATTCAATGAGCACTTCTAACTACTACTAATGTTGAAACTACTAATGTTAAACAATGATATGAGTTATTTTGTTGAAACTTAAACATACTTGCTTTATTGTATTAGGTGAACTGTACGTGTATTAGTGATGGAAAAATATTTCGAGAGATCAAAATCAATATTTTTTTTGATAATTTATAATTTTAAGTTAAGTAAAGTTCGTTATATTCTCTCTAAGTAAAAGAATATTAATTACCAATTAGATGAATAATTTTAATCAAAAAAATGAGAACATTTTTATTTTAGACACTAACAGAATGTATTGTATTTTCGGGATGGGTATATCCGTCTTCAGCATTATTCACTTATTTTTTTTTTTTTTTTAATTAAAGCGATATTGTTAGCAGTTCACGAGCTACCGAATTTAAAAATCACAAAGATTGGGCTGTTGATGACTGAAAGGACGTATTATGATCAGATGATATCAGTCTGATAGTAAGCATTATTACTAGCACCGACAGCAGGAGACAATTCAACGATACCATATTAAGCAAATGGTCAAGCACGTCGAAGGCAACATCATATAGTGATGTTATTTTACATGGTGGCATGTTGGTTAATTGCAAAAAATTGATGGAGGACTATTTAAACATATAGCCTACCCATCTTTCCGATTTTTTATATATGAGCACATATCCCAAGGAAGAACTTGGATCGCAACCTGAAACACACCTGAAAAATCATTGAGGAATGACTGATTTGCAAAAATTTCAATTGATGCTGTGGCCTACGCAAAGTCCCGATCTCAATCCAGTTGAGAATTTGTGGTTAATTGTAAAAAAACGACCGGTAAAATATCAAAGAGCCCAACCTAACGAGTTGTGGAATTATAAAAAAATTGGTTGAAAGTATGCCCAAACGCATAAATAGTGTATTAAAAATAAATGGCTATGGACCAAGTATAGTAGACCCCCTTATAACACGGTACTCTTATAACGCATTTTCATATTACGGGATTTCAGTCCCTCGTATAACACGGGTAATTCCCCTTATAACACGGGGATTTTCACCTTATAATTCTGTACTATGAAAGGGACCAATACTTGGACTCAAGTGAGCTGTATTTGTGCTGCCTGTTTAACCGTAAGCTAGAATGATAATTGATTTCGCATACCTTTGCACATTGTGTCAATTGTGTTGGTGTAAAATTAAATTATTTTATTAAATTTGTATTCCCAGTTTTTATATAGTAAAAAAACTAGTTATAGATATGTACTAAAGGGTTTATAAATTTTATTTTAAATAAAATAAAAAGGGTAAACACGTAACCCTGTTATTTTCTCTAATATGTGTGTCCATCTGTCTGCACTTTCTTTCCCTTGGGTTATGGAGATGAAGAGCTGTATAGTTTTTGGGCATAATCGGGAGGGGGCAAGGGGTAGTTTCCTTACCCGAAAATTCCGTGAACGCTCTACAGGTCATACCGTACGACATATTAAAACGAAATTTAGTGTGTACCTTTGTGTTATGGAGATGAAGAGCTATATAAATTTTGGTCATAATCGGGAACGGACAAGGGGTAGTTTACATAACACCCCAAATCGAAAATAATTAATTTTTTGATTCGAATATACTTTGAACTTTTATTTTTTATGTAATATATCCATAAAAATATATGTTTCCATTTGGTATGGTAAAGTTTAGTGTAGGCCACTCCAGTTTTATTAAATGTGTACTAGATTAGCTAATACATAGATATTAGCAACTGCAACATCCATAATATCCCATCACTAGCATTTATGCTTTTGTTACGACATGTAGCTACTAGATACAAAAGAATAACGTTCTTCTTGGCAAATTCTTTATTTATATTGTATTCACTATTTGCATTAAAATAATATAAATATTCATGCAAACAAGTCTGTTATACTTTGACATGTATTTGAGTTTCAGTGACATTGTTTGCCATAATATTTGCACATACTTAAACATTATAGGTCATTACCACAGTCGGTTTTGATTCCACCACTATTTGTTCTTCATGTTTGTTTCTTTTTTAAATATTTACCGACAAATGACTATAATTATGTTGTTTTATTCCGCATCATTTTTGAATTCAACAAAAACATCTTCATTATGATCATTAGTATCTCAACATCATTACCTCTTCTTCGTCATCTTTATTCTTTGTATTCGTTATCTTCATTCGAACCCTTTGTTGCTGAATCGCTAAGAAGGATGTGAGTGGGCGGAAAATCCACATTTATTTTTTAACCATAAATAAACAAATGAAAAAATTTTATATAGAATAAAAAAAAAAAAAATAAAAACAAAAATCTGAAAAACACTTTCCTTCCGGGCTATTGCTTTGCATTAGTACGCAGTTTATGTGTATGTTCTTTGAGGGTAATAAATGTGGCCAACTACATTGTTGTATTCAAGACAATGTTTCAAATGAATTAAGCAATAAACATAATACGAGTACAAGCCTATTTGGCTACTGGATTGTGTTGTATTCATAGTTTTCAGGATTTACAATTTAAATAAAACATTTGCAACATATTTATTATACAAATCACAGTTGAATGTATCTTTGGGGGAGTATCGCCATATAAGCATTTCTACAATATATTGTAAAGAATTAATCCTTTATGTTATTTCCTTTTTTAATTTCCTTTGGCGGAGTGGTAGTTGGTTACATAGTTTGTATATTTAAATATAAACACATAGGAAAACATATGAATTTGTGCAAATATTTGAGTTGACTTTAAAGAGAATTAACAAAAACATCTAAAAGATTTTGATACTTTAGATCTTCTTTGCTTTGTTTGCAGACTTTCATGTATATTTGTAAAGCGATATCATTATTTTCTTCTTTATAGCATTTTATGTTTTTATTTTTTTGCTTTTTTGTTAAGCCTATTTTTTATAATATTTTACTAACTCATGGCGTTAAGGGTTGTTAAGACAGCTGAACTTATCTTTTTAATTTATCACCAAATTTGCTAATTAATGAGATAAATTTACAAGTGGATACTGTACCAGCAGAAGGTATATATAATGCAAAAAATATATAATACTAAATAATACAAAATAAGTCGGCCAGGAAGAGTTAAACTCCCTACAGAATTTCGACGTGAAAACTAACGGGTGGTTAAATTTTAAGGTTAAATTTTAAAGGCATTTAATTTGACATTTCTCAATTTCAGACTAACTCAGACTTGAACCATGGAAAGATATACAATCGAGCAACGCGTTAAAGTTATTTAGGCGTATTATGAAAATAGGCCTGATTTTCGATTAAAATCATCTTCAGAGATGAGGCACATTTTCACCCCAGTGGATTCGTCAATAAACAGAATTGCCGCATTTGGGCAAATGATAATCCAGGAATAATTGTCAAAAAACCAATGCACCCACATAGAGTGACTGTTTGGTGCGGTTTATGGGCTGGCGGTATCAGCGGGCCGTATTTTTTCCATAATGAGGTCGGTCAGGCAGTTGCTGTGAATGGTGTTCGCTATCCTGAGATGATAGCGAACATTTTATGGCCCGAATTGGAAGATATGGATGTGGACGATATGTGGTTTCAACAGGACGAAGCCACTTGCCACACAGCCAACGAAAAAATGGCTCTTTTGAGCGACAAATTCAATGGCCGTGGTGGCGATGTCAATTGGCCGCCAAGATCATGTGATTTGACACCGTTGGACTTCTTTCTTCGGGGTTATTTGAAAGAAAAGTTGTACTCCGATAAGCCAACAGCAATTTAAAGTAGATATTTTGGAGTAGACGAAAAATGTAAACCTTTGCCAATTCCTTATTGGCGAGCTGTAGAAAAAGCAAATTTACTTTTTATATATCAATGTTTAGGAAATTGTGTTTTCTATTCAAAAATAACAATAATTCTTCACGTTTACTGTAGCCATGTGAAGATTGAACGCAGTCAAGCTAACGGTTTAAAAACAATAGACATATTAAAATTTTTTTATCTTTAAAATTCCCCACTGTGCAGTATCTTTAAAGAAATATCCAGAGGTATGACATTATTTTAAAGTTATAAAACGGAAACTTTTGATTTGAAGAAGGCAAAACTTGATAAATATAGTTGGTGTAAAGATAAACAAGATATTGATTTTGTCCATTAGATGGGTAGAAATAGGCTGTGGTTTAAGCTGTGTTCAGACGATGTGTACTAAAATATTAAATATGCAACAGCATTTTTATAATGAAATTCTGTGTGGATAAGTCCACAAAAACAAAGGATATAAAAATTTATAACACAATTCCGAAAATTAAAATTTTACGGTCTTTTGCTCATACAAGTCCACACTTGGACTAGGGGTCATAAAATACTTTCAATAATAAATGGAAGTATATATAGCTTTATAACAGCAGTATTCTTTTTCCGATCTCAGCTTAAGAACATATTTTAGAACATATAGACTAAAATCAAAATAACGATGTAAAACAGATCAAATTGAAGGACGCCCAGCTTCTACAACATTCGGGCATATGGTCAGCTTGCACAAAAATATAAAAATTTTTATATGTATATTCTTTAAGAAAATGTTTCTCTAATAACAAATGTTGGCCCTTTTTACACACAATACAAATACGCAAAAATGCAATAATTTCGGAATTTTTAATTTGATAATCGCACAGAGGAGTATTTCACCCAAAAGGATGGACAAAAAGGCAAAACTGAATTTTAAGAAATCTAAAGAACTAAGTACGCAGCTCGACAGACAACAATATTTTACATTATATTGTAAATTTTGAAGACTTTTAGTTGCGATTTGTAGCTCTGAGACCCTGCTAAAGTCAGGAAAGTGAAGAAAATTATTTGAGATTTAAATATTTTTTTCGGTTTCTGGATGTTTATATGATATTTTTTTTTGCGGCTAAACGAATAAAGGTTTAACAAAGATTATTTTTTTCGCTGAATGGTTTGATCAAAAGTTATTTAAAAAAGAAAAAAAAAATTAAAATATGTTGAATAACAAATTATACACTTTTTTTTACAAAAAAAGGAAAAGAAGAGATTTTTCATGTTGAAACAATTCGTTCAAAAGCTAAAAAAAAAAAACAAATTATACACTTTTTTTTACAAAAAAGAGAAAAGAAGAGATTTTTAAAAGTGAGGTTAGCATGTCTACGAATTATGTTTGTTACCACAATAAAATTTGGAATCTCTAATTTTAGAAACAAATAAAAAAGTGTGCCAAAGTTTCCGCCATTATTTTTGACGATTTTTTAAAATTTTCACATTTCTTCTATTTTTGCTCATCGGGCACTTTTTCTTCTACATTTATATCGTCATAAACTTTTATGTATTTTGAATTATTGATTTCAACTCTTATTCACATCACTTTTAAAACTTCACAATATTAATACCTGCCTATATGTAATTATAAATTGCAAAAATTCTTAATTATCCATAATAGTTTTAAGTAAATGTCCCACACATCCCCATAAAAGATATTTTTAAAGTATTAAATAATATAAAATGAATATAATAAAGCTTTTTTTCATAAAAAAATACTGTTTTATAAGAGCCTTACAATTTAAAATTTTTTTTTTATTAATTAGTAAATCATATGTATGTATGTACATACAGTCTGTCAAGAATGAGTTTAAACCTTTAAAATCAACATTTGTTAATTGAGTTTTGCGATTTATACCGTCTTTTATTCCTTAGGAATGTGGCATTTAGAAAAATCTTTAAAATTTTAACTTTTTGGTTCTTAAATTTTTTTATTGCTTTTTGAAAACGCATTTTGACGCATTTAGCATGTAAATTTTTTTTTCGCTATTACATTTTTAATAACTCCAAAATAGTAATAGATATAAAATAAATGTGTATAGTTAGTTTAAGCAGACTTTTCCGGTGCATCTTCTGATCCTCCTGCTATTAAAATCGAAGAACACGTTTTCAAGTTATGGCAAAATATATAAGGCAACCGAAGTATTTAGGGGGTGAAGTATGCCACGCCTTTAAAAGAAAATTCTTACGTACTAGAGAAAAATGGAAAACAGATTTGAATTAAGGGCATCAAAATCCATATAGTCCACATACTTTTATTTCTAGGGTAGAGAAACATTTTTTTTGTTGCGCAGTGTACTTTTGTTGTGCAGTGTAATTTTTTCAAAATCTGCCACCTAAAACTTTCAAAAAACTAAAACTTTTAATTCAAAAAACACGTTTAATAATTTTTGCCAGCTTTTCAGGCGAAATACTCCTCTGTGAATTGTCTAGTTAGTTTTAAACTCCAAAAAGTAATTATTTAGTAAAATTTTTGCACAATATTTTTATAAATCGAAAAATTTAAAAATTAAATATTAAAAAGCTTATAACTCATTCATAAAAGCCTCATTTTGCAGGTATTAAAACAAGATCTTTAAGAACTAAGGAATTCAAAGAGGCGAGGTACCTCACTATGTGACCACATGGGGCCACTCCGGGCAAGTAGGTGGTGCTAAACGTTAAAACGTTGCTCAGATACTCCTCTGCTATGCCTAAGTACATTTTGTGTTAATCGCGCTGGCCATCCATTGAATGGCTGAATTAGTTACAAAATATTTTGACTTTGCCCCCACTGTGTATTCACAAATATATATGACTAGCCATTCACAACTATATATATGAGTTCCTCTAACTCAAATTAGAGCATAGGGCGCCAGCGATTCGTTAGCAAATTAGATAACCGTAGATGTGGGCTGCTAACCCTCTTCCCTTAGATTGGTGATAGGGCTGCTATCTGCGCGTCCAATCTCACGGTGCAACCATGTTTCAAAGAAATCTGCTTATTTTCCTGAGACGTCTATTTAGTATACATGGCCGTAGCGTCTTCTAACTCTAGGTAGCTTTAAAGCGAATGCCGCAAAGCCATAGCCCGGGGAATACTTCGTCATGGATCGAAAGTAGTTAGCTGCTTGTGCTGCCATTCCCCAGATTCACAAATGGCTGAATTATTTCCAAAATATTTTGATTTTGCCCCACTGTGCCTTCGTATACTTTTTACCAGAGTACGAAAATTTTTTGATAATTTTTTAATAATTATTTTAAATCTCAAGTCTTAACCTGAATCAAATTACTTCAAATCTATTACAAAGTTTCTTCTTTTGTTAGCTTTCAAGGTAATGTCCTCGTATACGTGCATATGCGAATACTTGTTATACAGCCATGCCAAAACGAGAGTGTTTGATAAAAGACACTTGTACATATATTTGTGTTAAAAATTTGTTGTGTTTTATGCGTCATCTAAATAAAGTATGTCAACATCTGTTAATGTGACATAAATCATGAAACTCATTTGTTAATTTATGCTCAGAAAAGATCTAAACATTCACTCATCCACCAACAACCAAATAACCAGTCAAAACTTTGAAAAGATGTGTAAGTAAAACAGTTCAAAGGAAAAATCTAAAACAAAATACACAAATTTAATTTAAAATTTGAGGTCCAAACTAAAGAACACAGACAGTTAATTATAGAGAGCACAGTGGAAACGCTGAGAGAAATCTAGCAGAAAAAAGAGTTTTTAAAGTTTCTGAAGAAGCAATGAAAATATACTCGGAATCTTAAGCTCTTGCAATAACGGCATTATTAAAAAGAGCACAGAGAAAAAGAGATTAATGAAAAAAGAGTGTTTGTTACAAATACAAGATAAAAAAGAAGTTGGCAGTCGTTTGTTGTTGGCTAAAATGTGAACACACACATAAAAAGGCTAATGTAATAAAGAGTGCGCAAGGTCAGTTGGTGCAGGTATGCTTCGCTAAGAACAAAATCAAAGAAGAGTAATACAACAGCAACAAAATTATTATTATTAACTTAATGCGTATAGAAAAGGGAAAACAACAGAAACGCGGTTAATATTTTTATGATACTCATACACTCACACTCTCACTCACATAAATCAGCTTCTTCTTTTACTGCTTTATCCTTTAATTGAAAATTCAGCATCTGTATGTGTATTTGTGAATGCGAGTGTGTATAAGTGAATTATTTGTGGAAGATGTGTATTAAAGGGAAAACTTATGTTTTCATATGTAGAATGTATGTAATTGAGTGTAAATATGACGCAGAATGTGAATTCAGTTGTTAAGTTGGTGCAGTATCAGTTGGACTTGTAAACTGAATAAGAACGGTTTGATTAAATATATAAAAAAGCAACAATAAAGTAAAAATCCCCGTATATTTTCACTTATTTTCTGTTCTTGTTGTTGTTCTACTTCATGTGGTGTATATAAATTGTAAAAAGCCAAAATAAGAAGAAAAAAACCTCAAGAAAAATAAGTCCACAAAAATAAAGAAAAACTGAAATCAAATTGAATTTTAAACAAATTTAAGCAAAGTCTTTTGTTATACATGTATATTTATTGTTGAAAAATGTTTGTGTATTTGAATATTGTGTTATTAAAATAAAAAATAAAAAAATAAAACAAAAACAAAAAAACACACACTATTATGTTTGCTTAAGTAGTAAAGAAATTAATATTAAACATCCAAAATCTAGTTTAATACATTAACATAAAAAAAGTAACAAAACCAAAAAGATACGAGTATCAACCTAGTAGTTAGCCAAAATAAAACCTTAAAACTAACCTATTAATCAAACAACCAACCAACTAACCAACCAACCAAGAAAGCAAAATAATCCATCCATTTTCAAGTTGTATCTGATTGCTATTCTTTCCGAGTAACTTACCTCTACTTAAACTAGAGCTGCTAATTGCATCCTTATTTTGTACACTTGATTTTTTTTGTTTGCGTATTTAAAAGCCATTGTATACAACATAATAATATTAATAATATAAAAGTAAATGAGATTTAATTTTTCGTTATACTTAACGAAAGTGTTGTATGGTTGCTAATTAGTTTTATACCCCACTTCACTATACTAACACCAACTCACACATACACCCGTAAAAACAAAGTATTTATATATATAAAGAAATCTCATAGACGTCATCGTTATCGCTGTAGCCATCGCCATCGCCATCACCATCAACATCGACTTGAACATCATCATTGTAAGGATACAACAGAGGCAATAGACCATAAAACAATATGCCTGACACCATCTCTGTTATAGATCATAAAAGAAGTAAGTCTTTGAACATTGTTGTTGTCCTGATTTACTTTTATTTTAATAAAAAATATTAAAATTTTGTTTATTAAGGATTTTAAACAAATATGTTCACGTAAAATGTGTCGTTTTAAGTAAACAGTTTTAGATATAAAAAACTTCAATTGCCTAATTACCAAAAATAAATTCAATAAAATAAAGGGTTTTTTCTATAGAGGCTTTATTTTTCATAGTTTTATTCCTTTAATGTTTAAATGCGATTTTCGGGATGTGGCTACTGTGGCAAGCGGGTACTGGCATAAGCTGGAGGTCCAAATACATACATACTTTCCGTAGTAAATTAGATAATGGCTGTAAATCACATGAACGAGATGGCTTGTTAACAGACTCATTTCTGGTATTGGCTCGACAAATGTTTCTCTCAGTAATTTGATAATATCTCGCGGTTTGTGACATGTGGCACCATATGTCACTTCTTCCACTAATACCTTGCCATTGAGAGATTGAAAAAGTGAGTAAGCAAGTCTTTATAATGAATACCGCTGACGCTGTATCATTTTGACCATCATTATTTTTGAAGACATATGGACTAATAACTCCACCGGTTCATGAAACATTAATTTTTTCTGGATGTAATGATGTTTAGGCAATGACTTAAGGATTATTATCGCTCCAAATAAGCCAATTCTGTTTACTGCCATAGCGATTTAACCAAAATGATGAAGAACGCAACCACTAACAAATTTTTAAATTAAAATAATGGGTCAATAGTGATATTTCCTTCATTCGTCAAATGTGAGGCGCTTATGATAATCGTGAGGCTTCAATTCTTCCAAGATTTGAATCTTCTTCGGATGGATTGCTGAGCACGCTGAATATGCAATAAAACTTTTTTTAGTTAAACGATTCAAATGAGATTCAAATGAGATTTTTTAATTTTCAGCGAAAATTAAATTGCAAAATTCTGCAACATTAAGGTAAACGAAATAACATAATTCCCAAAAATCCCAAAATTTGAATTTTTTGGACTTTTACCCATAAAACTCACATATGGGTCATGAAATACTTTCAGCAATAGTTGGGAGTTTATACAGCTTTATTACGGCAGTATTTTAGAACATAGGCTAAAGTCAAAATTTCGATGCAAAATAGGTCAAATTGAAAGACCTCCATCTGTTACAAGATTGATAAATTTTACACAAAATTTTGTTTAAATGAACATAATGTTAGCTTACACAAAGATATAAAATGTTTATATATTTCTTAAGAATTTTTTTTTATTAAAAAAATTAAGATTGACGCTAAAATGCACAAAAATTCAATCACGTTGGAGTTTTTTAAATTGAAAATTGTCTAATTTTTAACTCAGAAAAGACATAAACTTAAATTTATTTTCACAATATTTTAAATTTCGCTCACTAACTGTGTAAAAATATTTAAAAAATTTGCTGAAATTTTTTAAAATATTAAAAAAAAAACTGGACCAGGGTATCGAAATATCAAAAATTTTATGCTTATAACTTGCTTATTTTAAAACATAGTTTACATGTTAAACCATAATTTTATAGGTATTAATTAGACATCTTTTTTAAAAATCAAACAAAAATTGAAAAAATCCCATGCTCTAAAAGAATTTGAAGGGGTACCTAACTTTGTGATCACATAGCGCCAACCCTGGCAAGTCGATGATAACCAACGTCAAAACTTAAGTTGAGATACTTCTCTGCTATGCTCATGCCAAATTTTAGATCAATCGGCCTAGCCTTTTACAAATGGCTAAGTTATTTACTAAATATTTTGATTCTGCCCCACTGTGTATTGAAGAGAACGCCTACATCAAAAGTATGACATTGTTGTAGAAATAAATATTTTACTTTTATAAAATAATATAACTTTTTCAAAAAAATACTTATAACATGTCAAAAGACATAAATACAAGACTTGGGGAATACCAATTACAGTTTGTAATTAATAACACATGTAATTACTCAATTACATGCCTGTAATTGTAATTGGAAATTTTCACATGCATGTAATTGTAATTGGAAATTTTCAATTACAATTACATTAAAATTTTGTAATTGTAATTGAGTTTTTTCAATTACACATTACATGTAATTTTTAATTGAAAAAATACAATTACAATTACTTGTAATTAGTAATTGGAAATTTTCATTTACTAATAAAATTTCTTCATTTACAATTACATGTAATTGAAAATTTTAAGTAATGAATACTTTTTTTTTTTCAAAAAATATTTAATTACAAAATTTTTCGATTACATATAAATTATAAAATATACTAAGAATCCTATTTGAATAAATAAATTAGGCGAAATATTGAAAAAAACAAAAAGACGGTAAAACAAATAATATAACGAAAGTCAGGAAAAACTAAAAAATTTACATAATTTTGAATAACATGTAATTTAATAATAATGTATGTATATTTAGATATATAATGGAATGTAAGGAAATTTTAAATATAAACAAAACCATTTTTTTTTCAAAAATTGCATCCGTTAATCTTTGTTGCCTTGGTGTTAAAATAATACTAGCGAACGAAAAGAACACACTGTGTAATTTTTTAAGTTATGGCAAAATAAGAATCATTCCTAGGAAGTTCATATATTCCAGAAAGTTGTTTATTAAGATCTTAGGTTCATTTTTGTAGTTGATTGTTTCCTTGAATTTTGAACGGTTTGCTACCTATGGACCTGAACAGGGGAAAAAACGTAAAAAAAAATTTAATTTTTTTAAGTTTTTTAAGATTTTGACCTTGAAGATGAAATTTTTTTGATTTTATATGTTAACAATTTTTATTCTTTATGACAAGGGCTACAACTTTACCTCAGAGAGTATATCAAAATTCCAAACGGTTTGCAAAATATGAGCTTGAGTAAATGATAATTTTTTTGCAAAAATGACATCGAGGCCCCACATCTTTGAGGGCCCATAAAAAAAACCTGGAGGACTTTGGGCAAAACTGGGAGATAGGGGTCTTTTTTTTTGGTCTTTTATCACGTAGTGGTGTCCGTATATGGTTATTTTTTTCCGTGTTGCACTGTGTAACATTTCAACTAGTGCTGAAGATGTTGTGGGAGTATTCGGCCGTAGAAAAGCCATTAGTATTGTCTGATAGTTTTTGAGGCATTTTAGAGATGAATTTATATCACGCAAGTAAAGCTATTTCAAACTATTTTCTTTTTCGGGTGTATTACTATCTACGGAACATAAAATGAAAAACATGTATAATGAACGCAGAGTTTTAAAAATTTTGTAAGCGATAATTATCTTTATCAATGTGTTCACCGTAATCGATGATAAAGATTTTTCAAGATAATCTTAAAATTTTTAGGAATGTAATTGAGTTTTGTTCAATTGGATGTAATGATTACTGCCTAATTACAATTACTTGTAATTTGTTATTGAACTTTTCCAATTACAATTGTATGTAATTAGTAAATGAAAACTTCTAATTACTAATTACAAGTAATTGTAATTGTTTTTAGTCCCTGATTTCAATTACACTTACTTGTAATTAGTAATTGGATATTTTCAATTACACATTACCTGTAATTGTAATTGAAATGTAATTGAATCCCCCATGTCTGATAAATGCAAATGTATACATATTTCCTCAAAACCTTTTGATTGTAAATTAATTCGTAGTTTTTAGTTTTGCGACATTTTCTTCTGTTGAATAAACTAAAGTTGTCACATACAAAAATAGAAATTAGTTTAAGTTGGCTACAGCCACAACGCTGGTCCTGTAGCTTTGTACTTTTGATGGCATTAAAATAAACGCGTTCATATAAATGTATGTATTTTAGTTTTGACAGTTTGTAGTCGGTAGCCTGATGTTGTCTATGTGTTTAATGCATTATATAAGTATGTACATATTTAGACTTGAAGCTTATACAAATATCTTAGGAAATAAATATCTCTCAAACATATTAAAAATTTGTTGTATTGTACCTTTTATTCTCTAAATATCGGGTGTTCCGGGACACCGTGTGTACCTATTTATAATTTTAATTAATAAACGAATTTGAGTACTTCCGACCCAGGACAGGCTATGCATACTATGTTTATTATAAGCACGTAAAACCTTATGTCCGATAGCTGTAGCAAACTTTCCAAGGCCGATCGTTGTTAAAGCATACACACAATATCTTTGTAACTCTTTGTAACGGATTTTCTCTGATAGCTATTAAATGAATTAAAAATCCTCCTTCCTTAAGGAGTTATTTCGTTTGAAAAAAAAATCACGATATTCAAAGTTTATCAATTTTTTGAAACGTGACTTGACTTTTGATAGATAAAAAAATGATAAATTATCCAATCTTATCTGTGTTGTACAAAATCATTGTCGGCATTTTTTTGGTGGTAAAGAAGAATATCTTAATACAAAAATCATTAATGTATTTGAACGAGATGTTTTATTTTTTATTTTGATGTTTTATAAGAAAATAAAAAATTTTGCACAACAAACAACATTAAATTTCAACTTCTTTGTTGTTATTTTTCTTAGGATTATTTTGTTATAGTCGGGGTTTTGTTTCAAATTTTTACACTTGGTGTATATACATAGATAACGAATTTCGTATTTTTCAAATTCTTTAGTTTTAATATTTCTAAAATATTTTCGCCTTAGGCCTTAAAATATCTTAAAACTTCTATGAAATATTTTTGGTCTAAGACTGCAATAACTTATTTCCAAAATACATGTTGATGAGTACAAACGTGGCACGTACGTCAAAAAATATTCACACAAACACTCGTATACTTGTACAAGAGAGTCTATATATACATTTTTTTTCGATAATGTACATGTGCCCTCATTGTTTGGAACATGACTTAAAGTAACCAAATCATGCCGCATTGAATTCCGTTGGTTTGATTTCAGTATTTTCTCATGCATCTTGAACAAATTTTTGTTATAATGACACAGTAAAAGAAAGAAGGACTCACCAGCTATTGTTTAAGCTATTTAACGTATCGTATCGTATCAGATGTTTGCATGTAAATGTGTTCATTGTTTTATGTTTGTACTTTAAGTACAAATTTGTGCAATGCCTCGTTGCAACTATGTACATGCAAATTCATGTTGTAAGCGGCAGCTTACAGTTGATAAATAGAACATCTATGAAAGGATTTGAGGATTTATATGTATGGGAATGTAAATATATGCTGCGAGAAAAAGTATGTATGTATATAGTCAACACCTCCTATGCAGCCCCCATTGGTGACGAGTGCTTTAAATTTTTTTTCATGACAAGTTTCATTCATAAAGGAAGAATTAGTAGAACTTGTTGCATTCACTGTCAGAATAAAAAAAATGTATGTGTGTTTCTATATTTATGTGGGTGGTTGGTACAAATTTTAAATAATATTTGAATTATTTAAAAAAAATTGCCCTACAGAGACGTGCAACACATGCTTAAATTTTTATCATTTATAATGTGTTTCTAATTGAATTGAATTGTATTGTATTGTTAAGAGACGACAGACAACAAAGGTACAGCTATTCTATTCATTCGTAGATATTTTTTTAAACAGTTAAAAGGCAGATGTATTGTCTAAAACAATGATAATATTTTTGTGCTTTTATTTCTATTCTTACAGTTTGGAAATTATTTTATATCAAGTTCTTTTGTGGCATAAAATAATTTCTAAAACAATCTATAATTGAATTTGAACTGTGCTCGCTGCCTATTTAAACAATTAAGTTATTTGTTTTGAATGTAATTAGCTTTTTATATTTTTATATTTTTATATTTATGTGTTGGCACTAAATACGAAAACAATATAAAAGATACTTAAGTTAGTAATTAGAAAAAAATAAATGCATATACAGTGTCGGTCAAAAAAAAAGCACCAACGACAAAATGTAGTTTCATTCCAACAGAAAAACAAATGGCTGATGAGTCCGGAATTGTATTATTTGGAAGCAAGGAATCACGCTCCTACGTAAGAAGACCCAAACCAAATCGTAGTATTCAACCCAAAACTTACAACAAAAACCATAAAATACGGTGGAACTAGCGTACGGGAATGGGGTAGTTTTTTTTTACTATAGTGTAGGACCTACAAAACCACAACAAGAACATTTATGATGGTATACTCGGGGAAGTAGTAATGCTCCCTTATGCTTCTAAAGAAATGCCATTCGTGTGGGTCTTCCAGCAAGATAAAGACCTGAAGCACACAAGCAAGCTTGCGACAAAGTGGTTTCGAGACAATAAAGTGAATGTGATTGAATGGCCCGCTCAGAGACCAGACCAATTAAGAATTTATGAACAGATGAAAAAAAAAACAGTTTCTCAAATGTAACCAACTAACAACGAAGCGCTTTGAAAAGCTGTCTAGCAAATTTGTAATAAAATTCCAAAATTTCATGGCAAAACGCTGTGCAGACGTTATTACAAATAAAGGACATGCAACAAGGTATTACTTACAATATATACAAATCATGCTCCACGTAATAAATGCATCATTTATAATTCTTTTTAATTTATTCTTAATTTAGTGTTTAATATCAGTACATATTGAAGTGAAGTGCTATTTTTTGACTGATTGTTTTTCAAGTTTTTTTTTTTTTTTTTTGAAATAAAGTATAAATTTTAAAATAACATAACTAGCAAAAATTAAATTTATTTTGTTATGTAATTACACACCGTCCCAAGCGTCTTATGACAAATTATGAAATATATTAATTTAACCGGAGACATATTTTCTTAGGTTTGGTGCTATTTTTTTGACCGGAGCTGTATAATATAAAAACTTGATATTTAATTAAATATTTTGAACAAAACAAAAATAAATTTTAAGAAATTTAGGTTTTTTACTGTTATTTTTTTTATGTTATCGGGTTTTGTGCTTATCTGGTTATATTGGCAACAACAAATATTATTGAATAAGAACCAACTTTTTCCTACCATAACCTTGTTTACAAATTATCCTACAAAGTCGACTACTGTGAACAACCTTATTTTATTTAGAATATTAATACAGAACTATATGTTACGAGACAACAGGTTAGAAGACAACCCAGCATAAAAACAATGAATATGTTGAAAAGGAAATAGTGATTTCATGATTTCCTTAGTACTTATTTGCTAGAATGTATTTTTAATTTCATTCCTAACTCTAATAAAATTATATGTTTTAAAGTAATTGAAAATGCATATTTTTTAATTTCTATATAAAGATTTATAAATTAAGAACGCATCCAAATCATCGAACTTTCATTAATCCTTAGCACTCATTTAAATGACAGTCAGTTTATTTGAATGTGAACACATGACCTCCAATGATAGGCCTATGTTAAAATCATATGTTTTTTACCTAAATTGGAACCAGTGCAAGAGTAGTACAACTCATGAATATGCTAGTGTTTTGTAGTGTCTTTTTTTTTGCTGGGAACATTAGAGCTTGTTTTTTCTATTTTGTCGTAATTACTAGAGTATTTAAAAATATTGACTTTTTCGGTTTTCGATTTATAAAATAAAAGTTAAGCCGGTTATTATATTCTTTTATATTGCTGAATTAGTCAGCAAAAACTCTAAGTTTTTTTTTAAATTCCAGGAGAAACAAAAAATGCACGGAAAGAAAAAAAAGGTTTAGGTAACCATAATCTAAGAGCAACATATTATAATTGAATTATATTGTTGTAGTCAAACCATATTATTACTAACTATATTTTTGTTTAGTTTAAAAATAATATTGTAGATTATAGCAGTTTATTGCGAAATAAAATCTATATCTATACATATATCTATATATCTATACATATAATAAAATAGTAACTCACTTCCGTCTGTCTGTCTGCTTTCCATTGACGTTCTTATCACGTAAAAACTACTGGGAGGATTTTAAGACAATTTTGTAAGGATATACCTAAGTATCCTGGTCCCAATATAGGATACTTTTTTTTCTGCAAAAACATCTTAGAAAGTGGAGAAAAAGCAGTGAAAGTACGCAGTTGAACTAACCGGATATGAATACTTTAATTTTTATAAAGTAAAAAATACATAAACTGATACGTACCATATCTTAAGGCGGAACTAAAAACGCCGGTATTACCACATAGCACGAAATCGCGAAGTAAAATAATTATTAATTGGCTATGCTAGCTTCAAACTAATTCGCCTAAAGAACACCAAAAGTGCTTGCGAAGCTTTAATATCGTACTAACCATCTGTCTTATATACTACCATCCCTTTCTAAAGGAAGTAACATAGTTAATGTAGGCATTAATTGCCTGAGTGTTACTTCTCTTTAAAAAAAAAAAACTAAAATCGTAAGGGTTTTTGGTGTAGATAGCTTTCAAAGCAAAATCGAACAAAATATTGAAGGACGTTGACGAAGTGGCGGGCACAGCTAGTATATAATAAAACAGTGTGTGTCTGGCTGTCTGTCTGTCGATCTGTATATCTATCTGTATGTCTCTCTGTCGGTTTGTAACACACTGAGATTTTGTGATATGGATTTCGGTAAATCCTGAATCACTTAATGTAGAAGAGTTTATTTTTAAGAGTTAAAAAAAGTCATAGGATACCTCGGTGGGCTAGAAGGTAGTCTTCTAGTCTATCATAAAGGTGTTGTGAGTCGGATTCCTACCAAAGGGTCTGGAATTGTTCACTACAAGTTGTCAGGAAGACCAAGAAGAAGCTTGGATATAATTGAAGTGCCTACAAATAGTTAACTGCGTTAGTGCAGGTAAAGGACTCTCAAGTATTATATGGCCAAGTTAAAAATCGCGGTAAGACAATAATTGGAGACTGTGCTTAGAAAAAGGCTTTAGACCATTGGCAGACATATTTATATTATATGGAGAACCAGCCTTAAGCTAATTTTAGAAATTACCATAGACTGTGATTAGGAAGAATGTTGACATGTATCAGTTTCCAGTCTAAAATCACTACAGTCGAGAGTAAAAGGCACGAGAGAGTAAAAGGCACGAGAGAGTAAAACGTATTCGTAAATTTCCAATCGGATACCAGAAATCATTGAGGAACGAAGGGGTCTAATAGGGACCGATGAAGTTAGTGGTCTGCGTCGGTATCCCCCCTATAAAAAATAATAAAATTATTTCTAAATAATTCAAAAACTGTTTAACAGATAAAAAAGTGTAGTGCGCTTAAGGTACTAAAATTTTACGCTCACCTTAAAAAATTCCTACGTGATAAAAAACTTTCTTCGTTAAATCTTTTCTATACAAGCCATTTTTTAAGGGAGATTTTTATGCAAGACAGTGTGATTGCTGTTTTGCATAGACTTTAATATATTTTGTTTAGTTTCTTTGACTTAACTCTCATTAAGTTAAAGTTATTTTTAACATAAAGGAATTATTAGCTTCTCTAAATTTTTGGAATTTTATAAATTAGGTGATTAATTTTTAATAAAAAATTGGAATAATTTAATTTAGACAATTTCAAATTAAATTAAATTTTTCTAATTTTTCTTTAAGCTCTCGTTCTGAGAAGCTCACGATAGACGATAAACTACAACTTCTTCGTATTGCATTAACTTAGTTTGGATGTTTAAATAAAAGATGCTTACAACAAAACACTAAATAAGGATGTAGCCATCCGTAAAATGCATTATATTCTGCAAGTTTCTGAATTCAATTTCGTTCAATTTTCTTTAAAAATGAATCACCTAATTTGTAAAGGAAATATTTTTTCAACTTAGAATAAAGCGACGTTGAGTCTTACTTTAAAAACTTGATTTAAAAAAAATATTATCGGATGTAATACTTTGCAGTAATAGCAAATGGATTACGAAATTCCTAAATACAACACTACCCGCGAAGGTTTTTCTTGTCTGCAGAAAACACGTATTTGGCGGGAATCGAACCAGCAACCCCCTTACTAACCAGCAAGTAAGGAGTGCATCCAAGGTGTAATGAAATATTTCTTTCCTTCAAATCATTCTAAAATGCGCTCCTTTCTAACGCAGGCTACAAAACAATGACGTAATACAGAAAACAGTCGGATGGTTTATTGCAATGAACGATTTTGGGGGTAATCTGAACTAAAGTGCGCCACTTGCCTTTTTCTCTCTTTCTACAATATAGGGCTTGTTCGGAAATGCATCACTGCGCTGCATCTGATGCGCATGTGTGATTAGTTTGCGATGCCGATGCAAAAGAGCTGATGCTGATACTTACTTGATGCGCAAACAAAATTAATTAACATTTGTTTAAATTTTGGAATTTTTTTTTACAATACAAATTGGGAAGTTTATAATAATTTTATTTCTTGATATAGATGAAAGCAAAAATTAAATAAAATTTTTCCATCCAATCGAACTCTTATAAATGTATAAACTAATGTAATTTAACAAAATAAAATTAATAAAGAACAAACAAAAGACTCACTCATCCATTGCATCAGCAATTTTTGTGATGCGTGTTTGACGTTTCTTTGCGCATTTAAATATTCCCAGCAAAAAATTATTGGGTTTTGGTAAGCAGCAAAATAAAACTCATGTCTTTCAAAAGCCGTTCTCATAAGCGCATTCGAGAATTCTATAAGGTTAAGACAATAATAACAAACTGCATCTTCTCTTGCTTACGAGGATGCAGGTAAGTAAGCGAATACGTTTTCTTTATAAAATTTAGTGAAACAAAACACCGCTTTCGCTTAGCGGATGCATGTATGTAAGCGACTAAGTTTTTATAAAGAATTTGGTAAAGCAAAGAGACCTACCAAGTGGGACATCGCAAACAAAAATTATGCCTTCCTGAAGCAGGTTGTAAGGGAGAGTCTTCTTTTCTTTCCCTAATTTTTTTACTTGAAAGTTATGATTAAATCGGTACAGCAGATCCTTACAAAAAATGTAAAATTAACTTTGGACTTGACTGTTCAGTTGCCAAGGGAACATAGTACATAAAAAGCCAATAGTGATTATAGGATCCAAACATTTTTTCATTTCATTTTATTTAATTTTTTTTAACTATTAAAAAAGAGACATTTTATTTTGCGCAAACATGTCACAGCCATATGTTTCAAAAGACTTCATGTTGTTTTTTTTATATTTTTATTTTTGTTAAACTAAAGGATGCGAGTTGTTTGTTGCGCAGTCATTTGAAGCATGCTTTTGTTTTGTTGACAATGAAGTTCATTAAATCTTGTATTCTAATTCCTTTTTTTATATTGTCCTTCATAAATTTGCAAATGAATGTTTTTAAGTAAATTTGTGTACATTGAAGACAAACCACAAGACATTTGTGAAAGACCACAAAACCATTTATCATAATACATACATATGTATGTATGTATGTATGTATGTTTGTATCGTACAAGGAATAATATTTTGTGACATTTAAAAATTTATACAAAATTTTATCGTTCCAATATTCAAATAAGAAATCTTGCTTTAATATGCACAATTTAATTGAACTATATTATCTTCTCTTCTCTTCTTTACTTTTCCATTTTCTATTTTACTAACCGCAGTCAATGAAGACATGAATAACAAGGCATCTACTTGTGGCAAGCTGCTTATATGCCTCTCAGTGGTTCTGGTCATATTAACGTTGCCCTTTAGTTTATTTGTTTGCTTTAAGGTAAATGAAATTATTTTCTATTAAATAATTTATAAATTAAATTACTCCCTTTAGACAAAGTGGTCTTTGTATTGAAATTATATAATTTATCTTTGGTTTTAATTGTTTCCTTTCCTCCCACAGGTGGTTCAGGAATATGAGCGTGCTGTTATATTTCGTTTGGGCCGTTTAATGCAGGGTGGTGCCAAGGGACCAGGTATTTTAATGTTTATAAAAAAATTGATTTTATTATTAAAGTAATTTATAATTTTAATATTAAAAAGTTTAGTTATTAATAAAATGAATTGTTAATTTATCTTTCTGTTTGCAATTTAAGGTATATTTTTCATACTGCCCTGTATAGATTCATATGCTAGAGTGGATTTACGTACCAGAACTTATGATGTACCACCACAAGAGGTAAATTGTAATGATTTTTGTTTCTTTGTAATCTGAATTCAATGACATTTTACCTTATAGCGTAATTGTATTATAACTATTTTGATATTATTGTATCACATTAAAGTGATTTAGATTGTTTTTTACATTTTTGAAGAAAATAATGTAATGGTGTGAAATTTGTTTTAAAATTTTATTTTATAAGTGTCGAACTATTTTATTGCATTAAAATTAATGATTTTCTAACCTCGGTATTGCATCACTAATTACACAGTGCAGTAAATAAAATCTTTTCAAAAGGTTCGATTCTACCATCAAAGGGTAGTAAAATCCTATACTAAGTTTTGTGAAATTGGTTGATAATTTTTATTTATGGGACTCGGTAACTTAAGTTAAAAATAGTAAAAAAAATATTTAAAATATTTTCTATAAAAAATATTTCTATAAAAAAAAGTGCAAGAATAATAATTTTTTTGGCATCAAATACTAATAGAATTTATGCAGCGAATCCTTGGTTAAATTATTGCCGAACAAAGTTAAGCGCTATCACCTAGTATGGAAGAGATATTAGACAAAAATTGATAACACCTTTTTTAAGGGCTCACTGGTTTTCAGAATCTTTTGAGGACTATAAATAAAAATAGGTCACTAATTTCGCCAAACCGTGTATAGGGTTCTACTACCCTTTGGTGGTAGAATAGAACCTATGCTGTCAAGTTCACTGTTGCGCTATGTTATAGACGAATTAAAATATTTTTTTATTCTATATAAATAATATCAAATGTCGTTCGTTGATAATCGTATCACTTAAGAATAGGTGTACCGATTTGGCCCATTTTTTTTTTATAAATTTTATCATATCCCAACTTAGGTTTTTATGGAAAAAAGAATTGTAATCTTTAAAATTTTGCCAATAACTCCCTTATTAATATGCAAAGTTTCGCTAAACACAGCCTGGATTGGAATAGTGAGCGTGGTATCGCCATACCACGTGGAGATAGAATCTTAAAACTTTCCTCAAGTAACGGAACAAATCTAGTTTAGCGAAGCTTCTGCAATCAGAAAAAAAATATCCAGGGTGATAGAGAATTGGAAATAAGAAATAAATATAAAGTGAAAAAATTAGCGGTCGCCCATATCTTGCGAGTTATGGGCAAAGATTTTCTGCTCTATGTTATGAACAACACCGGCTTCGCTTACTAAAGATTTGTTGCATAGACGATCCTTGGCCGGGCGCAAGGCTTTTCTCCTCTACGGTATAACCAACGTCGGCTTAGCTTACTAAAGATTTCCTGGATAGCCGGCCTTTGGACGTAGGCAAGGATTTTCTCCTCTTTAGTATTGTGGAACAAGATTAACGTGAGTACCTGCCTAGTCGGCCTAACCTCACGGTGGTCTTACCACCGAGTGAAACTTAGGCGTAGACTAGCGCCCCCATTGTGTAGTATAACAACACTTTACGATTGCCACCAATCGCTTTTTGTGTGTGTTACAGTCACAATGAGTAGCAATTTATATAATATGGCAAGCCTCAAACAAGACAAGCCTAGATTCCATATTATAGCCTCTTGCTTAGGGGTTTGGAGACTATCCAAACTCCGTCTGTTGGGAGTGCAACAGCACACTTGATCGACCGTGCACCATACCTACGTAAATCGATCTTAAACCACAACCACCACGTGTACCCCCGAAGGGGACCTCACCAATAACCGGTCACAGAAAGGATAGTCTCTCTGTGGGGCCACCGATTCCCGTGGTACCAGTCCTTTGGGCACTGGTCGGGCCTCTAAGAGGACTCGTGTAATAAGACAACAGACCTTTTCTTCCAGATTTAGGCTCTAGGAACCCTAGCGTCTGGTGCCCCTATTTTCCCCGAGTGAACCGCGTCAAAGCATTTGCCATTACTGCAGTGACAATTGGAACCCCCGGGGGTTCTTCTCTTTGGTATGACCAATACCGGGTTCGCTTAACAAAGATTTTCTGCATAGAGACGCAAGGGCGCAAGGATTTTCTCCTCTGTGGTATGACCAACGCCGGCTTCGCTTACTGAAGATTTTCTGCATAGAAAAACACTGACTTCGCTTACTAAAGGTTTCCTACGTACTATACATAAATTTACATTAAAAAATGTCATCGGTTCTTAATGGGTTAATTTTTTTTAAATTTGAGCACCACCTGAAATGATACCCACATTGTGAAAAGTTCAGAGGCCCACACCTCGGAAAAATTGGGCGACCGCCAATTTTTTCTATTATTTTTTTTTTCTCCCTAGATACTTATTTTTGATATAGTATAGTATAGTCTTGCATATAAACTGAAACATTTTTGTCGTGAGAATAGAGTGGGTTTTCGCGTTAAAGATTGGCCATACCTTTCTTCCAAGAGTTTATTGTATTTTTTTTTGGTTGGGTGTAGCGAAGCGCATCGGGGCTAGCTAGTTATTCATTTCAATTAATGTTTAAAGAAAATAAAACAATATCTATATTAGATTATACAAGAATATAATGCGTTTTCTGGATTTTAAATTCAGCATTATTCGTATCCAACGAAATTAGGCGATCGAGAAATAAATAGAATAAATTGGGCGACCGCCAATTTTTTCTATTATTTTTTTTTTCTCCCTAGATACTTATTTTTGATATAGTATAGTATAGTCTTGCATATAAACTGAAACATTTTTGTCGTGAGAATAGAGTGGGTTTTCGCGTTAAAGATTGGCCATACCTTTCTTCCAAGAGTTTATTGTATTTTTTTTTGGTTGGGTGTAGCGAAGCGCATCGGGGCTAGCTAGTTATTCATTTCAATTAATGTTTAAAGAAAATAAAACAATATCTATATTAGATTATACAAGAATATAATGCGTTTTCTGGATTTTAAATTCAGCATTATTCGTATCCAACGAAATTAGGCGATCGAGAAATAAATAGAAGGACCTCTCACTTTAACATGAAGATGGCCTAGAAAGGGATCAAACGATACTTTGTAATAGGTGTTAGGCATAAGCTTAACGTGCTTGTTCAGTGACAGTTACTATAATACTGGCTCAGTTTTTGGTAAGTTGTCTACATTTTAACTCTTTTGAATGACTGACCCATCAGGACTCAAAAATTCTTCTTCCACTTCTAATTTGGCTAGTCATTGGATTAGTACGATTGGTCCAATTCTCACCAATTTCCCACAGGGAACTGATAAAATAATCTCCAGCATTTTAGCAACTTCTTTTTTCTTTCTGTGTTTAGATTAGTGTTAACCAAACCAATAGCTTGAATTACTAAAATTTTAATTACTAAACTCTATGGACATACATACGTATGTGTATATGCTTGGAAGTTTTGTTATAAATCCTTGCCAATATTTTCTACAGCTTTCATTTTTTATGTTTGCTTAAATATTTGGGTACGGAACAAACAAAAAGAGCAACAAAAAATAAAACAAATGAATAGGCCTTGTTCATTTTTGGTTTGTTAAAAACATTGTATGAACACTTTTCGAACAATACCACTAACGTTGTGTTCTCAGTTAATTAAATTTGCAACAAAAAAAAAAAAAAAAAAAAAAATAATAAAAAAAACTAGAATGGAAAATTAATGAAATAAACTACGTTCATGTTTAAGTGTGAACACACTTGCTACAACAATAGGCGTTAAAATAAAACAAAAAATAGTGAATTGTCTATTTCAACATTTTTTCCAATTCATTACCTGTTGTTGAAGAGTTTACTATGACAAAACTAAAAACGGACTCTTAAAGTATTTTATTTATTTATTCTTTTTTTTGTTAACTATTTCTTTTTTCTTGTTTTAGGTGTTAACAAAAGACAGCGTCACTGTGTCAGTGGATGCTGTTGTCTATTATCGAGTTTCGAATGCAACAGTCTCTATAGCAAATGTTGAAAATGCTCATCATTCTACACGTCTATTGGCACAAACAACTCTACGTAACACAATGGGCACACAGCATTTACACGAGATTCTTAGTGAACGTATGACAATTTCCGACACTATGCAGGTAACAATAAAACTAAAAATGAAAAACAACAACGTCAACAATAATAATCATATCATTATGTACAAAGTGTTATTATGTATTGTATTAGAGCAATCTGAACAGTTTTTTGATATATTTAAAAAACTGTTCATTCCATATAGATTCATTCAATGACATTTTTACTTATTTAGGTTTGGTTTGGGTTTTTTATTCATTAACAAATATCTTGTACGAGATGTGTTAATTAAGTAATGAGACTGATTTTCTAGTGATACGGCACGTGGAGGGCCATAAACATCTAAAACGCGTCTAGTACAAGTGTGAACCCGCTAGAGTTGTTGTGCTCTTCGTTGTGAATTTTTTGCGAGACAAGTTTTTTAGTGCGTTCAAACAACGACTGATATCAATTTCGAACAACGTTTTGCAATCAAGTTTTAGGTGATTTAAGGCATTTTCAGAACGAAGACATTCAATTGATGAAGTGGCTCACAGCGGAAGGCTCTCATCTTAAAGAAACGATGAAAATCTTGACAGCATGGGCAATCTTGTGCGTTCAGATTGTCGTTTGACAGTCTGAATGTTCGGAAAAGAGTTTAATTTGAAGAGTTGAAATTTTGAGCAACGAATTGGGGATAAGAAAAATTTGTGCAAAAACGGTTTCGCAAAATCTTCCACAAGAGGAAATGGACACCAGAAAGGAAAGGGGCCTTGAGTTCTTGAGAGCAATTGTAGACGAGCTGCATTATCTGGAACGTGTCATTACAGGTAAAATTCGACGTCATTTTGGGAAAGTGGAGAACATTCAAACAGCCGTGAGCTGAAAGCTATGCTAATATCCGAGATCCAGCACTGCTATGAGGAATGGAAGAATCGTTTCCAGCGCGGTGTATTTTTCCAAGGTAGTTACTTTGAACGAGACAATGTGAATTTGTAATTTAATGTCAATAAAAAAAAATTATAAAAAATAAGTCTCATTAGTTAATTTACACACCTCGTATACGATATTTATCCACACTTAAAAATCTAATTTACATATTCCTAATATGTGTGATATAGTTAGAAATATATAAAATAAAACTCGAGTGACCTACACTCAACTTTACCCTTCCCAATTGAAACAGATATTTTTAATGGATATATTACATAAAGAATATAAGTTCAAAGTATATTCAAATATAAAAATTAATTATTTACGGTTTGCGGTAAACTACCCTTGCCCCTTCCCGATTATGCCCAAAATTTATACAGCTCTTCATCTCCATATACCAAAGGCACATTCTGAATTTCGTTTAAATATATCATATGGTATGACCTGTAAAGCCTTTACAAAATTTGGGGGTAAGGAAATTACCCCTTCTCTCCCGATTATGCCCAGCTCTTTATCACCATATACCAAAGGCACATACTAAATTTCATTTTGATATATCAAACGGCATACACAAACACCCACCCACCTAG
The DNA here is from genome assembly GCA_949628195.1 of Phasia obesa. Classification (NCBI taxonomy): domain Eukaryota; kingdom Metazoa; phylum Arthropoda; class Insecta; order Diptera; family Tachinidae; genus Phasia; species Phasia obesa. Next base: position 44,369,032 of record OX451217.1, read on the forward strand.
AGACATCATTGCGAAAGTAGTCAAAACGGATTTAGGAGACCTCAAAACGTATAAATCCCAACCTCGATTTTTTTCATGATTACTATACTTTACTCTACTTATGGTTAAGTAAAATAGTATGCAACTTATTTTTAATGTCTTCAGAAAATATTCAGCCACTCGAGTATCAAAGTGTTGACAACCGAAAGAGCAACATGAAAAGGCAATTTGAAATCTAAAATTTTACAAAAAATAGTTTTAAAATAGATAAAAGAGTAGCAGTCACCTTACAATAGCTTTGAAAGCGTTTTTATCTTAAAAATTGCCGAAATTGAGATTAAAGAACACACAAGTGATTATCGAAAAAAAATCCATCCACCTTACGTCACTGTTGCTTGCATTGGAGTGAAGATGTCGTTAAAAATACATCATTCATTGTATGAAAATTTATTTTAAAACAATAAATATATTTTTTTTTATAAATATGGCTCTATATTTGTATCAAAAATTATTTAACTAATGATTTCCTGAATTTTAAATCAGAGAGAGCTTTTTAGATTGCTCTCGTTTATACAATATACCTCAATGTGTGTGTGTGTGTGTGTGTATGTATGTTATTAAAGTGTGAACAAGTTCAGTCAGGTGAACAAAAGCATAAAATATATGCCAGCCAGGCTTATTTTTCTACAATGTTTACAGTTATATGCCAACTGTAAATGTATTAGTATTGTGTATGTCGTATACGGCTGTTGTTGTTTGTATGTTTTCATAAAGCCAGATAACAGCAGCAACTTCAACCACGCAGCCAGCATTAAAAAAAATTTTTTTTTTTTTAAAATTCATGCCATAAATACGACAATATTTTGTCATTTTACACCTTCCTTCAAGCCGCCAACAAACAAAGTCATGCACACTACTAGACACACACATTGGCAGTTTCTACATACAGCCTTCTAACTACACATTAACACCCAAATACCAGTAGAAAATTTTGAATTATATTTTGCACAATAGAATGGATGACACTTTTTTATATTCTTCTTTGTTGAATGTTGAATAAAAAGAAATTGTTCCTTTCATTATGTGTTTGTATGTGTTTGTTAGTTTTTTATATATACGAGTACATATGTATGTATATTTCCAGGTACAATTGGATGAAGCTACTGATGCTTGGGGTATTAAAGTGGAACGTGTTGAAATGTAAGTTATAATGCTAAAAAGCAAACAAAAAAATTAAATAACATCAAGAATTTATAAATATTTTAGAATCTAACCTACATATGAAGATGAATAAATATTTTACCTGCAACATCTTTAAATGATGAGGCATTTTTTTTTTAGTGCTAGTGTGTGTTACATACTGCTCTTGCAAAATCTTCGTTATTTCATAGGAGCTAATGCAATCTTATCACAGAAGCAATAAGCACAATTGTGTAGATATAAAGAAGAATAGAATGGAATAACATTTGTTTAAGATTTTTTATTACAAATTTTATTTCAACAATAGAATATATGATGGTTCGAAGAACAATGGTACTGTCTCAAGATTGTATTGTAAATGCAGTAGCGAATTTAGAATTCATTCCTTAAAGACATTACCAGGCCTGAATAATTTAAAGAGGTCCAATTAAAAATCTTTAAAATTATTGACTGCACGGGATTTAAGTTTATTAAATTACAGCGAGAATAAATTTTCCTATTAGTTTTAGAGCAACTTTCCTTTTAGCATGTTAGGCTCATCACTGGACTAAATGATTTTTTGCCACAGTTATACACGGTTTCGGGTTTTTTTTAATATCTCTCTTTTTATTTGAGTCGCTGATTTTAAATCTACAGAAAGCGAAGTGTAGCTTTATAGAGATACTATTATATTAAAAATTAATTAATTTGCACGAAACGCTGCGCCCTATTTGGTTAAGCAAAAATTCGAGAATCGGCAAAATAGCTTTGCCAAAATCCGTACCATAAAATTATCGCAATATTTTTTTAAATAAAGTCCATCATCTTATCTATACCTATAATAAAACTGTAATAATACCAAGTTTGTATAAAAAATATTTTTTAAAAATTTCTTGCTAATGCTATGCTGTCTATCCATCAGTCTGTGTTCCTTAAAACCATTTCATAAAGTGTAATAAAATTTTTAATGGAGGTACCTTAGTACCAATTGATCAACTTATAGAACCATTTTTATCCGAAAAAATATCTTATTTGCAGGAAAAATAGAAAAAACTATAAGTACGTAATTTGACCGATTTTACAGATACGGTAATCTTGGCAGGACCTTTTATAATATTTTTTAAGAGGGAATTTTCTATTAGACCAGTTATACAAATTCCTATATGCTTGTAAAAAAGGAACAGGTTTGTATTCATTTCCTATTTTCATGAATTTAAAAAAACTAAACTTCTCTAATTTTGCGTGAATTTGGTATTAAATTGATTGGATTTATTTGTGCCAAAACTTTCGGGATATCTCTTAAACCGAAAAATGTATGATAGACTAAAAGCAATTTTATAAATATGATAATTAATTGGTCGACCTTTTTTTTTAACATATAAATGAGTTGTTAATGAAGGGCCATTTTGTAAAAAAATATTTTTTTACAAATTGGGTGATTCATTTAAAAAAAAACTGGGAAAAAATAAATTTAGACACTAGCAGAATGTGATGCCATACCTCATGAAAGCAGGTATTTTTTATGAATGTATTACATAAATAATAAAAGTTCAAAGTATATTCGAATCGGAAAAATAATTATTTTCGGTTTGGGATGTAAGCTAAGCTAACCTTCCCTATTATGTTCAAAAACTATACAAATCTCCATCTCCATATACCGAAGGAAAATACAGAATTTCATTTTGATATATTCAAAGATATGACCTATAGAGTGTTCATAAAAATAGCAGCTTACACACCCACCCACAGACATCATCGTGAAAATAATCATAGTGGATTCAGCGAAATCGTCAAAATGGATGCAAAAAATTCCGAAATCAATTTTAAATAAACAAAAATTTACTATCATTGCTAACCAAAGGGTGGCTAAAGCAACAACAAATACAAGGTAATAAATATCAAAGAAAAATAAATCAAAGAAGAGGGAAGCTTTAGGTGGTAGATTTTGTTTTCACCATCTGACTGATTAAAGGGAATTTTATATTTTAGAAAAACATCATTGAAACTAAAAATACGATGAGAACACTGCACCAGCAATTTCAATGGCTTAAAAGTCAGTACACCCAAAAGAGGTCAAATATTCAGTAGAAGCCATGAAATGATATTGGACGATCGGGGACCGCACCGTAGGCATCTCAACAGAGCAGTTACATCACATTTTGCATAAATATTTGCATATGTCGTGTTTAGCCACTAAAGCAAAAATCCGTTTAATGATCATAATTATCCAGCATACTCTCTAGATTTAGCCATAGCGAATATGTATTGTTTCCAAAATCGAAGAGGAAATGGCTGGGTAATAAAAGTTCTCTCAGACGAAGATATATAATTGTAACAAATGTCTGTTTTAAGGGCCTTGACAAATCCTATTATTCGTAGGAAATAAAAAACTAGAAAGACGCTGGTCGCTGGATCTTCAGGATGAGTTTGTTAAAAAATAAAACCCTTTTTTGCCCAAATTATATCTCTTAAGAAAAAAGTCACACAATTAATGAATTGCTTTCGTAATTTGCTTATTTTGGTTATTTCTGCAAGATATTTTATATATTTAAGTTTTTTTGTTTATTTAAACTTTGAAGGAGTACATACTCGTACACAGGTTATGGCCTTTTGCTTTCATTTTAAACCAACAATACGGTAAATAAAGAATATTAAATCCTTTAAAAAAAATCTTGCAAATAATTAATTGCTTTTTGCGGAAGTGTTCAATTGTGCATATTCATGAATACAAATTCAAATATAAATTAAATATTCTTAACGAAAACCATAGCAGCGAATACAAATTTATCAACTTTAGCCAAAAAAGTCTATGAATTTATTTGGGTTACTTATATTTTTTATCTTAAAAGAAATAATTCTTGCAAAAAAAAACCGACTTCAAAACAGATAGTTGGGTACCAGTTCTAAACTAAAAATGTAGGAAGTAATCTGTAAGAAGTAATCTGTAAGAACTATATATAAACCAAATAAGAGATAAACAAAATGCGTCAAAATTAGCAGGTAAAGACTATGTCTAATTCAAGCATCTCCCTATTACTGTTCAAAAGTTAAGCTATTTTCACCAACATCCGTCTTTTATGGGGACACCGTTTAATTTAAAATTTTTATAGCTATAATAGCGATCATAGTACTACACATTATGTGTAAATTTCAGTTGTCTATCTAAAACGGCTCAAATGATAAGGCATACATCCAATTTCATTAACTATAGGGACACTCTCTCATTTCCATAAGTCTCTATCTATAACGGTTCAAAAGACTAGTCCATATAAGTCAAATTACGTCAGCTATGAGGACACCCTTTAAGATTTTTGTACTTTTTACTGTGGACATAGTGGTATTAGCTTTATTAAAATTTTAAATGTTTATCCATAAGCGTTCAAAAGATAAGGTGATATAGATCAAATATCATTAACTTTAGGTACACTCTTTAATTTCCAACTTTTTACTTTTTACTATAGCGGACATAGTATTATACGTTCTGCGTAAATATTTAATGTCTGTCTATAACGGTTTCAAAGATAGGGCAACATAAATCAAATAACATCACCTATTGGGACACCCTTTAATTTACAATTTTAAATTAAAGACCTATTGTCATAGATGAATTGGCCACATAAATTTTTTGTAAATTTCAACTGTGTGTCTGTAACGGTTTAAAGGTTTAGTCATATACAGCAAATTACTGAACTATTGGGACACCCTTTAATTCATAACTCTAAGTGTTTATAATTGCTAGTATACCAGACAAAGTAGTGGAAATTCTGCCTAATTTTCAAGTGTTTGTCTATAACGGTTAAAATGATAGGGCCATATAGTTCAAATTACATCAATTATGGGAAGACCCTTTAATTTCTAAATTCAAATCATATACCTGTTATAGCGGACTTAGCAATAAAAAATTCCTTGTACATTTCAGCTGTCTGTCTATAACGGTTCAAAAGTTTGGCCACATACATAAAATTATATTAACTATTGGGACACCCTTTTATTTCCAAATTCAAATTTTATACTTTTTGTTATAGCGGATTTAGTAATAAAGGATCTTTTTAAATTTAACGGTCGGTGTACAACTGTTAAAAAGTATGGGCATATACAACAAATTAAATGAACTATTGGAGCACCCTTTAATTTTTAATTTGGAATATTTATCCTTTTTATTATAAAGCTCATAGTAATCGACATTCTGTCAAACTTTCAAATTTCGTTTTATTAATTTCTTGAAAAAAAAACAAGAATTCTTATTATGAGCTCAACTGTTGAGAAGGCGTGCAAATATTTTTATATGTAGATTGTGATGACAACCAAAGACGATAATGATGTTGCTGAATGGTGACCCTATTAAAGCTCAAGTTGCCACTTAAGTCAATCTGTGCCAAGTGCGAAAAAAAATTTCACTCTCACTCCGTCTACACTCAATGTTGACTATTAAGCCGTTATAACCACGTTATATGTTTTAATTATCCATGACAAAAATGTCATCGTATGCGTGCAAACATTTGTATTTGAAAATGATGTTTCATGTTGTTTTTATACGTTAAATTAATCACAACATGATTAAGCCACGTCACAGGAGGTCGCATGATATTGATTTTTTGCTGCTGTGCTAAAAGGGCAATAGCGAAAATTAAGCCTTTAAAATTAAAACAAAACAAAAATAAAACCACTTGCAGGGCCTTGAGAAAGCAAACTATTAATTTTCATAAAACTTTTATTGAATTTTTACATTCTTGATTTCTTTTAATTTTTTATTAAAAACAACAGAAAAGATGTACGTTTACCCGTCCAGCTTCAAAGAGCCATGGCTGCCGAAGCGGAGGCAGCCCGTGAGGCTCGTGCTAAGGTCATAGCTGCTGAGGGCGAGCAAAAAGCCTCGAAAGCCTTAAGAGAAGCATCAGAAGTTATTGGAGATTCACCAGCTGCTTTACAATTACGTTACCTTCAGGTAAGTGTTTTAAAATGTCAACCTCTTCTGTTTGTGCTTCTTAACTATATTTATTGTTTTTGTGTATTTAAAGACTCTTAGCGCTATTTCGGCTGAAAAGAATTCAACAATTGTTTTCCCCTTGCCCATTGATTTAATAACGTATTTCCTAAAGTCAAATGATGCCGCCACAATACAAACAGCCGCCAACACTGCAAAAGTTATAGCCAAAAGGGATCGCGATGTAGAGGAGGTTGAAGCGGCTGCAGCAGCTGCTAAGGCAGCAGCAAGCTTAGCGCCTATGCAACCAGCTCCCAGCAATACTGTACCATCTGGCAATTCCATAAATATTGCCATGTAAATTCTAAAATAAAGGAAAAAACAGAATAATAAAAAAAAACAAAAGCAAAAGCAACATTGTACACCAAAAGCAAAATAACAACAACAGCAGCATCAACAATACAAATACAGCAACAAACAACAATAAATACATAAGAGATGATGGCATTTACTTCTACAAAGGAACAATACAAAAAAGAAAAAAAAAACATTTAATAAATTTAAATTCAAAACAACAAGAGTTTAGAAAAAAATCAAGAATAATACAAAAAATATAAAAACAACAACAAGTTAGTTATAATAGTAATTATGTTTTAATCAAGCAATGAAGAACGAAAAACAAGTTCAATTGTATTTAATTTTAATAGTTAAAGATCATTAAATTATGTATATGAGTGTACTCGTATGTAACACTGATGACTTGTTATACGGCAAATCTTCTTAAGTATAGTTGATTTGCAATTTAGTTCGTTGCTATAATTAACAGAAAAAGTAAAAGCAAAAAGTAAACTAGCTGTGCCCACAAGCACGTTGTGTGCGTCCTGACAATATTTTGTTCGATTTTGCTTTAAAAGTAATCCACACAAAATTTTAAGACTCTTACGTATTTAATTTATACAAATGTACCCATCCCTGGATAAAATTCTAAAATTTATATAAAATTTAAAAATTCTAAAAATTATTGTAAAGCTCTGTAAAAGGAGTTTAAAATATTTTATAACAATGTAATTCCATAAAGTAAAAATACGAATCAAATACAAATTTTATTCAATTGGCTATTTGGCAGTAAGTAATTCATATTTTGTCATTATTTTAAAACAGTGCAATTTGTTGCACAATATTTCTAAAATATGCCGCTTTCAAAAATGAAAGATGCCCTAAAGTATGCAGTATCTTTAAATTAGTAAAAAAAAACAATAGACGTACATCCACTGATTTTTCTCCACTTTCTCTTGGAAATGAGAAAAAAAGTATCCTATATTGGAAACAGGATACCTGTTAAAATCTATCCAGTAGGTTTTACGTGATTCAAACACAAAGAGAAAGACAGACAGGAAATGAGTTACTGTTTTATTATATGTATAGATATTAGTATCTGAAACACCATAACGATGTGTAACTGTGGGTAGGAACTAAATACATTATTTGAAAAAAATGGATTTATTACGTGCCAGAGCCAGGGTTGTCAGATATGGTGTTTTATCGCCAAATATGGCGATTACCAAACTTATTTGGGATTTTTAAAATAGTTGGTGATTTTGTTGGCGATATTTATAACTGAATTAAAGAATGTCTAAATGATAAAGACGTGCAGACTGAATTGTTTTTCATATATAAAACTTATTTTAACAGAATTAAGAAGTAGTCTTCCTGAAAACATAAATGTATTTAAAGTTTAGAAGCATTTTTCATTTAAAAATTACGCAATTCTTTATTACATACAAAATTCTTCGTTTTCAGCATTTTTTTTAATTCTTATGAATTACACAGTGCAACACGGAAAAAATAACCATATACGGACACCACTACGTGATAAAAGACCAAAAAAAAGACCCCTGTCTCCCAGTTCTGCCCAAAGTCCTCCAGGTTTTTTTTATGGGCCCTCAAAGATGTGGGGCCTCGATGTCATTTTTGCAAAAAACTGATCATTTCCTCAAGCTCATATTTTGCAAACCGTTTGAAATTTTGATATACTCTCTGAGGCAAAGTTGTAGCTCTTGTCATAAAGAACAAAAATTGGTAACATATAAAATTAAAAAAAATTCATCTTCAAGGTCAAAATCGCAAAAAAACTTTAAAAAATTCAATTTTTTTTACCTTTTTTCCCCTGTTCAGGTCCATAGGTAGCACACCGTTCAAAATTCAAGGAAACAATCCACAACAAAAATGAACCTAAGATCTCAATAAACAACTTTCTGGAACATATGAACTTCCTAGGAATGATTCTTAATACCGTTTAGGTAGCGCTTAGGTAGCCGAAATGAATTTAAATTCATTCCTAGGAAGTTCATATGTTCTAGAAAGTTGTTTATTGAGATCTTAGATTTATTTTTGTAGTTAATTGTTGCCTTGAATTTTGAACGGTTTGCTACCTATGGACCTGAACAAGGGAAAAAAGGTAAAAAAATTGAATTATTTAAAGTTTTTTGCGATTTTGACCTTGAAGATGAAGTTTTTTTGATTTTATATGTTAACAATTTTTGTTCTTTATGACAATAGCTACAACTTTGCTTCAGAGAGTATATCAAAATGTCAAACGGTTTGCAAAATAGGAACTTGAGGAAATGGTAATTTTTTTGCAAAAATGACATCGAGGCCCCACATCTTTGAGGGCCCATAAAAAAAACCTGGGGGACTTTGGGCAAAACTGGAAGACAGGAGTCGTTTTTTTTTGTGGTCTTTTATGACGTAGTTGTGTCCGTATATGGTTATTTTGCCATGACTTAAAAAATTACACAGTGTGTTACTATTGAAAATATAACCTTATGTTATTTTTAAAGATTATTTTAAGATTAATATTCCAATTTTAATTCAGTTTTGTACTTGTTGTGTTGGTAATTCCAAAGAATTTTATATTATTTATTTTTTACTTTAATTGCTGGTAATTCATCGATAGAGAGCTTTCAGTAATGAATTTCACCAAAACATCTAATGTGAAATATATTTTCTTAAAGATATAAATTATATGAATTCATAATATCTAATGTTTCCATTTACTTCTCATGAAATACATATATTTTATTTTAAATAAGAACACTGTGGAAAACAACTTGAGGATGGATATGTTCAGGTTTCCATCTATACATATAGTAAAACTGTAACAGGAGCAATTCTGTACATGAAATATTTTTAAAAATGTTGTTGCTGGTGCAGTTATTTATCGAAATAGAATACAAGAGAGCAATTTTTAATACTTTTGTCTGCCTCTCTGTCTGTCTGTCTGTCTGTATTCTGGATGAATTTTAATAAAAATTTGTGAGGAGGTACTTTAGTATATTGATTCAAATATAGGTTGTTACAAGAGCAATTAGAGAAAAATTGTAAAAGTACACAATTTTAGCGATTTAAATGTACTGCAAACTTGACAACACCTTTTGTTTTTAAAAGCGTGATAATTTTAACCACGATTTACAAAACTCTACAATAATATTACACATTAATATAAGTTTTAAAATTGTATTCAGGGATAGGTGCCTCATATAAAGAAAATATATAATCCATAACTAAAGTACTATAAAATTAAGAGTCTTAAAATTTGGTTTGGATTACTTTTAAAGCAAAATCGAAGAAAATATTATCAGGATATTGGTAGACAAACTATTTTTGATTGTTTGAAGTAAAATTTGTACCTTTCTCGTGTTCACTAAAACAAAATATATTTTGGCGACTTTTTTATTTTTGGCTATTTTTAGCTATTTCGATAATTGTTTTTTGTGATTTATTAAAAATATTTTTAAAATTCAATAAAATTTTATTGTAAGGAAATTTAAAAAAATTATTTTCGCGATTTCTTTGATTTTGGCGAAATAGGTGAAAACAGTTTTGACAGCCCTGTAAAGGGCCTGACAGCCATAATGTGGCTGTCTTGAATGTGTAGCTTTTTTCAACATTCCACCAATTTTTCAATCATTTGAGTCCATTTCTCAGAATAGTACGCACAATGTTGTTTCACAATTTGTTCAAAGTTTGCTGGCTTGTTCTTATTAACAAATGTCTTCTGCTTGGTCTACAGAAAATAACCGATGACAAAAGTGAGCAAAAATTCTTCGCAAATTTTTTTTTATTCAGTCGGTTTTATGCGCTGTATCACTTTTTTTTAACAAAATGAAAGTTTTGATAATTTTAAGTCAAATTTTAATTCGACTCAATTATATACGAGTATTTAATTTAAAATAATAAATAAATAATAATAATTTTTATCTGCAAATAATTTAAACCCCTTTAATTGGCACAAAAAGTTTTTCTGTGTTGGTAGGAGCGATGTCGTATTGAAAATTATGTTCTCAGTAAACAGACCACACTTATTGATATTGTTTCTAAAGGCTTCAAATAGCACAGAATTGTATACATAAATAACTGATTTTAAGTTACATTGCGAAAGTCTTTGATTTAACTCACTGGTCCTAAATGTGTTGACTAACAGTTGACAGAAGCAAGGCGAAAATGAATATTATTACACCTTTACAGCAGAGATACAACCTGCACACTGATATCCTATCATTTTACCAATCAGTCTATGGAGGCCCTCGGTATATCAATTCAATGCGCCATTAATCGCATAAAAACAAACCTTTATAGAAACACTTGCTGTAGAGCATAAACAGACTTATGGAAAAACACAGAAACTAATTCACAAAGAATGAAATAATTTGTTATTTAGATAAACGAAAGAATCGTCTTCATTTTAGTAGTAAAAACATTACTTGTGCGATGTCCTTGTGAACGAATTAGTAGTGTGCTACTTGATAAGTCAAGGGGTTGCGAGTTCGATTTTCTTCAAATTCGCTGAATGGATTAATATCGCTTGTATTTGTTTTGTGATAACTTAATTTAGGGTTTTTTAAATAATTGCTATCAAATTAATTGTCGTAGAATAAGTCACCAGTGTACAGAATATAATTTTAAAACATATTATTGTGTTTATAATGTATGTTTGTCTGTATTGAATGTATGATTAAAATAAATCAGTTTATAGATTTGTATCAATCAACTAAATATTTATAATCAATGTATGAATTGTTTTTAATTTAAGTTAACAAAAACATAAGAACATTTTCAACAACACCATCATCGATAACGACAACAACAGTAACAGCAACAACAAATTACTTGCATAAATACAAAACCTTTTAATAAAAAATAAAAAAAAATTGAAGAAAGTAGCCACAGAAAACTTAATTGTGATTTAAATTCTTGCAAAAAAGAAATTAATAAAAAATAAAAATAAAAAATAAAATAAAGGCTGTCCTTCTTTACAATAAAATAACAAATAGTCATAACTATTTCTTTGTCTTCAATTTATATGAATGATAAACTAATTACAGTGGAGATGGAAAATGTCTTATTAAATTGAAAATTTTTACACATTTTTTTTTTTAACAATATAAACGTAAACACAAATGCAGTTATAAATACAAACAAATCATAAATTACTTTAGTTAAATAAACATAAATTAAAGGCCAAATATCTTTGAGATTGTTAAACAAATTTTTTATTATAAAGCAAACATCTATTTATGTTATTAGTGGTATTTGTGATTGTTTAATTTAATTTTTAAGTGCTAACAGTAACAAATATTAAATGTTTCTTTTTCAAAGAATTATTTATAACCAATCATTATTTTTTAACTAAAATTAAGCTGATTTGGCTAACATCTGTTTTACTTAAAGAAATGGTTTTTCGAAATTTTTTGTTACTAAAGCTTTCCAGGAGTTGATTATAAACCGATTCCCATTATACAAAGCGGTAGTTTTTCAAAGATGATTCAATTTTGGAGCAGCATTAAAAATGGATATATTTTATTTTATTATAATTGCAGTATCATTTAAATAAAACTTGCATCGGTTAGATGCGATAAGCTTAAAATATCCCTCCTTCGGACAAGTTCTGTGTAAACTTATACGTTAAGCCTTAATGCCATAACTTGTCGAATGCTTGTTAAACCTCGATTAAAAGCGCAGAGCAATATTGTCTGTTGAACTACACATACCAACTTAAGTGTACGATTGTTGTAGGTTTGTATTAATTAACTTTAATGTGATCTTTTCCTGGCTTAGAAATCATTTATCCAAGAAACTTACGAAAAATGACCTTAAAATCAAAAAGAATAATAACCTAACACAAGTAGCATCTTTTTGTTGGTTTGCTTACCTTGCTTGTCTTTGTTATTTTATAAGTTTTGCACTATTAGTATTACGAAATTAAAACTTTAGTGCAGGTGGAAGGAAACTCACCTTTTTCCATCGACCTACAAATATATTGCCTTTTGTAATATGTTGTATTGAGCTTTAATTTTAATGTCTGTACAATTTAATGCAGTATAATTTTTTACTTACATAAGTTGGGTCTAAAGCCTGTAGTTGGTTCTGGCCAAGCACTTCTATCTTGAGCGCACTTTCTCTAGTTCGTTATACCAAGGGTCTGGATAGCTTATTCCACTCGGTGCATCCACTGCAGTCGCGATCTAACGTCTGTTGTCATTCAACACCTTTTTGGCTGGAGCGTTCGTATTCATTCGACCGCTATGGCCCAGTCCGTTCAATCACTGTATTTTGATGCGCTTAACAACGTTTATGTCGGGATACAGCTCGCGGTTCATTTGACGACTCCACTCCTCGCTTACACAGATTTTGCTATCGATTTTGCAAATGACTTTTCTTTCAAAAAAAAAAAATTACAGCTCCATCTGCTTTCGCAAGTACCCACGTTTCTGCGCCATATAGAAGCACGGATAGAATAATGTTGTTGTAATCTGCTATTTTAGTTCGTCGAGAGAGGGCTCTGCTCTTAAACTTTCTACTGTGCTTGAAATAGCGGCTAATTGCTTGCATGATAATTCTCTTTATTTCGATGCTGATTCCATTATTTCTATTGATGACAGAAAGGAGTTATATAAAGGCTTCTACTACCTTAACGCTACAATGTCGCCTTTCTGTCATCGCGACGTTTGCCTAGCAGATGCAAGGAAAAGTATGGTATTGTCCTCATTTATAATTAGATCCATTTTCGTTTATTTCTTCTCGATTCTGAAAAAAGCATTTGTTACATATCGCTCTATCTTCCTATATTCCCCATAATTGCAATGTGGTCCTCATGTACGATAATAATGAAGCCTTTAGCGTTCACAGTGCCCGTTTCATTAACTTTAGCTTTTTCCAATATTTTCTGCTATCATACGATAAGTTGCCACACTTTCCAATACCTCTTGTAGTGGTGAATGAATCGGGTACGTCGTTTCCTATTTGAAAATCAAGTGTCAATCACACTTATTAGGCGTACAAGTTTTGATGGGATGTCAGTTCAAAGATATTTATAAAATTTTTCTCTCATCGGCATGTCGAAGGTGGTTTTATACAAAGCAAAGTGCTTTGTATTTAACTGCACACTACTTAGAAAAGTAGAATTGAGTCTGATATAATTTTGTCAATATATCATAAACTTGTTAACAATTAGACAGGTCCGTTCGCTTTTGGAATAAACTTCCTATGAGAAGAATTGCATAAATAAAATTCAGATTATCTGAAAATATTTTCTTTTATCTTTATAACAATTTTATTATAAAATGAATCGTTCCGTTAGGAATAGTTTTTGCATGGTGTTATTTTTTAACATACTAATGAAAACACCCCTTTTTTAACTTCATTGTATACAGAGTTCATGATAAATCTAGCGTATAATTAATACCATTTTTTAACACTTATACGCTCCGTTGATGCTATCAGAGTCATGCTACTGATCTCGCAACTTCAATAAGAATTTAGCTGATTTCAAACAAAACAAAACATTAAAAACACTGTTTTTTATAAAATCTGTTGAATGTTTTTTTACGGCAAGGCGGTTCCTAAAACTTGTTTGAATATAATACAGAGGATATTCATTACTAAGCTATTGCTGGTTTATTTGTATGTAATGTTGATAGAAAAGCAATATTGAAAAGTAAAGAACAGAATAGAAAGCAAGAATGTATGAAAAGGTGGGTGTATCACAAAAATACTGAATTACATGCTCCAATTTGTTCTTACTGTTTTTAGACAATACCAAACCAATATTTCTGCTAAATGTCTTCAAAGAAATTAATACAATTTGAAATTTAACATCATAATAAATTAATGCCTGTCAACACAAATAGATTAGGTGACCAAGTTTTTCGGTTATACTCTATTTAAGCTTCAGTAAAACTTCTTTCGATGGTCTCAACTTTTAACATGAATGAGGTGTTAAAAATCTTAAAAAAAATTTTAAATATTTTTTTAAAAAATACTAGGGAAAGTTTTACTCTCTTATTTCTCAATGCAATGTTCTTTAGGCTCGATATATGTATCACACAGTGTATTTCTTTTTTTTTTTTTTGTACCCATCAAATAATGAGATTTCTCCAGGTCTTCAAAATAAGCGTTTGTTTCAATGATGACTTCCTGGTTTGCACAATTTTTTTTTCCAATTTGGAAACAGGATATAGTCACAAATAGCTAAATTTGGGTTGTATACTCGGTTGAGATGGCTACAGCCTTCAATCATTCTACATAATCTCATGGCTTTTATCGGCGTGACGACCTTGTTTTGTGACCTGATCTGGCGACCCTTTTATCCTCATTAACGACCATGGAAACTCAATAGTGCAATATTTAACCTGGACATTTACACAACAAATAGGCAACCGTCATATTATCATCTTACCTGGATTTTCATCCTATCCAGATGATACTTGAAGTTTCCCTGACCTGTCACGCGGTTAACCAATTTAAAGTACCGAAATTATATCCAAACACCTTTTTGGTCTTTCTGTCAATTAGTAGTAGAAAATTTCAAAGTCTTCGGTATTACAAATAACATCAAACAAGCTAGGAGACGCAGTTTGTTCAAAATTGTAATGTAGTTTAGTAAGAAACAGTTAGCGGAAACAATGTTGCATTGAAGGTTACATTACAAAAATTCTCGAAATTATTAAACTACTCTTTGTACAACAAATTGAACTTTGTGTTATAGAAAGCAAAGCACTTTTAGTTTTTATACTTTAATTAAAAAATAAATAAAAGCGGATACGTATTAGTTATCATTATTTTCAAACAGAGATTTTTAAGTAATACAGCGTTGCATTTTTCTGCTCGCAACTATATATCTTTTAAAAATTATAATTTTTAGTTTAAATTAACACAACTTTGTAGTTCTCTTTTAACCTAATTATTTAATTAATTAATTTAAGACTAATGAAAAATCAAAGAATTTAAATACCAACCATAAATAAAATATTTTTAAGGGAACAGTTTTAATTAGTAATTATGCCAAATTCATTCTCATTATTATATAGTAAATAAGAAAATATAAAGTATAATATAAATAAAAAAATATTAAACACAAACACTGTTGTTAATTATAAATTAATTGAAGTTATTTGATATAAAGTATTTTTTGTTAAATATTAACAACTTTAAAAATAATTAATTTTTCTAAACTTTTTAATCTTATTTTTTGTTTTTACACATTTGTTTTGTTTACGAACGCCAAAACACATAATTTAAATAACAAAATATTATAGTAATACACATAATTAATAAATTAAAAAACTAAATATTGTAAATACATACAAGTATATAAATCATATGGAATTTTTTCTCTTGTAGATTTCAGATTTACCTTCGTAATCAAAATAAGATATAATAAAAGTTTTATGTATCTTTTCAATTAAATAAAAAAAGTTCATTCTTAATAAAAAAAAACAAATTATTTACTTCTTTTAATAGTGATTTATATTTGTAGAGGTAAAATATTTATAAAATTAACAAATATTATTTGGAAGTACTTTATTAATATTATTTATTTTTATCTATGCTGAATTCCTACTATTGAAATTCATTAAATAAATATTGCCATTTGATATAATAATCGAGTCGATTACCGTGGAATTCAGCGTAGATAAAGATTAATAGTGTAAAATATTTAAAATATTTTCTTTATAACTTTTCATGAACAGCCCCTAAATATTACACAAATATTTTAATACTAACAGTGCCCGCCAAGTCGCACAATGTAACGACTTAGAGAATTTTTTGACAAAATAAAAAAAAATGTGGTCCGATGTGATCCAAATTTAGCACAGAAGTGTTAGTCATCACCATTCACAAAAAAAATTGGAAATGGGGTGTTTATGCCCACTACCACGCCTCCTGCCCATACAAAGGGTTTCTTAAATGCGTTCAAATGATTTCGGGAGATGAAAAAATCCCCGCAACATGGGGTGTCTAAAATAAGATGTTCGGCCCTAATGGGTTAAAAAGTATTTTTTCTTAATTTATAAATATGTACATACAAATATAACTGTTTTGAAAAATATACCAACATCATAGTGCTCCTATTTTCACTACAAATGCAGTATAAAAGTATATTAAAAAGCCAATTGTTGCATTAGTAGTAGTAGAGTTCGAACTCCCTAAACGCGAATATAATAGAAACCGTTTGGAATGGTTAGCCCAAAAAGCGATCATTTTATTTTTATACATTTATAGCTAAAAAACTGTAAGGGATAGAATTTGTTTTAAAAATATTTAGATAAAAGGAGTCAAGGAATATAAATAAAAATGTTTCAATAAATTTTACATGAAATGACCCATTACTAAAATCACAATTTTTAATATTTAAAAAATATATATTTAGTATATTTCTTATTTAGGCTGTTTATTACCAACATACAAACAATTTATTTGAATCGCATGTATTTTTTTATTTTTTTATTTTTCCATTCGGCTATATTGTGAGCCGTCTGCGTCCTGACTCTTACTTTTATAGTGCTGCAGATATAGTTTATGTATTTATTATCTATAAAGGTACTCAGGAGGCTGCAACCTAGGTTTGATGTTAAATTCTATTATTGTAGAATATTGTAAACCAGATATAAATGTTAATTTTTAGATAAAGTAAAGAATATAAAATAGATTAAATCTTAATTTATTAGTAATACAATAATAAAACGTAAAAATTTCGTGACTGTAAAAGCCGGTAGTTGCAGTCATCTCATCCAGTCAGTCTCTTAATATCAATGTCTCCCTTAATGTAGAGTTATATACAATGTCAAGAGGCAGTCCTATCTTGTCCTCTTTCAAATTAGCTTTATGGGCCATGGTACTGAACAACACACTCAATAAGTCAAGAACATTTTAGATAAGGAGCTTCACTCCGTACGTACCTCAAGAATTTGGAGGAAGGAATCGCTCCACAATTTCTGGGACGGGTGATTTTTCATTTTAGAGATGGCACCAGATTTTTTCTTATGGAATTTTTAAACTTCTACCCCAAAAATTTTACAAAACTTGATAGCTATCATCGAAAAGGAATTCGCAAATTTGGATCAAGATGTTGTTAAACAAGCTAATATATGTATCAGCTAGGCAGGTGGTCATTTAACAGATTTGATTTTTTCAACTTAAAGTCAAAGGCCTATGAAGACAGCCTTGATTTTACTCACTCTACTCTTTACGTTTATATCTGTATCTATATAATAAAACAGTAACTCATTTCCTGTCTGTTTGTCTGCGATCGCATCACGTTAAAACTAATGCATGCATTTTTACAAAATTTTGTGAGGAGGTACCTTAGTATCCTGATTCAAATATAGGATACCTTTTACCGCAAAAATAACTTATTTCCAAGACAAAATGGAGAAAAAGCAGTGAAAGTACGCAATTTTACCGATTTAAAGGCACTGCATACTTTAAGACACCTTTTATTTTGGAAAGCAGCATATTTTAAACACAGTTGCGCAACAGATGGAGCTGTTTGAAAATAATGACAAAATATGAACTGAAAGCGGGAAATTTTAAACACGAATGCGCAACAGATGGCGCTGTTTTAAAACAGTGACAAAATATGAATTACTTACTGCCAAATAACTAATTGAATAAAATTTGTATTTTTACTTTGTGGAATTACATTGACATAAAAATATTTTAAACTTCTTCTACAGAGCTTGACAATATTTTTTAGAATTTTAAAAATATTATATATATTTTAGAATTTTATCCAGGTATGGGTATTTTTATATAAAGTAAATGCGTAAACGTAAAGCACTATAAAAGTAAGAGTCTTAAAGTTTGGTGTGAATTACTTTCAAAGCAAAATCGAACAAAATATTGTCAGGACTCACACAAGGTGTGAAAGCACAGCTAGTCTAACAATAAAAAACTTAAAATTGGAAAATTTGTATAAAATATGAGCCAGAATATTTGAAATTTTATTAGTCGAACTATTTATTTTACATACTGATTCAATTTGAAGTCAAGCTTAAGTTGAGTAGCAGTCTAGAAAATGCATTCCATTCTGCTGGTGTCTAATTGTAAGTATTTGCCTTATACTGAGGCTCTTCATGGCGTTAGTAGCCCTCAGTCTATTATCAGCCAAAACTCGATATTTGAAAACAGAATACACCACTGCCTAATTAAATTTTTCGCACTGAACCTACAAAAATCCTTTTGTTGGTTAGATGATATTTAAAGTTGGCGTGATGATGCTGATACATACGTTAAAGGTACGTAATTTACTGCCTGAGGGTTCTTGGCTACCATCTGAGGTTGCCTACAAATATCTGGCTCCTTGTAGTTTTTTAACTTCACATATTCCAACTCTTATTACCGTATCTCTTATCGTACCATTACCAAACCTTATTTAGCGGGATTCTGTGTTGAAGCCTAGGAAAATCCATAGCATATTACTCTTCTTAAGTTTAATTGCTTTGCGTTGAGTCTATGAATTCCTTCACAGACAATAAATTTAACCCATTAAAGACTAGACGCTTAAACGTGATTTGATAGCTGGGGCATCTTCAGCTTAAATGCAAACAGGTACAGGTGCAGGTAAGGTCATAAAAATATGAAGTGTGAAGTCTTAAAACAATATTGTCATTTTTCATAAACGTAAAAACATTCCTGTCCGAATACATGACTATATAGCTATCCATAACTAGGTTAAGTTATGTTTGAGTTCCAAGTGAACTTTGCCTTATCCTACACAATCGTACGATTCAATTACAAAAAAATCTGAAAAATTCTCTCCGCTTGTCAAAATACTATTTTATGATTTTTTTTTCAAAAGATTATCAAATCGTACAGACCTGTAAAAAAGTCTGTCACACACATAGTTTTATAATCCACACTATCATACTTTTTAGCACAGATGCTATTTTTGATAGAACATACGACTGAGTATGATAGTGAATCATGGCCTTAAGTAGTATGAAAAGAAACAAACAGCATTAACTTTTGTTTTTTTAAAACATCAAACCTTAAAGATTATTCATACTTGAAAAAAGAAATCAAATTTTTCTGATCTGATTTAGGTTTCTTGAACCTTAAACCAAAATAGTTTAGAAAAACATCTTTTGCCCAACTAAATGCAAAAAAAAAGAAAAAGAAAAACTTTTATAGTTTAAACTGAAACCTGCGCCTGTAAACTGCCTAATTAAACACAAAAACAAACAAGAACTTTCGAACACAGCAATTAGTGAATAAGAGCCAGCCATAATTTAGCCAACAAGAAATATTACCCTTTTGACTTAATGAAATGCTAAAAACTCAAATTTGAATCGCACTTAAATGTCTTAACAACAGCAGCTACAAGAAGGTAACAACCTGTGTAATTCATACGCATCAGTGGATTAAAAGAGCTTGAAATTTGATGATGGCGTTAGGCATGCTGTTGTTAAGGGTTGCGAAGCTAAAATATTAACTATTAAAAAATTTAAAACGAGAGAAAAAGAAAAGAGAATGAGAGTTACAAAAATTAGAAAATAATGAGAATACTGGTAATGCAAGTGAGTTAGTTGAGCATTTTATTAATATCTTTCATCAAAGCTCTTTAAAAACTCTTAATGGCTTTCAAATAAGAGTATCTGATACAGAAAAACGCAAAAGAACGAATCGTAAGTGCCTTTGTTGGTGGCAACATAAAAGAGCAAACACAGTTGCCATATATTGTGCAATGTTGTAAATATTTAAGTAGACAGGCAACATATTTTATTTAAGTTTTATTTTATTTTAATTTCATTAAGTTGGAATTTAAAAAAATATAAATTAGATTTTTTCCTTAAATTTTAATAAAAAGTAAAATAAATATACATATATGTATATGTATAAGAAGAATATCTTTTAGTTGATCCCTTACAAATTTTAGATCTGATGGTACGGCTGCTCACTCCAATTACCGTGATAGTATTTTCCCCTTTATTATCAAAAATTTAAGTACCAATTATGCCCCCAGACCACATCCACAGCTAATAATTACTCATTGATAATGCATATTCTCTTGGATTTTCGATCCACAAATAAGATAATTTGGCTTTTTCAAAATCCGTTGCGGTGAATATTATTATATTAAAAAATTCAAGTCTTGAAAATATTCCCCCATACTTTAAAATTTTTGTTTTCTACACTTCATATCTTAGGTCATTGCAGCAGGTGTTTCAAATACAATTATCTTTTCAGAGCATATTTTATTTTGCGCTGATAGATTTTTTTATCCGAGATATTGCCGATCATACCTCCACTGACCAAAATTAGTCCCTTTGCGGATTAACAAATTTGCGATAGTGCCTAGCTTCACGTTACTCCTCGAAGGGCCTTGCCATTAACCGAAAAGGGAATGTGCCCGTGGAGCTACTGGTATAAGTGGTACCAGTCGTTTGAACATCGGTCAAACCTCGAAGGGGCTTAACTTATTCCAGCTTTAGGCCCCAATATCTCCATGTTAGAAGTCAACAAGACAATAGGCTCTCGGGGGCAACAACATTCATCGGAATACTGCAAACTTATTTTCAAAGTGAGTACTGTGTTGCCCAAGCTATGCGTTTGTAAAACAGAATTTGCGACCACTGTGACCGAAAGTTTATAGCTCATTCCAAAAGCATTAGATCGCCAACGATGACAACAACACAGTATTTCGTGCCAAATCATTATGTAAATTTTTCACAAAGATCTCGTATTGAAGTCCAATGAACTTAGCAATGGAAGTCTTTGGCTTTTCAGCTAAAGCCTTAACAAAGCAGGATTCCATTAGTATGCCGAATTTAGTCAAAAACGGAAATTTTCTGACAAGGGGCATTTATATATCGGCGTCCCAATTTTGTTATAAATAACATTTGCTACAGAGCAAACGTTATTTATTTATGATTACCTCAAATTGAGGATATGAACTTGAATAGTTTGTCGCGCATCATGTCACACAGATCAACAAACAATCAGTCTTCTGCGAAATACATTCGGTAATCAGCCATCTTGGAGATTGGTCACCTCAGAGCTGCGTTAGGCTTTTTCTTGTGAGTTGCTGTTAGAGATCGATACTATGCGAATAACCTAGAAACGTCCCACACCCTCAAGGCTTACATTGTCGAAGCCAATCGCAAGAAATAACCAGAAACCGTCAAAAAGGTCGTGGAAAATTGGACCGACAGGACAACACACTGCTTTCTAATAAGGGAAGAGAAATTAAGCTGAATTTATTAAATTTTATTTTTTAAATTATACATAATTTAAACTATACGGTGTAGGAAATGCCTTCTTCGCTTCAGACACTGTGAACAGTGGTGAAACAGTTTTTTATTAAAAAAATTTACAGATGGCAAATAACTTGCCGGCCAAATTAGTCGCTATGCTCAATGGCAACTCAGACTACATTTCGAAGTATAACACATTTACTCTATTTACTTAAGTACAAAACAAACAACAAACGAGATGAGGACGATAACCATAACGATGAGTGTGGAACTATAACTAGGCAATGAAGACTACAACTCATTGGTTTATTATAATGAATGCTCAATTTTCGTTCACACCAATACATACGCACACAAACACTAACTCAAACAGATGCACACTTTCATCTTGCTGTGTGCGAGAACGAAAGTTTCAACAACTCTTATTCTCTTTATTTGTGTAATGCATATGTGTACATGTGCAAATGCAGGCTGGGCTGTGTGAGTGTGTCCGTATGTGTGCATTTGTGTATTGTAAGTCCAGAATTATCCTGAGCATTAATAACATAGGCGAAAGCATTAGCAACGGCTTGTTTTCCGTTATATGCTGCTGTTTTGTGCAAGTAATTTTGTTGAGTAAAAATTTCTTGTTCTGGTTGCTGTCGTCGTTGTTTAGTGTGGGGGTTATTTCATGCAAATCATATTTTTGTTGGTTTTGTTGTTTCTTCTTCTGGTTTCATATCACAAAAATATAAATATCAAGTTTTGAAAGGTTTTTGTTAGTGCTGTGCATTGACTTGAAGCTGTGATGACGTAGTCCTGTTGCGGCTCTTTCAAAGCATTTTATCAAATACACATTTCTAAATAAAAATATAAAAAAAAACACAAGTTAAAAACCTCGCAAGAAAATGTAAATAAATTGTAATTTTTTTCTGCAGTCGTTGAAGCATAAATGTGAGTGAATAAAGTGAAGTGTAGTGAAATTTTTGAAGTGTGAAAAAGCAGTTTGTAGAAAAATTATCATTTTTCTTGTCATCATTATTATCATCATCATCATCATCATCGTTACTTTCAACATTGTCATCATCGTCATCATTATAATCATCTTAAAAGTTTTCTTTTTTCTTTTTCCTTACATGTACAAAGGTGTTAACCTAAATAGAACTTTCTACTTTTAATCATCATCAACTACAAAATCAACCTATTTTTCGTGTGTTTTCAACGCAGTAACATTAACAAAAAAATCATTCAAATAATATTTTACTTTTATATTGTAGACTAAATAAATGTATAAAGAAAAAAGTAACAAAAAACAAAAAGAAAGCAAAGGAAAAGAAAAGAAATTTCAACAGGTTTTTTTTAACACATACAAAAGAATATTTGTATGTTTACATACATAAAAGCGAACTGAAGTGACTATTAGACTCTCTAACACACTCATTTGTTTGTTAGCTAACTGATTGTCTGATTGATTGAGTGACTGACGGTCGATTCAAAGTGCAATATTTGCTTTAAAACACATACATATGTTCTTTTCAACTTTATTAAAAGCCTGACTGTCTTTGTATTTATATTTCTGGCCCAATTCTTTTGTGATTGTTTTAATAAAATAAACGTATGAACGCTTCTTTATACTCGTATATACACTTATGTTATGTAATTTAGTTCACCTGTTATTGCCATTGTTCTTTGTTTAAATAAAACAAACAAAAAGGCCAAAGAAAATTTGTATAAAACATATATTTTCTATAAAAAGTGCGTTTTTATGCATGCATGCGTCGTACAAAAGTGTGGGTTAAAAGTGCAAGTGCAATTACACTCGTTTGCCAGCTTAAGCATACTTAAACAGTTTTCTTTGATATAATATAATAACAATAATAATAATACCAGCCGCTAGAACAGTAACGTTATCATTATTGCAATCATAAGCCTCAACATTAACACTCACATAATCAACAGCATTAGTAGTTTGTGCAACTATGGTTGAAGAGTTTCTAGAAAAGCTACCGGAAATTGACACTCGTTATGAGGTAAGTTGAACATTTTCGTTTTTTTTTTATTTTACAATCCTTTCAATTAAATTCACTTATTTTTTAAACCTAAAACGTGTTTCGTTCTGCAACAAGATTATATCTCTTAATAAACATAGTCAGTCCTGTTTATTAAGTCCTTTTTTATGGATCTTGTTGTAAACATATAAATTTTACTGCATAAATTGTCGTCTAGTCATTTTAGTAATTTTCATGACCATCAGACGAACCTTTGGCAACATGCCGATATTTTTCATTTCATTTCTTCTCCATTTCCATTTTTATTTTTATATTTTTTATATTTTGTTGTTGTCATTATTGTATTTCAACAAGTTGAAAAGAATATACATAGAATATCTCTATTTAAAATCTCTATTTAAGATTGCATTTATACATTTTGTTGTAAACTTTGTCTACAGATTGCATGACTTTAACGCAATCATTGTGAGTAGACAGACGCATGAGTAATTTAATAGAATTTTGCCATAGAACTTAAAGTATTTATTTATTTATTTATTTAACAAAATACAGTACAACAACATTTGAAAAACATAAAAAATTATTTTAAACATATAAAAAAATAATTTAAATATAAAAAAGGAAATAAAAAAACATGATAATAATATACTATATATAATAACATAAGTGATAATACTATAAGTGAAATATTAAAATAATATATTATATTATTTTCATATAAATAATATATAATAACATAAGTGATAATAACATAACTGGCAAGTCTTCCAACAAATCAGACTTGACTCGAGACAGCTTGCTTAGTGTTTATTTATTTATTGTAGTCAATGGATGTTATCCTTACAGACTATTACATAAAAACTTAAATTAGTAGAGATTTTATTATATTAGACAGTATTTAAAATTACAATTAAATTTCTTTTAATTATATTTAAATTTAAAGAGAAATCAATATTTTTATAAAAACTATTGAATTGATTGCATATTCGCACAAGAGGATCAGCCATAGCGTAATTCGTACTACAATTTTGGACAAAAAGAGGTATAAAGTTACGCATATTACGACATGGAACATTAAATTTAATATTGGAGAACAGAAATTCACAACAAGTATTACCATTGATAGTACTTAACATAAAAGAAACATTTAACATAATACGACGACTTTTTAGAGTAGGAAGTTTAATTAAAGCAAGCCTACTAGTATATGAAGGAAACCTCACATCGTGACGCCAATTTAAACCACGTAAGCAGAACAGCAAAAATTGTTTTTTAACAGATTCAAGATGTTGGCAATGTACGTTATAATAAGGATCCCATATTACTGACCCATATTCCAGTATAGGTCTAACCAGAGCCACAAATAACTGTTTTGTGATGTAAGGGTCGGAAAATTCTTTTGACCAGCGCTTAATAAATGCAAGAACACCTCGAGCCTTGTTGACAGTCATTGTAATATGAGATATAAAATTATGTTTAGGATCCAGCAAAATTCCAAGGTCCAAAAATGAATCAACTACCTCCAACTCATGTTCTCCTAAGAAGTAGTTAACAGTGATAAAATCACTCCTTGAAAATCTCATGCATTTACATTTTTTAATATTTAAAACCATCATGTTGTGTCTACACCATAAAACAAGATTGTTGAGGTCACTCTGCAAATTTATATGATCTGCATAATGCTTGAAGCTATAAAAGATTTTGACATCATCAGCATACATTAATACATGTGAGGAGTTTATAACACTGGGAAGATCATTAATAAAAATGGAAAAAAGAATAGGTCCCAGGTGACTTCCCTGGGGAACACCGGACAAAACAGCAATACATTTTGATGAACGATTATTAAAACGAACAGTTTGACTACGACATGTTAAATACGACTGCAAACAATTAAGGCTAATGCGGGTAACACGAAGCATGTTTAGTTTCATCAGAAGAAGCTTGTGATTGAGCTTATCAAATGCTTTGCTAAAATCTGTATATACAGCATCAGTTTGTTTCTTTTCAATAAAAGCAGAGTTAATTAAGGAGGTTAGTTGAAGAGCATTTGTAGTAGTTGAACAACCCTTTCTGAAGCCGTGTTGATTGGATGATAAAATAGAAGAAAATTGATGACAGAGGTAATCAGCAACAATTCTTTCAAACAATTTTGGAATGGCACTTAGTTTAGCTATTCTCCTGTAGTTCGTGATTTCAGACTTATTACCAGATTTTTATAATGGTATAATAAAAGATTATCTCCAAAACTTAGGAAAATAACCATTTATAATAGAAATATTGAATAAAAATGTTAACGGAGTAGCTATTAACTCTGCGCAACGGTTTAAAATACAGCTTGGTACACCATCAGGGCCATGGTTAAATGACATCTTCAATTTCTTCAAGTTATATACAACTTCAGTCAAATTTAATGTTGGAAGACAAATGTTGTTAGAATGGCTAATGTATGGATATTCATTTTTATCATTAACTGGGCTGTTAATGTTAACTGCTGATAATGACATTGTTAAAAATAACCAAAATTTGGTAAATAGAATAGAAACATATTATAATAAAATATAGCCATAACATAAAGTGTGATCCATTTCGAGGTACTTTTTTCAATAGCCTTTTTCTAACAGAACACGTGGGAGTCGTGTCATGCTGTCGTTATTTTTGTTTAGTATTGTTTGTCATTTCATAATGAAAAGACTTACGCCTGAATCGCTTCGCTCTATGGGTTCGTGAAAAGTTCCAAGAAGATCCGACGCTTTTGAGGCAAATTTTGCTTAGCGATCATGCCCTTTTCTGGCTCAATGAGTATGTAAATAAACAAAATTGCCGCACTTGGGACGAAGAGCAACCTGAAGAGTTTCAAGAGCTGCCACTTCATCCAGAAAAAAACAATGGTTTGGTGTGGTTTGTGGGCCGGTGGATCATCGGTCCATATTACTTTAAAAATGATGCCGGTGCGAACGTAACCGTCAATGACGACCGTTATCGTGCGATGATAACCGACTATTTGATGCCTGAAATTGAAGCTTGTGATCTCAACGACATTTGGTTTCAGCAAGACGGCGCCACTTCCCATACATTGCATGAATCAATGGATTTATTGAGAGAACATTTCGGTAAACACATAATTTCACGTTTTGGGCCGGTCGATTGGCCACCAAGATCGTGTGATATCACACTTTTAGACATTTTCCTGTGGGGATATGTAAGGTCTTAAGTTTATGCGGACAAACCCGCTTCGATTCAGGCCTTAGAGGAAAACATCACGCGTGTCATTCGCGAGTTACGTTGAAATGCTCCAACGAGTCATCAAAAATTTGACTCAACCGATGGACCATCTGCGACGTAGCAATGGCAAACATTTGATAGACATAATCTTCAAAAAATAAATAATAAAGAATATGCTTTCAAATCATAATAAACATTAAATTTGAATTTTTTGTGTTTTTTTTTTCTTTAAAAAAGTAGGGAACCTCTAAATGGATCACGCCTTATTATATTCAAATATAAACATGATGTGGTTAATTTAACGGTTAACCATATAATGTACAATTAAATACTATGAAATGTCATATGGCATACACACGTTGGTTTTAACATTTTAGATTATAATATTTTTTATTTAATATATTATTTATCAACGATTTCATATAAAATACATGACGATTTCCCTAAAACAAGATAGCGAGACATAATATTTACTTAATATAATATTATTTGTAGGTGATCCTTATAATAACATTTATAATCTTCTAATTAAATCTGTACAAAACCAATTCTTATTGTTCTTTTTACGTAGCTTTTAGTGGAGTTTTCGTTCTTAAAAGTCGTCGTAAAATATTAAATATTTCTTTTAATATTTTATTCCTCGTTTTATTTATTTGCGTACAGCTAATTATTCTTCTGTTGATCCTTTTACGAGGTTATTCAATTAATCTTAAGTACTTTGTTACTAGTCTACGAGAGTTATATTTTATTGACTGAATGCATAAATAAACTAAATTGTATAAAATCAATAATACTAATTAATTGGATTAACGAATTTATTTACACACCCCCTACCATTGCAGCAGACAAGAGAAAATCAAACAAACAAAAATGTAAATAAATACTCGCAATGCTGGCTAAATATTAAAGCTTAAAGAAGGTTATCATATTACTATCTTAGATAAACACGTCCTGACACAAGTCATCTTTGCAAATTCATCCATTAATTTTTGTCACGTTCAAGATTCCTTAATTCACAATTCAGCCACGTTTAAAAAAATCTTTAATAAGAAAATGTTTGTCCTGGAGTTGTTTGTATTAATGTCGGAAAATAATGATATTTGTACATTTTTAAACATGAAAAACTTATTTAAATATTCTCTTTTTAAAACATAAAAAGCTTAAATAACATAAACATTGCTTTTGTATCCTTTTCTAAAGACAAAATAAAAATTTAATAATTTATGGCGAAATTATGAAAGAAAAACTATGGTAAAATGGAGAGATAATATAACAAGAAATTTAATAGAAATTAAAGATAGCTGCTGAAACGATGAGTTTTAAAAAATTCCTAAAGGCTTAAGTTAAAGCAAAATGTCTCAAAAAATATTTATATAAAAATTTTTTGCTTTGTTTTAGTAAAAAATTTAATGCACAGTGGTTTCAAAAGGTTTTCATTTGGAAATAATTCGCTAGCTCCTGAATCACTACATATATTTTAATTAAATTACACAGGGGTAAAGCAGTGGTGTGTTTGGGTGGAGCTGGGCATGATCGGCAACCTCGGACATACATTTTTTTATTTTTCATTAGAAGTTTATTTATAACTCAACTGAATACATTTTTAACTTTCGATAGTCATTAAAAATATCTACAAAAATTGTAATTACATGGCTAGCTTATCTCTTCTAGTTTGAGAGAAAATTGGCTTAGAAAATAATTCTTTTTTATTTTTAAATTAATAGCGTCCTATTAACCCAAAATATAAATTCACTAAAATTGATTACTACTGGTTAGTGTGGTTTCTATGGCCATTTCGTTAACTGCTTAATTTATTAACTCCACTGTATTTTGATAAAATTTTCAATAAAACAGTGTAAAATGTTATTCTGATAGAGCGTTTCGTTAAAAATTTACACGTCTCTGTATAGGGAAAATTTAAGGATTTTCACCAAAAAGGTACTAAACAGACAAAAAATTGGCCATCCTTTTTTTCTTGTCTGTAAAAAACTGAACTTCTGAAATTTGTTTATTTATATTTTACAAAATAACTATCTCAATTTGCGTACTTTACTTCTATTTTTTTAAATTATGAAATTGGGTAAACCTGAGGCTCTGGTAAGTGAATTTTCTTTTCTTAATTCTACACGAAATATTCAAATTTATGCACCTTTACGACGTCTTTCTGTTTTTGATCTCTCCTTCTTAGTAAGAGTATATAGTGTGTGGAATCGTTTATATAGTGTGTGGAATCACTTAAGCTTTCCTCATATTATTTTTTAACCTACAAGCGTGAATTATTAAACTTCTTAAATGCTCATATCCTGTAATCTCCGTTGCTATAGGTACTTTTTAAATTTTTTTCTTTTAATTCATATGGCTGGGGAGCCATTTTTAAACTAATAAATTTTAAACAAATGTAATAATTTATAGTTATAATTTATTTTTAGTCTATATGAACTGTATAAAAATAGATTATATAACAATACATACATAATTGGCCCTAAGGGCTTCCTTTGTATTGAATCAAATAAATAAATAAAATAAAAATAAATAAAATAATAGTTTTGGGACAGCTGGCGCAGGTTTTTGGTCGCTGTTATTTAATTCTGATGACTTAAGAAAGAAATACAGGAGGACTCTAGGGTTTCTGAAAATTTACACTAAGTAATGAATTAATAGTACTTATATCCAGTCCTATTGATCAGAAATGCAGCACTGAAAGTAGAGCAATGGTAGAGGAATTGCTCCATCGTTTCTTTCTGCTTTTAATCAAACAGCTTTTACAGAAATTGTTAAATAGAAATTTTAGTATACTTGTATGTGCAACATTATTTTTTTGTCAGGATGTTTTTAAAGTTCAAGAACAAGATCATATATTCAGTTTTAATTGAAATTTTTTCAAATAAATTTTTAAGTGCTGTTGTTATTATATTACAAGCAAGCAAATTTTTAGGAAAAGCTCTATGAAAAGCACTCAATTCTTTGAGTTATTTCTGTACAAATTTTTTAGAAGAACCTCTCGATTGCAATACAGAAATAGTGCCAAAATGTTAATAATATTTAGTAAAGCTTGTGTCTCTATAAGGTCCATCTATATAATGGGTGATTTTTTTGAGGTTAGGATTTTCATGCATTAGTATTTGACAGATCACGTGAGATTTCAGACATGGTGCCAAAGAGAAAGATGCTCAGTATGCTTTGACATTTCATCATGAATAGACTTACTAACGAGCAACGCTTGCAAATCATTGAATTTTATTACCAAAATCAGTGTTCGGTTCGAAATGTTCAAATGTGACAAATTTTGTTCAGCGATGAGGCTCATTTCTGGTTGAATGGCTACGTAAATAAGCAAAATTGCCGCATTTGGAGTGAAGAGCAACCAGAAGCCGTTCAAGAACTGCCCATGCATCCCGAAAAATGCACTGTTTGGTGTGGTTTGTACGCTGGTGGAATCATTGGACCGTATTTTTTCAAAGATGCTGTTGGACGCAACGTTACGGTGAATGGCGATCGCTATCGTTCGATGCTAACAAACTTTTTGTTGCCAAAAATGGAACAACTGAACTTGGTTGACATGTGGTTTCAACAAGATGGCGCTACATGCCACATAGCTCGCGATTCTATGGCCATTTTGAGGGAAAACTTCGGAGAACAATTCATCTCAAGAAATGGACCGGTAAGTTGGCCACCAAGATCATGCGATTTGACGCCTTTAGACTATTTTTTGTGGGGCTACGTCAAGTCTAAAGTCTACAGAAATAAGCCAGCAACTATTCCAGCTTTGGAAGACAACATTTCCGAAGAAATTCGGGCTATTCCGGCCGAAATGCTCGAAAAAGTTGCCCAAAATTGGACTTTCCGAATGGACCACCTAAGACGCAGCCGCGGTCAACATTTAAATGAAATTATCTTCAAAAAGTAAATGTCATGGACCAATCTAACGTTTCAAATAAAGAACCGATGAGATTTTGCAAATTTTATGCGTTTTTTTTTTAAAAAAAGTTCTCAAGCTCTTAAAAAATTACTCGTTATATGAGAAACATTAAGACTTTTAAACTCAATAAGTTGCTAAGAAATTTTAAGTTAAATTTAATTATTTATAAAATTTGCTTGACAATCGATAAGTTGAGAAACCTTTTTCGATAAAGAAAACCATATATTTCGTGCTGTCATTACACATTTTTACTTAAAAGGTCAACCACTTAAAGAAATCAGAGATGAGTTAGATATTTATGGTACAACTAGGTAAATGAATTTAATTGTGGCCATATATCAACAATTGCTGAACTTCGTTTAGGATGTCCAGCACAATTCTATTGAAGCAGCTACTTCAGATGACACACAAAAACGCTAGTTGAAGTCGACAAACTAAATGCGGTAAAATGCACGTTACAATTGATCACAATGAAAATTTTTTACCTTTGATTAAAGTTACAATTAATCTGAATCCGATTCAAAGCTAGTACTCCTTTAAAACCGACTATTGTAGTACTGTTCAAAACTTTATACAATCAAGAAGAATAAAACAAAGTTCACCCTTAATTATTGTCTAATCTAAGAAGTGCAATCCTGGAAAGTTTCTATGGAAAAAATACACAATTTAAGTATTGAATTATGGCGCGGAAGTATTGAAAGTATTGAAGTATTGAATTGTGGCGCGGATTTGGATCTATCGACTTTTTAATTTTTGGAATTTTGTGAACTTCCAAAATCATAATTTGCAGAGAATCAAGTAATCAACTAGAAAGTCGTGTGTTCTTTTTATATTTTTGTTCAGATTTATAGATTTTTCTTCGTTCATTTTAAATAAAATTTTTCTTAAAATAATAACTTTTTTACAAATGAAGTAACGGGTTTTGTCGCCTGGTAGAACATTCAATAGTAAAAAATAATACAAAAACTTAATTTGTAATCCAAATTTCTTTTTATTCAAAAAATCAAAAAATGCTTTTAAAGTTTATGGGCATTTTAGGCGTATGTCACGAATAACACGAACAATATTTGCCATCAAGACGTCAATTGTTAGTAGTATAAGTCATCTGCCCCTTAGCAGATATTCGAGAGGTTTCAAATTGGATAACATTGCAGGCCATTGGCAGGTACATTTTTGGAAATACTCTTATTGTGCACTTTTGATTTCAATAACTCGATAGTTGGTGTTGCCATATGGCACGTAATGCGATTCTTTTAAAACCCCTTCTCGCTCATATATAATTTATAATTATGCCGCCAGCATGTATGGATGTAATGGATCTGTTATGGATTGGTTTATAGAGTATGTGGTATGAAATCTATCCACATGCGACTGATGGCTTATTATTCTTGTTGGGGGAAATATCGAAGCAGATAACTTCCTTATTGTGTCCTTATTCAACCGCTTTCCGTCCTCAATGATTACAGGCAACCGATGTGTATATTATGGCAACCTTCTGTTATTTAGCCACATGCTGCCACCAGCCTTTATTCTTGACTTCAGTGATTTCAGATTGTCGACTGGGAACTGTCGGCCTTCTTTCTTATTACCGAGTCTCTAGTAATTGCTAGCGTTTTTCCTAGACTTAGATCCCCCATGGCGTCCACATTTAACAAATTTCAGCCCATGGTCTAAGTCTTTTGCTAGCCAGTGCTGGATATTTACCCACAATGTGCGCTACCATTTCAGCCTCTTCGAGCTTAAGTTGCTTCTGTTATATTTGAGCATCTTACTGGCCTTCCTGCCAAGCGGATCTTTGAGTACCATTCGAGCCTGTCTACATGTAGCAGATTCACTTTTACTTCTCAGGTTTAGTGAGTTTACCCATTGTAAGACCATCTCGCTCACTTTAGGCCATTTCCCAGTGCTACTCTGGATAATTCACTGTAGATGCATTTTTTGCTTGTTGATCTGCTGCTTTACTCCCAGTTGTGTATATGTCTCCTTTAATTCACATCATAGTTATCTCACCATTCCATTCTGTGGACCATTCTGTGCGCCATAAAAACCAAGAAGTGGTCCAAAAACACAGCCGGTATTCAACAAAAAAAAAAGTACCTTATATCACATATCAAAAATGATAGAATAAAGGCTTGTAATTTAAACTTTTTGGAAATATAAATAAAAATATTCGTACATTAAAAATATAATAATAAAACACTATTTAATACGCACAACTGCATTTGCTTGTGTTGTATAAGTTCATTTCTTCCATCATGTTGTTTTCATTTTGTATGAATTTTAATACTTTATTCCATAAAGAGGGTGAATAAAAATTGTTTATTTAACAGCAATTTTGCTGTTCGTTTATTCTATAAAATTAAATTTATGTATATAATTTAGCTTTCATACACATATTGGCCATGAAAAAAAAAATATATTTTGCATAAATAAAAGGGGTTTCGGCATGGATAAATGTTAGCAAAAATAATATTAAAAAAAGTATATTTAAATAATAGTTTCCCACAATAAAAATTGCTTTTAATACAACTTTAATTCATTCGGGCATGGTAAAATTAATTTTATTTTTTAATGATTTCCAATTCATATGTGTGTATAAATAACTGCTTTTATGCTTTCTTTTATTGGAATATGCCATGGGGTCTATTTAATTTTAAAAATATTATCATTATTTAGTTCATCCTCCTCTAGTGATATTTTCTTGTTACAAAGTAAATGATTAATTCCAGATATTTTCCATTATTTTATTTTTTTTTTGACACACAAACACTTTTGCAAGAAATCTGGGTCATCCTGGAGGGTATACAAAAGATATATATGTATTTAAAATAAGCATAGATATTAGAATTTCTTTTATTTGTAATTGTTCCTTTATAACATTTCTATGCAAATGACAGAAATAAAACAGAAATGTTTGCAGGATTTGAATCAAGTCTTAGAATTACAAAAACTTACAGGTTAATGATATTTTTTTTATTACAGTTATTTTTTATTCACTTAAAAAACTGTAAAACTTGGTAAAGAGTTCTTGTTTTAATTCATTAAAAATCATGTCTGTCTGCTATTTCCAAGAGAAAGTGGTGTAAAAACAGTGAAAGTAAGCTACCGGTATAAAAGTAGGATATTTTAAAACAGTAATTATTTTAACTGTTTAGTATTGAACGGCGCCTTTAAAAACACAGATGGCAGTGATGAAATATAAATTACTTACTGCCAAATAGCCAATTGAATAAAATTTGTATTTGATATACAAATAAAATTTTAAATCAGGTTTAAGTTCGTTTTTATTCTCTCTAAGAAAGAATAAATTAAATTACAAATTAGGACATATTATTAAAGAAAAATTGGGAAAATTTAATTTAAACTGACGATTGATGATTGGATACAGTTTTCTCGTATTCCTTTATCTGAGTTTGGTTGGTTAAATAGATGATGCTTACAACTAAACACTACACAAAGTAGATAGATGCGAAGAGTGCTGAGGACGGACGTAGCTGTCTAGAAAATGTGCATTCCGCTCTGCAGGTGTCTAAAAATTACATTTTCCAAATGTTTTATATCACTATAAAATTTGAGATCTCTACTTTTGGACTTTAGAAAAAATATTGAATGTTTTTGCGCCATTTTTTTTGCAACCTTAGCCCTGCGTACACTGAAAAAAATACTTTCACCATTTAACGGTTTTAATTAGATTTGGATACGACTTTAATTAAATTTTTAATGAATTCAATTGTTTAATAAGATTATCTTAATCTTCTTAATGGATTATATAACTGAAACAATTAAAAAATTAATTAAAGTTTGTATCTGAATCCAATTAAAATTTTAATTGGATTACAAATTTTTCTTGTGTAAGTAGATATGAGTCAGAAACCTTTTTGTTTTGTTTTTAATAATTGTACGTAGATGTTTCTTATTTAAGTTATTATACCTAACACTGTTATAATCTGTACAAAAATAGAAATGCGCGAAATAGTAATTTTCACCCGTTTTT
Organism: Phasia obesa; assembly: GCA_949628195.1. Classification (NCBI taxonomy): domain Eukaryota; kingdom Metazoa; phylum Arthropoda; class Insecta; order Diptera; family Tachinidae; genus Phasia; species Phasia obesa. The sequence goes on from OX451217.1 coordinate 44,403,776, forward strand.
ACCTACCTGTGCTGCAGCCTTTTTTGGTGATTTGGTGGAACAAATTATTGTAACTGTTTAAAGTTATTTTTGATGATTAATGTTAAAAAAAAAAAAATAAATCTGAACTGCATTAAATTTTTTTACTATATATTGTTGTTATTGCACTAAATTGTTATGGAACCCTTTTGAGGCTTCGAGAGTTAAATAGAAAAAGTGATCAGAAGAAACGGCACGAAAAGAACATTTTCGACCTTACAGTTAGAATTTTGCAAGAAGTTTTCAACGGTTCTGTATAACATCAAAAGGCTTAATAGCATAAGACGAACCCTAACAAAACATCATTACCTTTCTATCATTACATTTCTTTTATGTTATTTCACCTGTAATTGAGTCTGAAGAGCATTTATATTCGTAAGAGGTCTTTAAAGAAACAGACGAAGAAAAACCATGTTTTAAGTTGATTTAAATAAATTAATTGTTACTATTATAAATAAGTTATTACTATAAATAAATTTATTATTTTCAGATAAATTAAATACTATAAAGTAATAAATTACAAAAAAGTATTTTTATTAATATTCTTGGGTGGTGGGGATTGGTTAAGCATTGGAAGACATCTTCTCGCCATAAAAGCCTAAAAATGAACATCTTTTGGAAATTAGCTAAAAATTAAAAAAAAAAATCAAGGGGCGTTTCGGGGGTGAAATTGGATAGATACATCCCCCTGGTTTAAAAATTCAAAAATTAGATTTTTATGGTATTAAAGCGTATGTAATCCATTTCTTTTAATAATAACATTATTTTTGCAAATAATATTTTATGTCACCGCCCATAAAAGGGGACGGAACAGAAAAATATCAATTATCAAAATTATTAAAATATTCTGGGTCCAAGTTTACATTTTTGAACTTTCTTTACCTCGAAAGTTGCATTTATTATTATTTTGTAGGGGGATACCGAAGAAGACCGCTAACTTCATGGGTCCCTTTTCGACCCCCTTCATTTCCCAATGATTTCTTGTATCTGCTGGAAATTAACGAATACCTTATTTTCATTAATTCTCGTGCTGTCGCTAGCCTTTTACTCTAGACTGTAGTGATTTCAGATTGGCGACTGATACATGTCGACATTTTTCGTCATCACAGAGTGTATAGTAATTGCTAACATTTGTTTAATATAAAGGTCTCCATAGCATTTCTATTTAATATGTATCTTTCCGTGGTCCAAAGCCTTTTTATGTTAGCCTATTTCCAGGCACAGTCTGTAAGTCTGTATCACCTTGCCTCGATTTTTACCTTGGAAAGTTGCATTTGCTAAACAAGAGCATGGAAAACTTATAGAAATAAATGCTTTTTTCAGAGGTCGGATTAGTTCTTCTAAGGAAGACTTTTTTCTCCTTGATCCGACTTTTCTTATTTTAAAGTTTTAACAGCCGATGGCCATAAAATATACTTCTGTTAATTCTCAATTATTTATATAATAAATTTTCTAGTAATGTACAACTAGATTGCGTCGATTAGAAACTTCTTCTTTCGCACTTCCACCTACTGATAACATGATGCCTAAGAAGCAATAAACAAATGTTATTGTCTGGTTTCAATAACATTAATGGGCATTGCATGGATATTCCTCGTATTTGTTTGCCTTGATAGACCGATTGGTAGTTCGTTAGTCTATCAGTCTGGAGGTTATGGGTTTGATTCCCACCAAAGACTCTGGGTGTTTTCAGCAGAGGTAGTGTTGTCTTTAAAAAAAATGCACTATTTCTGCTAATTTTACTACGTCGTGTATTTTGATTTGCAATTCGTTAAACTTATGTTGGAATAAACAGATGTCTAGAAAATCTAGGTCTTCTAGGTATTTGTCCCACACGATGCCTGCTTTTTTTGAAAAGTTTAAACATGATCTAATCCATCGCAGCAACAAAGTGCAACGCAGACAGAATTCAACCTTGGATAACTTATTAGGCCATTATGATGAACTCGTAGTGAAGAATTGATACATACTTTTCGATTCCAAAGACCGAAAGTACAGTTTGAAAAATCTCATTAGCTTTTAATGATTTATTTTATTCAAACAAAAATTAGAGAAAATGTTTGTACGCCTTCTGAAAAACCTTTTAAAAGCAAATAGTAACTATAAATAAAACCTTGATAAAGACCAGGATTCATTATTCTACATAATCGTGCAATTCAATCACAAAAAAAAATCTGACAGAATTCTATCTTAATCAAATGAAATTTAAAAAAAAATTCCCTTAAAATTTATTAAGAAAAATCATAAAAACTCAGGGAATAAAAAAACTTATTTTATTTGTTCAATTGTAGAAAATATTCCTTATTTTACGCAAACACGAACAAAGAATAGTTCTCAGAAGTTATAACATTTTCTTCTTCTTCTTTTAAAGGATATTGTACCAATGGAACAAATAAGTTCAATGGTTTCTAATGGCGGTGGCAGCGTAACAATGCAACGTGATGATGACTATAGAAAACGCATTATGCACAGTGAGTATGAAATTTACAATAAAGCAAAAACACACACAAATTACAACAAACTATAGCGGAAACAGAAGAAAGAAAAAACAAAAAAAAAAATTTAAACAAAACAAAAACGAAAATGAAGAAACGAACAAAAAACTAAAAATTAATGATGATTGTTAAAACTGAAATAGGTCAGAGTTTAACAACGATTCATTTAATTTTTGCAAATTTCTGTAAAAGAATAAAGAAATTTTGAAGATTTTTCATTCTTCTTAATGATTGTGTTCATCTAAATTTTTGCGTGAGATAAATTTATTACGAATATTTAAACGATTTACTTAATGTAAAAAAGAAAATTAAATTTAAAGACAGAGGTTCACTTTTTAAATTTATATAAAATTTTTCATTAAAATATTAATAGCAACAGTTTTTAAGCTAAAAAAAATTTAAATCGCCAAAAAAAAATTCATGAGCAGACGGATTTTTATCTAAAAGCGGGTTTTGTACAATTAAAACGTGAGAAATGCGGAATTAATTTAATTCTGATGGTGATGGCCTTTGTGACTATTTGTTAAAGAAAAAAATGTGATTCCACTTTGATAGTATACCTTTGGCATACGTTTTCAATTTATCTCTCAAAGAAGGAGATTTCATTGACCGTTGGAAATCAGCAGTTATTACACCGGTCTTTAAAAAATGGCAGTACAGATGATGTTACTTGTTACAGACCTATTTCTATGCTATCTTGCGTCTCTTAAATCTTTGAGCATGTTATTTATAAAAAAAACTTTTTTTCCTTAATAAGTCTTGGATATCTTCTCACCAACATGGTATCTGCTCAGGTAGGTCCATTACAAAAAATTTGATGGTTTTTACTGAATATTGTAGTTCAGCCCTTCAGCAAGGTAGTAAGTAGAAGTTGTTTACACTGATTTTTCCAAGGCATTTGATAAAGTTTCTCCTGCTTCGCATACTTTTATCTAAATATAAGCAATTTGGGTTTCATTCTTCTTTTTTAAAATGGATTAGTTCATATTTAGTAAACAGACTTTACAAAGTTTTAATTGAAGGTTTTGAATCTAGTCCTTAGTTTCATATATCTGGTGTCCCTCAAGGCATTATTTTAGATCCACTATTTTTAATGTTTATTACTGACATCTCTTCTTGTTTTACTAAGTCTGAATATCTTTTGTATGCTGATTATTTGAAAATATTTATAAAATTTGATTCCTTAGATGACGCTTTTGTCCTTCAAAATGTTTTAGATAATTTATATTCATGGTGTATTTCAAATAAATTACATCTAAACTTTTCGAAATGTTACCATTTATCATACCATAAATCTTTTAATCTTCTTATGCATATTTTCTACATTGGTTATCAGAAATTGACATTGGTGTCGTTTTTGATACTGTTTGTCTTTTGCTTCCCATATGTAGTCAATTTTGTCTAAATCTTATAGGATGCTTGATTTCGCAAACAACAGTATTGTGTTCAGCTTTTGTATGGTCTAAGTTATAATATGCTTCCGTCATTTGGAAACCTTATTATACCCTTTACCACAGGTGGAAAGGGTATATATAAGTTTGTCATTCCGTGTGTAATTTCTATAATATTAATTTCCGACCTCATAAAGTACATATATTCTGGATCCTTATAAGTATAGAAGTTGATTTAGCGACGTTCGTATGTCTGACTGTACATCTGTGTTCGGATTGAAATCAAATTTGCCAACGCACGCGAAGATATACAGAAAATTAAAGCACACCAATCTGCCAAGCATAGTTTCGAAAATTTCGCTATAGAAATTTAGCAACATCAGACCACTCAATTGGAGGCAGCGCCTACCTATATTTTTTTAACATTTTTGTTTGTTGTTTTTATTTTTTTTCGGTTGTAATGATTCTTTTGTGCTATTTTGTTGAATAGATAATAAACCGCGACCAGTAAAAAAAATTTAAAAAAGTTCAAATAGTTTTTAAAAAGATTTAAAAAAATGTTTAAATATATTAAAATAAAAAATTTTAAAAAACATATTCAAACATATTTCTACCTAAAAATTATCGCAAAAAATTTTCAAAAAAAAGTAAAAAGTTTTCAAAAAATACTTTTAGAAAAATATTTTGCAAAATTTTTACAAACTATTTTCGAAATACTTAAAAAACAATTACCATATTTCTATAAAAATGAAGACTGTAACATCAATTTTTAAATGCATTTGATTCTGATAAATTGATGAAATCTCTGTTTTAAAACCAGTTCACCAATACAACATTAGGATACCGACTACAAACTGACAAACCGACTACAATGGTTCCGACGTGGTACCATTAGTAGAGAGCTTCACTTTCAAGTTGGGATTATACTCCCAATGCTTTTTAGAATTGTTTTCTTGAAACTTTTTTGGGTCCTGAGGGTAGAGTGTTTATGGGGGAAATATGTGCAGCTACTGAACTCCATCTCATGATAATGACAGAAAGGTTCCGGGGTGATGGTTCCAGTGTAGGACCAATAGCTCATAGTGCGGTATCACTACGTCCATTTATATATATATCTGAATTTTTATGTATAAATAAAACCACTGAGGTGAAGGGCATGGCCGAATATATTGTACTTTTAGAAAAAGTTTAAAAACCGTTCATAAGATATGCTTTTAAATCGTATTCCTTTGTTGATCCACAACCGGTTTATAGATCAAAATATTTACTTTTAGGGTTGCCGACTTTAGAGTATCGTAGGATATTCTAATGTTTGCTGCTAATCTTTGATATTATTAATGGTAATATTGACATTCCGTTTTATATTCCGCCAAGAAAGTTTAGATTTATTGACGTATTCCAAGTACCATTTCATTGAACAAACTATGCTACTAATTGTTTCCTATTCCAAATTTTTACGCGTTATAATGCTATCAACGTCCAGTTACTAAACAGTGAATTTAAATAATATGTAGAGTCTTGCACTACCAAAGAAAACTTTAGGTTATTTTTAATTATAGTTTTGAAACAATTTTATAAAAAATTATAGTTTCCTAAAATGTATTTTTTTTAAGCTTAGAATGCAGTTTGATAGTTCCGCTACTTTTTTTTTAATTTTCAGAGCATTTATTTTTAATGCAACACAGCTTCCGGTAACTGGTATCTATTACTGGGCTAGTGTTATATTTTGCATCTAGTTGGTTTTTTTTTGACAGCCATTGAAAGTAAACAACATCATCAATTTTAACAAAAATGAACGAAAGTAAATTTCGTGTGCTGGAAAAACATTGTCTTTAGCGTAAAACATATTTGGTGTTCTTACATATGAAATTATGTTCAGGCCTTTACCATTCGAATAATTGCTAGCGATGTTTTTTCTGTTAGATGTCCATTACTATTAGGTTTTCGTGTGTTTAATAAGGCATATATCTTAAAAAGTTATGACGGTCAGAAAGTTGTAATGACTTAAAACCACTAAACAGAATTTTAAATCTTCACTTCTTAGCTGTATAATCCAAACCCAACAAAGGCGGGGTAGACACTTTTGTAAAAAAATGATAATTTTTTGGAAGTTATCATTTTAGTTTTAGGAATTCAGGTCTTAAAATAAAAAAAAAAATATTGCAATATTTTACTGACACTTAACTAAAAAATCTCCTCTCTATAACAGTTTAAAATTTTGCAACGATATCTCAGTCCGATCTGAAGTTGTGCCATTTTAAATCCAGAGTGCAGCCGATATATGTGACCCAGTCTATGAAAATGTGGCTTATGACTCAAAAACAAAATTTCAAAAAATTAGCTGTTAAAGATAAACAATGCATTTCGTCAGTTTCTTAGTAGTTTTTCTTTTGCATTATGAACAGTCATGCCCAAAAGGTAACCAAAAAATGCAAAAGAGCATAAATGAGATAAGTTCGTGTGTGTATATAAAGAGCGATATTTTTTCAATGCAAAGCACAAACTAGTTTCTGACCCAGTGTTGTCAGGTTTTTGGGGATTTTATTTTTTAGTACACTTCTAAGCAAGTTAGGACTTTCTAGTTTTCACCACGTGAAAGACCGTCTCAAAAACTTACGAAACCAAAAAAAGTGGAAAAATTTTTTTTAAGTATAAGCCACCTTTTCATAGGCCGGATCACAGATATTAAAATAATAATCCGATCATAAATACTAAATTAAGGCTGGCCAAATATTAAAAAAAAAGTATTTTCTAAGCCAATTTTCTCTCAAACTAAAAGGGATAACCCAGACACATTTTTTGTGGATATTTCCAAAGACTACTAAATATAAAAATTTTAACATTTGAGTTATAAATAATTTTTTTATGACATGTCAAATGATATTTATGCTCGAGGTACCTATTTTGGGTGCTTACTTACAAGCTCTCCCTTACCTTAGGATATCGACAGTCCGCAACTTCACTCAAAAACACCTCTGCTTCGACTCCGTGGTTCATGAGCTGCCGAATTATTTTTAAAATATAACGTTTTTAAACCACAGTGCAGTGCGAAGAAATATTTGATGAACGACAAATTGTCGTATATTAATCTTCATGCGATTTGACGCATTTATATAAATTTTTCTCAAAATATAAATACGTATGTCCATCCTTGACTAAATAGAAGAATATTGGGCATTGAAGAGATTTTTTAATGAACCGGGTCTTATAGTGTTTTTCGTATTAAGCCAATGTACAGAATTTGAATAGCATTTCAATAAATTTCATTATATAACGAGAGTTCTTTTAGTGTAAGGTATTGCATATAACAAAAGTAAGACGAACCTTTAAATTAAATTAAAAGCAGAGAAGAACTGCAAAAAATTCTACAAAATGAAAAAAATTAAATAGCAAACAATTTTTATATATAAATAGTTTATAAAACAGGTAGTCTGGCTTAAATTGGTTTTGCTTTAATAATTTTTTTTTTTCTAAATTTTTTGTGAAATATGTGCACAAATTCAAATTTAACTTATTCCCACACACAGATACAAAAGTTTAATGTGAATATAAAAATTTAATTCGTTATGTATAGATTTTAAATTGCTGACTTAAAAAGCAATCAAAAAAGTCAAAACTATAAAATGAAAATTTTATTTGCACAATTTATTGCAGTACAACGATAAAAGCAATTTACCAACAAAACCAAATATGAAAATTTCTTCGAAGCACATTTAATATTTCATCAATACCTACTTTAGAGCTCTCTCAAGGGGCAACATAAAATACCAAAGTTTTTAGATGCAAAAAAATTGCAAATATTCATTTTATCTGTTTTACTTGCTCTGCAAATAAAAATTCATTAATTTATTTTGGAAACAAAAACTTACATAAAGTATACTTTGGAATTCATTCTAATTTATCTCTTTCTCTATTTATTTTTTTTTTAATTTCAACAACGAACTTTCAAACATGTACGTACGTAACGCACATCCATTAACAAAATGCTGTATACGATAAATTGAATTTTTACTCAATGAAATTAAAACGAATCAAAAAATGAAAACAACAACAAAAACTCCACAAAATGTCAAATGCCAACTCATCACATTTGATGCTTAATCTGCTGCCATCAACATGTTGGTGAATACTTGTCCTTCATTGTATGGATGCAAAAAATTAATAAAAAATACGACATCTACAACATCTACAACAACATTAATGCAACGTTTTCAACTCTATTTGATTATAACGACAACACATTTGGTAACACATACGACTACAGTGCGTGAGATGGGTAAGTAGATTTATTTTTATGATCAGGTTTGCTTAAAGGGAAATTAATGAAATTTTGTGCTAAATGTGTAAGTAATAGTTTTAAAATTTAGAGTGATTTTCGTTTAATCTTGTTGTCTTAAATTCATAATTAATCAATATTTTTAAATTTATTACGATCATGCTGTGAGCTTCTAGAATTGTATCTACATATATATATATATATATATATATATATATATATATATGTATATATATATATATATATACATACATATATATATATATATATATGTATATATGTATATATATATACATACATATATATATATATATATATATATGTATATATGTATATATGTATATATATATATATATATATATATATATATATATATATATATATATATATATATATACATATATATATACATATATACATATATATATATATATATATATATATATATATGGGGTGATCCATTTCGAGGTTCCCTACATTTTTAAAGAAAAAACTGAAAATTCAAATTTTATGAAGAATGTTTATTATCATTTGAAAGAAAATTCTTTGGCATTTACATATGTTTTGAAGATTATGTCTATCAAATGTTGACCCTTGCTCGGTCGCAGATGGTCCATCCGTTGAGTTCAATTTTCGATGACTCGTTCGAGCATTTCGACTGGTAACTGGCGAATGACCCGCGTGATGTTTTCCTCCAAGGCCTGAATCGAAGCAGCATAAACTCTAAACTTTACATATCCCCACAGAAAAAAGAGTAACGGTTTGATATTACAAGATCTTAGTAGCAAATCGACCGGCCCAAAATGTAAAATTGTGTGCTCACCGAAATGTTCACTCAATAAATCTATTTAGTGAAGCGATGTGTGGGAAGTGGCGACGTCTTGCTGAAACAAAATGTCGCAGAGATCACGAGCTTCAATTTCGGGCATCAAATAGTCGGTTATCATGGCACGATAATGGCCGCAATTGATGGTAACGTTCGCACTGGCATCATTTTTAAAGAAATATGGACCGATGGTTACACCGGCCCACAAATCACACCACACTATATATATATATATATATATATATATATATATATATATATATATATATGCTCATATTTCTTGATTTCATCATCATATCATATCATATCATATATATATATATATATATATATATATATATATGATATGATATATATCATATATATATATATATATATATATATATATATGATATGATATGATATGATATGATATGATATGATATGATATGATATGATATGATATGATATGATATGATATGATATGATATGATATGATATGATATGATATGATATGATATGATATGATATGATATGATATGATATGATATGATATGATATGATATGATATGATATGATATGATATGATATGATATGATATGATATGATATGATATGATATGATATGATATGATATGATATATATATATATATATATGATATATATATGATATGATATGATGATGAAATCAAGAAATATGAGCACTATTGATTTCTGGTAGTGATTACTTCTTACATTTTCAACACAATCTAACATCAAACTCGTGAAAGATTGTCTAAAAGCTATTCTTTTAATAACGTCTCTAGTATTTTGGAACTAGTATCTAAACACATTATTGAACACAAATTCCCAGGTTAATAGACCTTAAGCATGCCAGTAATAAATAATAATTTTTGTTGTTAAAAATATAATAAAATATAATTTTAATAAAAATCTAGCGAAAACTCTCCAAAAACATTAAATAGTTTTTAGACCACAAGTTGTTGTTTTCCTTAAAAAAAACGCCTTCACATCACATTGGTATTCTTTTCCATTTTTATATCCATCCTTCAATAATAATGAGTTGCATTTTCTATATCTCATTCGTTTATGCATCTCATTTATGTACACAGTTAGTCGATGAAGCAGGCAGTCTTTCTTTTGTATGACTTTCAATAAGTATGTCAAAAACACAGGCAAAACTCAATTCAACATTAATTTAAAATTGAAATAACAAAAATACAATAAATAGTTTACTAAGATAATGGGCAATGACAATAAGTATTTGATGTTGAATTGTAGAAAAAAACTAAAAAAGAAATAAAAAAATGTCAAAAAGTCAATATAAAAAATGGTCACCATTTGTGCAGTTTTTTATTATTAGTTTTTATTTCCGATTTTTTGCACACTATCTTTTTGTTTTAATAAAATTTAAAAAAAGAGGAAAATATTGCCAAAAAACAGACGTTTATTTTTGCAACAAAGGACATTTGTCATATCAGAATGCCAAACAAACACACACACACATATGCTCACAGATTCAGCTCAGCACTGTAGCTGAATTTCTTTTGTAATGAAATTCTTATTCATTTCTTTTGGCCTTTGGGGCTATTTTTCAGCTTTCTCTTCTTTAACCAAAAATCCTAAAATAAAATCTAAAAAAGTATCAATGATCTCAATTTCTATTTTTGCTTGTTATTTTTTCTCTTGGCCAATAAAAAAAATATTTCGATTTACTGACAGTCATTTCTATTCTGGGATTCCTTTTTATTTATATTTTCATTTTGTGAAAAGTGGCAGAAAAAAATAGCAATAATTTTATCAAAACATATTTTAAGTTTGTGTTTAATTCTCTTAGTTTCAATGAAACAGAAATTTTTAATAATCATTTAGTTTATTAAATGCTGACATTGCAACAACAAAGTCATAAAAATCAAAATTCATTACAAAAAGGGTTAAGAGAACAAATAAAGAAAGTAGCTAAAATATTTATAACAAAAATAAATGCAAAAGCTGGCATAGTGGGCTTACAAACTAGGCCAATAAATATTGCTTCATGTATTCAAAAACTTTCTGTTTTATTTTAATTAAAATCCCAAAATTTACAATTCTGCTGAAATCTTAAGTATTAATCTTAAATTAACTTTAAATTAACTTTTTTTTTTTAATGGATACAAAACTTTATAAAGAAGGGCCAAATTAATCAATAAAAAAACCAAAATAGATTTAATTTAGAAGTATCGCTCAATATAGATATTTTTGACGATTGAAGCCTTAAACATTTAAAATATTAATATCTAACGAATATAAACTGAAAATGATAAAATTTGATTTACTTTATACTCGGTGTGACACCGTCTTGTTGCTACCACATGTTAATCAAGCTCAAAGCATCCAGTTGTGGCGTTAAAATGTTTTCAATCATATCACGATATCGCTCCCCATTCACAGTTACCATTACGCCGTTTTAATTTTCAAAGAAATAAGGTCCAATTATTTCTCCTGACCAAATTGCACACCAATTGTCACTTTTAATGGATGCAGACGTAACTGATAAATAATTTTAGGGTTTTCCATTGCCCAGAACTGACTATTTATTCACATATCCATTTAAATGAAAATGTGTCTCGTCATTCATTATGATTTTTTCATGAATATCGGGCTTGTCATGGACGAGCTGTAACATCCTGTTGGCGTAAATGGTCTTGTGAAAGAAGCTCTTGTGTCAACTGAATCTCCAATGGAAATTAATGTAAATCCTTCTGCAAAATTGTGGCCAAAGTTGTTCTTTGAAGACCAAGCTCCTGAGCACGGCGTCGAATTAAGGTTGATGGATTCTTATGAACACCTTCTTGAGCAGCAGCAATGTTTTCAGCCGATCTTGCAGTACGTTGTGGTACATGCTCTACAGACCCTCATTCTTCAAAATCTTTCACTACACGATGAATTGTGCGTTTTGTTGGCACGTTGTTTCATCCAAAAATTTCACTTAACTTTGTCATCATCACTGTAATCAATAATTGATTTTGATAAAATGTTTTAACGATTAAATCACGTTGGTTTATCGTATATTTTTGCATAATAAATTTGTCACGTGTCTACTTCACGACTGCCAAATATGAATTGTTAAGACTAATCAAAAACCAAAATGGCGGCAAAACGAAGTAGACACCCTGTATATAGTTTGTCAAATATATAATAACCTTGAAAAGCAACACTTATTTCTTGGAGAGTTTATTAACTTTTATAAAAATTTGTTTAAGCACTGACGTTTCCACATGTGTTTATTATTATATTATACTGAAAAATTTAAATCAACTGTAATAGAAAAATTTAAATCGCAACATAAAAAATTATTTAGATTTCGCACTGTCACATATATGTTTTCAAAATGTGAGAGCTTTAAAATATTTGCCTGCTTAATTACCTAAAACATATTCATAACTAATTGGAAGTGCTTCTTCTCGAATGTGGTTTATCATGAATAGTTGTCAGTATTTTACTGTCAATTCAGGGTGAAACGTTTTTTGGTATGCTTGGTATACGCCTTGATTACAGTCTTTCTTCATTTTTAGAGAAGGTAATAATGTTGGAAACTGTACTAAACCGCAGGTAGAAGATCTTACCAATTTCTCTAGAAGATTTTCCTTTATAGTATTTTAAATACACCAAATGAATAATATTTTTTCTAATTCATCTACCTGAAATTTTTTAAGATGAATTTTGGCAACTAATATATAAATGAAAAAAATGAAGTATTTTATAAAAAAAAAACTTTAATTAAAACTCTGCGGTATTTACAAGAACAAAAGCCAAGAAAATAAATTTGTTGTTGCTAATCTTCATTAATAGAAAAAACTACTTAATTTTTTGGTTGTGAAAACATTTATTTGACTAACTGTATTTTTCAAGAAGGATAAGGTTTAAAACCCATTTTGTGTAAGTGATAAATATATATTTTGTTTCAGCAGCAAACAAAAAAATTTATTAACTTATTTCCAGTTCCAGCTTCCTAGGTTATATTCTATGTCAAATCAACATAGCACTCAAAATGACTACTTCAGATTACATTGAAACTATTTTATTAATATTCTTCGGCACCCTGAAATAATTTAAAAAAAAATTATTTCTGATTAAATTAATTACACTTGTTATTTATCTCTTTATAATTAAGAACTTAAGTCTAAATAGTTAATTTAATCATTTAAAAATAGTTGAAATAGAATTTAAAATTATATATCTTACATTTTTTTTAGCAATAGTTATAAAAATAGGAAAATATCTTCATTTTACATATGCGCTCAAGGCTGAAATTAATTATAATTTCAGTTCTATAAGCCTTAAGGAGTCGAGTAAGAGCTCATTTAAAAGGGGATTGATTTGACATTGAATAATTCTCCTTAGGATTAGGTTTATATATGAAAAAAACCAATTAATAACCATAAATATTTTTCTTTAAAAACACATTAAAAAAAGAGCGTTTCGAGGCTATGATTACCGGATTATGGTTATTAATTGGTTTTTTTCATATATAAACCTAATGTTAAGGAGAATCATTCAATGTCAAATCAATCCTCTTTTAAATGAGCTTTTACTCGACTCCTTAAGGCTTATAGAACTGAAATTAGAATATATTACAGGCATGTCAGATAATCCCATCGCAATGGTTTTAATTCCGTATATGCATCTCTGATCGATTTTGTTGTACGTTTTTCAAATTCCGTTATATTTTTCTTACTACGAAAAATTGTTAAATCTCTTCATTTCAAATATAAAATTTTTAAATTAAAGCAAAAAATATATGTATATGAAAAAATGCGCAGAATCAGAAGTTTTGTTGTTATTCACAAAAAAAAAAATAATATTGCAAAACACCGACTGAAAAATACATAAGATTTTTACTCAGTCTCTCTAAAAACTTTAATATAATAATTTAATTTAATATTTCTTCTATATAATACATATAATATTCTACTTTAAGTTGTAATTCTACTCAATCATTAAAAATAGCAATTCCACTGTAAAAATTTAAGTAGTTGTTTGCGAAGAAATTTATTGTTTTGAAAATACTCCAGTTTTGGAATTGAAATCATTTTTGATCGGAATTGAGTTCTGTGTGAGTTCGTAATTACAAGTGAAACAACGCTTTCTAAACAAAAAATTTTATACGACCTAAGATATCTCAATTGTTAAGCTCTATTTTTAAAGAAATTTTTAATTAAACAAATTGGCTTATTAAACAAATTGGGTATGCAAATTTGTTTTTTTTTGGAAATTAAAATTTTTTTTATAATGTTTCGTCATTAAGAAAAAATGTGATAAATAAAAAGAATTTAACGTGCTTTATCTCTTTATTAACTTTTTTATCACGTAGAGATTTTTTAAGGAGGATGACAAATATCAGTCTCTTAATCAATCGTTCAAATATTTCTCTATAACTAGACAGCATTTCAATGAATTTTGAAAAATTAAAAACAGAAGAAAATTAAAAACAGAAGAAAACTAGTTCCAATTTAGTTGAACATACTTTTTATCTCTTGAACAGATTCAGAATTATTCAGATACTAATGGCGAGCATTTGGTTCGTTGTTTAAAAAAACATTTTTTTACATTTTTTGATCATATTAATTAAGCAAAATTAAAAAAAAAATAAGTCACCTCAGTTTATTCAACTCTTTGCTCTTAAATTTATACATTTCTTTTATCTCTAAAAATTCAAAGCAGAGAAGAAAGAAATCTGTGTTTTTTGCTTTAGTACAAAAAAAAAAAACAAATTTGACAAAGGCATGCTTTCTTCGGTTATTCTTTAACTTAAGAAATACATATCGCTTATTTAATGCAACATATATCTTAAAAAATCAAAATTTGTTGTAGAAATATGTTTCTTTATGTCTTCTTCTACATACGTGTATTTCAAACTAAACTGAGTTTATACACACACATTTTTTATCCACACATAATCTAAAGCAAATATTTTGAATACTTCAAAATTTTTTTGCCTAGTTTGATTTTTTTTTCAGATATGACTATTTTGCATTAAAGAAGCGATATGTATACTGTTTACATGTATTAGTAACAAAGTATAGAATTTTTACATCTGTAAATAAGTAGCTTTAAACTGCTATATTTAAAAAATGTGAGAGTGAAAGAGATTACAAAGAATCGTTTTGCCTTTAAATTATATAGATTAAAGGTACAGTGTGGCGAATACTTATTATTTTAACATTCATATATAAAGCATGATATTTCAATAGAGTTATCTGCTGGAATAGTGAAATTGTGGGACAAGTTTCGAAGGAGTATATTTTTCAAACCTTGGATACTTTTTTCGCAAAAATTTCTTATTTCAAAGAGAAAAAGTAGTGAATGTACTCTTTATTTTTGAAATCCGGATATTTTAAAATCTATTTTCAGAACTATAAAATAATTAAAATAAAAATTTTATGGGTACCTCTATATAAAATAAAAATATAAACCATAACTGAAGCACTATAAAGTAAGAGTCTTAAAATTTGGTATGGATTACTTTCAAAGAAAAGTCGAAAAAAATATTGCATACGACGCACATAGGGGTATTTCGGCAATATATTCGGGCATTATTTTTCAGCTTATATTGGGTCTGAAAATTTATTGAGTGCCTCTAAATTAATAAAACTTGTCAGAAAAATATGTTATCACAGGCTGGTAAAGTTAGAAAATAATAAAAATCGGACCAAGCAGAAAAAGTTCCGTTTAGAAGAATTAATCCTATCTCTGGAAAAATCAATTTTTTTAAATTTTCCCATACTTTTGATTAGCAAATGCAATTTTATGGGTCAGCGAATGTTCAAAAATTTAAATCTGGGTACACCCAGAAAATTCTAAAATTACTTTTTTTCGCCCCTTTTTGTGGGTGGTGACATAAAATATTATTTGCAA
Organism: Phasia obesa; assembly: GCA_949628195.1. NCBI lineage: Eukaryota > Metazoa > Arthropoda > Insecta > Diptera > Tachinidae > Phasia > Phasia obesa. The sequence goes on from OX451217.1 coordinate 44,419,658, forward strand.
AAATAATGTCATTATTAAAAGAAATGGATTATATACGCCTTAATACCATAAAAATAAAATGTTTGAGTTTTCTTGGGCAGCGGGAGGTATCCCTCCAATCCTGCCCTCCGAAACGTTCATGTAAGTTTTTTTAATTTAATTTTTTTTCTGAAACAGAAGGTGTCTGATCAATTTCCACCACCGTAGAATAGTAATAAAAGATACTTTATAGTATTTAATTTATCTAAAAATAATTAATTTATGCATAACTATGTGTGCCCGCCACTTCGTCAGTGTCCTTATTTTGCATTGAAAGTTTTCCCCTTTAGGACTTTTACGTTTATAGTTCTTCAGATATGATCTATGTATTTACTTTACATAAAGGTACCCATACCTGGGTAATTACACAGAAACATAGACTTTATACAAAATTCTTAAATTATTGTAGAGTTCTGTAAATAGTGATATAAATTTCCAGCTGACAAAAATAAAAGTTGTTGCCAAGTTTGCAGTACCATTCTATCGGTAAAATTGCGTTGTTTCACTACTTGTCATCTATTTTCTCTTGCCAATGAGATATTTTAAAGGGAAAAATATCCTATATTTGAACTACCTTATTAAGGTACCTCTTTATTTATAAAAGTAACAATAAATTTTATTTAAAATATTACAATTAATTTATTTAATACAACTTAGAAACTAAAAACATATTATAACATAATTCTTGCAAAAAAAAAAAAACCGTCTACAAAACAAATATATGTCCATCAATTCTAAACTAAAAATTTAAAAGGAAGTAATCTGTAAGAAGTAGTACTCAAATCAAATACTTTTATACTTGTTGCTCTAACGGACATAGTAATATACGTTCTGTACATTCAAATGTCTATCCATAACGGTTAAGCAAATAAAGCCATATATGACAAATTACGTCAGATATGAGAACGCCCTTTATTTTTTACACTTATTATAACTGACACAGTAATAAAAAGTAACGGTTCCAAAGATATGGCCATAAAGCTTAAACAATATCATCTAGGAGACAACCTTTAATGTACAATTTTAAAGTAAACACTTATTTTAAAGGACAGATTCTTTGTAAATTTCAATTGTCTGTCTAAAACGGTTCAAAAGTTTGGCCATATGCATCAATTTACATCAACTATTGAGACACGCTTTAAAATTTTAAATATTTATAAATGTTATTATGCGGGACATAGTAGTGGAGACTCTGTCTAATTTTCAAGTGTTTGTCTATAACGGTTCAAAAGATAGGGCTAGATAGGTTAAATTATATCAATTATGGGGACACTCTTTAATTTCCAAATTTAAATTATATACTTGATTTATAAAGTACTTAGATATACAGGTTCTTTGTAAATTTCAACCGTCTCTCTGTTACGGTTCAAAATTTTTGCAATATACATCAAATTATATCAACTATTGGGACACCCTTTGACTTCTAATTATAAATATTTAATTTCTGATTATTGGACATTCTGTCCAATTTTCAAGTGATTGTCTACAATGGTTCAAATGGTTCATATATTTAAATTGATGTCACATATGGGGACACCCTTTAATTTTTAAGTTTATTTTTTTTATTAATTTCTGTTATTGGCATCTATAGTAATAAGAAGTTTTTTTTAAATTTTAAAAGGGTTTTACGGTTCATAATACACTTAAAAAACACGTATGTTGTAAGGGGACACCCTTTAGTTTTCAAACTTCTTTTAACATGGGACCAATCTGTAAGCATTTTCTTTCTAATAAAGAAAAAATGTTTAAAATCGGTTCAGAAATGACTGACATTCAAACGAATTGATAACCTCCTTCTTTTTTGAAGTCGGTTAAAAATGGTTTCTTACTCGTATCTACCTATGCAAGATGAGCAAAAAGAAAAAAAAGCGATTTGAAAAAATCGTAAAAAATGTATCAAAAACGCGCAACGTTTTTCTACAGTCTAAAAATAGAGATCTCAAATTTTATAGTTATATATAATATTTTTAGGATTGCGATTGCCCTCACTCTTAAAAACTTTTTTTTTACAAAAAAAAAGGGTTCAAAAAAATACTTTTTTTTAATTTCGAACAAAATTTTTTTATTATAAATCTCAAGCAAAAGCCTTGAAAATTCACTATACGATGCGTTGAATATTGTTGTCTATCGAGGTGCATGCTTAAGTTTTTACATTTTTAGAATTCCGTACCCAAGGGTAAAAACGTAACCCTATTGTTTTCGCTACAATGTCTGTCCGTCTGTTAGCTCCTTTTATCTCTGAAACTATAATAGGTGGACTCTTGAAATTTTCACATATAATGTATAGCTATATACATATATAGCCGCTATAGCAACAAATACTAAAACTTATAGGGTGTTCTGACAGAGAGCTGTTATTCACGAATATGTGTTTATTTCTTGAACTGTAGGAGGCAAAGACTAAGGATTTGCAATCAGTAATTAAAACTTAGTTCGCTATATAAACATGTATAAAAAAATAAACCTAAAATTAAAGGGTGTTCCAATAGTGGTGTTATTTGCATGTATAAGGCCTAAGTTTGAAACTATAATAGGTAGACGCTTGAAATTTCCACAGAAGGTGTATAACTGAAGCTACTATAGCAAAAAATACTGAAACTTATAGGGTGTTCCGATAGTGACGTGATTTGCATAAGTTTTGAACGATAATAGGTAGACTCTTAAAGTTTTACAGGAGGTGTATTACTATGGCCACTATAACAAACAAATGGTGTGCCGACAGTGACGTTATTTGCATGAACAATAACTATTTTTTTAACCATAATAGATAGACTCTTGAAATTTTCACAAATGGTGTATTACTATGGCCCCTATAAAAACAGTAAAAATTTAAAGGGTTTTTCGACAGTGACGTATTTTGCATGTATAACGACATATTTTTTGGTAGGTAGACTCTTCGAATTTGTATAGATGTGTTTCCATGGCCGTTATGACAATTACTAAAAAACTAAGGGTGTTCTGACAGTGACATGTTTTTCTCGTCTAGTAACTTATTTTTTAGTAGTAATAGGTAGGTTCTTGATATATGTATTCATAGAAAGAGAATTTCCATGGCCGCTATAACAAATAACAAATAACAAAATTAGAGTGTTACGACAGAGACATGATTTTTACGTAAATATCCTTATTTTGTGAACCGTAATAGGTAGACTCTTGAAATGTTTACAGTAGAGGTTCTACTTCGGCCACTGTAACAATTACTAATATCTAAAGGGTGTTCCATCAGTGACATTTTACCTAACTTGAATTTTTAAAGTTGTTCTAAACATAGTACGGAACCCAGCGCACTTGACTAATTTATTTAAATTTAATTTTTGGCCTAATGTCAGCTAGATTGGCAAAACAAAGAATATAAATTTTAATGTACTAAACCTGACCATTAACGTACCATTGTTCTTTTCAGTTTCGACTTGTATCAAATTTCAGTTTCAAATTAAGAAATACAATCTACCAAATTTACCATACCTGACTCACTAAAACCACTTTTTCTTAATCGCCCATGTTTTTGCTATTCCACTTTGTTTTTGTGTTGCCTAGTAATTTATTATTTTCACTTGTTCTTTAATGTATTGTCTTAAGGTAAATTGTCTTAAGGAAAATTTTAATGGCCGTACTTATTCTAGTCAGAACAAAACACACAAAACAGACATGAGAAAAGTGCCTGCAAAGATTTCTTATGTTCCGGAATTTCAAAACACAAGAACTTAATTGAATGGAAAAACCAATTAAATCATACAAATTTGAAGCAAGAAATATCATTTGAAATATGAAAACTAAAAATAAAATATCATAAAAGAAAAGCAACATGAAAAGAAAAATATCATTTAAACAGGACAAATACATATAACAGAATCATTTTGGTTCTTTTCAGTGACATTGCACTTACATCGGTATCAAATGGGTACAATTAAAACGACAATGACAAAAATTTTACTGCCACTTAACGAGACTGATTTAAATTTAATTACAATTTTTGGTGCTACTAGTAATGATAATGCACTGAAATTTATAAATAATAACAATAATTGAGAGAAAAAAAATGGGATTTAAAAAGCTACTAAAATATCAGCAAAAACACTAAAAAATTACAAACCAAAAGCCAATTAGCAAACACGCTTTTCAAACGCGTAAGTCAAATAAAGACAATGCTTTTCAATAGACGTAATTATAAGAGAACCAGCAGTTGCCTAAATTTAAAGTTCAACAAAAGTCCTTGCGATTATAATATACATATAATATATAAATATAAATAATTATTTAAACTTACATATATATTTTTTTAGAGAGAAGTAACACTCAGGCAACTATGCCTACCAATTAACTGATATTTTGTAAACAATGGAAAAAAACTCAAAACATGAATCAATTTTGATATTATTTTCCCTTGCAATTTACGTACGTAAATACCAGTGCAGGAAGGCGGTGTAATATCTATATCTATATACATATATAAAACAGAATGTATGTATGTATGTAACGTAATGACTCCAAAACGGGTAGGCCGATTTTGATGACATTTCCACGGAATCTTCAGAATATTCAGGCGGGTGATAGCGTGAGTCTGATTTTTGATTTTCGGTACGCAGGCGAAGGGTAGTGGCCAAATCCAATTTTCATATTGTACCACCAATTACATATACATATATATAGTTATGTTGTTTGCTTTTTTAATTTATTTTTGTTTTTTTTTTTTGAAAGCCGTTCTCATGTTTGTCAAAACGAAATATCAAACTTTTAAATCGGTTATGTAGTTCCGAAGATATTTATAAAAAAAATCTATGTTAATAATGATCCAATATCAAAATTTTAAAACTTTCGAAATATTGCATTATCTAAATCCAAAATTTCGGTTTATTTTCAAAATATTTACACCATTCGATAACACAAGATATTCCGCGTTTTCTAAGGTGCAACATTGTACAATAAGTTAAAAATAATATATTTTTTGATTAAGCTCATATCTATCAGATAGGTATTCCATGGATTTTTATTTAAAGACCGTAAATCTCGTTAAAACTCCATTTAAATCGTGTGGTAATACAACATTAATGTTTGTTTAGGGCCAGCCGGGTCAGCTAGTATACTAATAAAAATACGCGGGTGCTTCCATGTAATAGCACTCCAAATGACTAGTTCAGATTTCACTGAAACTTTTTTTATTTATATTTTTTGACTCCCTGAATCCAAATAAAATTTAAAAAAAAACTTAATATCTCTTATAGTTTTTAACTATTAATAATGAATTAATAACAATAGAGACATATCGCTTTTTTCATATGCGAGTGAGGCTGAAATATATTCTAGTTCCAATTATATAAACACTAGAGAATTAAGTATTAGCTAATTTTAAAGGGGATTTTATAAGCTTTAATTTTTTCTTTTTTAATTATTTCAAAAATGGTTCAAAGGTATTTAACTAACTAACAGATCTATTAGAGTTCATATGTTCTTATAAATGCTGGCTACACACAGGGATCCTGTTTATCTCCAATTACGTATATATATATCTTCGCAGATAAAACAGCATTATTGTGTTCTCAGAAATACTTTTCAATCTTCAACTGGCTATTGAAAAAATATATAAATATTTTGCTGAATGGAAAATGGCTTTAAATTGTAATAAAAGTCAAGCGATCTATTTTACCAGGAAAAGAAAATAATGATTTATACCTCAAAATTATTATTTAATAAGATCGGCGTTAAATATAAAAAACAAGACGTCAACATATAAGCTAATATTTTCCGCTGTCATTTCAGTTTCAAATGCAGCCACTGTTTGGACAAAAAGTTAAAAAATTCAACTTTTCAAAGCAAAATATTAAAGAAAATTTACAATCTTCCTAGATCTTATTCCACGACCAGACTTCATCAAATCGCGGTTGTTGATTATGTCTTAGAAAACATAGATTAATTATCTGAAAATTTTCATGTTAACTGTTCCAATTCATAATATACTCACATTGTTGGGTTAGCCCCTTCCCAGTTTATTAAGTTTTATCTTAAATAAAAAAAAATCATAAAGATTTTTAGACATTTTTACCTCCATTTCTCATATTACGTTAAATCTATACATATAATAAAATAGTAACACATTTCCGTCTGTCTGTCAATCTTCTTTTCTTTTGCGTTCGCATCACATAAAAACTAATGGATGGATTTTAACAAAATTTGGTGAGGAGGTACCTCAGTATCCTGATCCCAATATAGAATTCCTTTTTTTTCGCAAAAATATCTTATTTCCAAGAGAAAGTGGAGAAAAAGCAGTGAAAACACAATTTCCGGTTTAAAGGTACTGAAATTTTCGGTTTAAAACTTTTTTATTATTGAAAGAGGGATATTTTAAAAACTATTGTGCAACAGATCGCGCCATTTAAATAAAATTTGTATTTGATTTGTATTTTTACTTTGTGGAATTACATTATTATTAAAATATGCTAAACAGAATAAAATTTAGAATTTTAGATATTTTTATAAATTTTAGAATTTTATCCAGGGATGGATATCTTTATATAAAGTAAATACCTAAACCATAACTGAAGCACTATAAAAGTACAAACAAGACAGACAAAAAATTCAAAAATGGCTGTTTTGTATTCCACTTATATTACTATTTACCAGCAACAAAATTTTCAAAAATACTTCATGTACAGAAATGGCCCTGTTACAATTTTATTATTTTTTATTTTTTTTTTTATTATATTCATGCTCGCAAAAACGGAGCAGGATGTTAATAGTTTTCTAATTTTTATGAACTTTAAAAATAATTAAGTAGAAATTTTGCATCAATATTCTTAAAAGTTCGACTAATAAAATTAAAATATTTATTATTTTCTACTTTTCTTCACATTTATGGCAACAGTTTGCATGTAATTTAAATTTCTGCAGACAACTATTAAATAAGCTCAAAACTCAGCGGACGGTACAGCAATGGTGCTTAATCATTTTAAAATCTGTATAGCTTAGGGTTTTCCAAAAGTTTCTAAGGTATACATGATTTTAAATTGTACGCTACAAGATTCACTAATTGAAACAACAAACAAACATTTGAACTCACAGAAATCAAATCAAAGATTTAAACCATAATCTCTAATAAGAACTCGTATTACAAATGTTCTTTTTTGCATCCATTACAATAGTTATACACCGAATAAACATGAATACTCGTACCACATGCTAATGAAAATATAAGTTATTATGCATAAATCAGCTTAAGTCAAATTGATGTGGGAGGAGGAATTACAACAGTGGCATGGTTCGTTATAATTACATCAACTTTTCGACTTACTAGAGCGTGAACATTTTGTGCTTTTTTATTTGCATTTTAATTTCTTTATTTTTAAACATAACAGCAATAAAACTCTTATTAGTCGTACTAAGTGATGCCTTTGGTAAATGTTGATTTCAAAAGGGCTGTTGAAATTTACCATAAACAGCCAAATCAGCAATAATTTACCTGTATATCAAAATAATTGCAATGTAATTTTCCACCAGCCAACATGTCTGGTCATGTACATTTCATTTTTAATTTTTTCTTTTATTTTTCATGAGTTTTTGATTTGAATTTTATAAACGCCATCGTATGAAGCGCTTGAACAGATTTTTTCATTTTTAAAATCGCTGATGTGCAAAATTCAAAAGGACACTTTTAATTTGTGGCTTAAAAACAAACGCTTTCACTTGTAGTATATGATGGCGAACAATTTTTATAATTCGCAAATGAAATTTTTCTGTCCGTAAATAAGGTTTAAAGTGTAAATAATAATTGCTTTTCCTAGGTAGTTCAGTTAAATTTAATACTAAACATTAGTAAGACCACCATCCATTCAGTTTAAATTAGATTTTGTTTCCTAGAAGTTTAACACACACATACATGTAAAAAAATCTCATTTGGAATAATAACAAATCAAAATTTTACAAAAAATTATAACTTAAAAAAATTGCAAAGAACAAAATTTTTAATTAAATTTACAAACAAATAATTTAAAAAAAAAAATCAAAAATTAATTTAAATTGAGAAATTTCAACAAACAATTTTCAATGAATTCATTAATATAATTTTTTAAGTAAATTGAAATTTTAACAAAATGGTGAAAATTTATTATAATAGTATATTGCATTTTGTTTTTATTTGAACTATTTCATCTCTTGAATATCGAGTATTTTTAACGTCTTTTGGATTAATTTTTTGTTTAAACTTCAGTCTGCTTTAAAAAAATTAAATTAAATATTGTAAAAAACCACAGCCATCAACAAAGCCTTTCTAAACAATCTCGTCTACTGAGGCTCTATTCATCCTTTAATTATATACATCGACAATATTCTGAGAGATTAAATTCTTCTTTATTAATGCTAATGGCTTCTAACAAAATTTAACATCAAATTAGAAGTTGTAAACTTATTGTCAACCTACCCTACTGTGAAATATAAAAAAACTATTAAAATATATTGTAAAATGTATTTATTATTATATTAAAAATTTTCCAATCTAATTCAATATTAAACTTTGACATCCAACGACATTCTCACGTACATTCAACATTTTTTTATTTTTATTTTAAATAAAATGAAGGATGGCTGGCACATTGCATATTGCATCCTTGGTTGTCATGGTCTAATAGCGTTTTTCTTAGGCCTTAGGTACAAGACATGCGCTCAACTACTAAATTAAGATTTTAGAGTCCTAAGTGGTTTATTGCTTTTATGTGTGTGGTGGTGTGTATTCCTTAATAATGATTTGAGGGCAATTGTTATGTTTAGCACAATAGACTGAAAAATGTTATTTGTTTTTTTATTTTTTATTTAAAACCATTCTTGTTGTCACAGCAGATATCTTTAGTTTTTCTCGGTGTTGCATAGTAACAGTGTGTTGTATATTGTTTGAACATTTTTTTTTTAATTTAAAATGCCAGCACAAAAACAAACCTAACACTCGAATTCGTACAAGCAGACACAAAACTCTGATGGCCATTACATAGATTGTATCTGTATTTAAGGTTTGTTGCTTTAACTGTATTTTGTTTTCTTAACATAAACTCGAATTAGAAATGAAGGCAAAAATACAAAAAAAATAATGGGGAAAAAATATAAAAAACATCCTTTATATCCTTTAGATAAGACATAGTAACTAATATAACAATAATACTATGTGGCGAAAGCAATAGTATAAAAACAGAATTGTTTGGCTACAACTATTTCAAATTTAAGAGGGTGGCACAAAATTAGGTTTATGACTAGAATTATTTATAGCATAATTGATTTTAGAATAAAAACAAAAGTACTTTTCCCAAGACAAAAATAAATTTATTTCTTTTGATGAAACTTAAACAAATAAATCGTAGGCTTCCGTATTATGTTGAGTACAAATACAAGTTGTTCATTTTTCTCGTCTTATGTGGCACCTTTTAATTTTTAATTATTTTTTATACTAGAGCATAGTACTAAATACCCTGTGTCCTTTACATTTATAAAATAAGGCTAAATTCCTCAAATTCGCGACATCTTTGATTTTTATTAAATTTATTTTAATTTCTTGTTTTTACAGTAGATACGTAAATTTTAGGTGTCAGCCTATTACTGTTCAAATATAAGGACTTTCTATGAAAATATTAGGATCCTACCTATAACGGTTCAAGAAATAAGGCAACATCAATAAAAAAACATGTTATTGCGCAATATCCTTTAATTACTATAGTAGTGATGACAACACATCTACTGCAAACATTTCAAGACTCTACTTATTACGTTTCAAACAAAAAGGCCATATACATCCAAATCATGTAACTGTCGGAGCACCCTTTAATGTTATTATTTGTTGTAGCGGCCAGGGCAATTCCCTTTCTATGAATATATCAAGAGTCTACCATTCAAAAGGTTAGGTAATATGCGTTAAAAACATATCACTTTCGGAACACCCTTTTATATTTAGTAATTATCATAGTGACTGTGGCAACATATCTTCTGTATAAATTTCAAGAGTCTATTACGGTTCAAAACTAGGGCTGTATACGTGCAAATTACAACTATGTCGGAATATCATTTAATTACTACTATATAAAGGCCGTATTAATACAGGTTTTGTGAACTAAAATTTAATTACTGTTTGTAAATTTTAAATGTATGCCTCCTACAGTTCAAGAAACAAACACAAATACGTGAATAACACGTCTCTATCGGAACACCCTATAAGTTTAAATATAGCGGCAACGGTTATACAGCTTCTCTGAAAATTTCAAGAGTCTATCTGTTACGGTTCCAGAGATAAAAGGCGCTGACAAACGGGTGGCCAGACGTTTTTACCCGTTGGGTATGGAACCCTAATAAAAATTAATGCAGGCAGTGGAAGTTCTCACACCAGCGATTTTGCTGTAATGTTTTTAGTATAATAATTTCCTCATGATCCTCGTTTATTTTTATGCAGCTGTCGAGGAGAGCAGCTGGAAATAATGGCGTTCAAAAGAACTGCGAACAGTTGTAGATTACAAAATAAAACTCATGCTCGCAAATGCAGTTATTTAGTTATTTTTCATAATTTGATTTTATTTACAAAATATTCTTGCTTATATACTACATATGAAAACCTATTAAGTCGTCTAGTATTGAGTGATTTCTAAAACTTAACAAAAAAAGTGTCCAAAGTTCCTAAATTTTGTGAACTTGAAGGAAAGTTATAATAGCATGATGTTGGAGACCAATTTAAATATCCATTACGTCTAATTAACTGTTTATCCAACGTTTCTTTTAATAAATCAATTGGGGCATGCACTGTATAATATCCTACCATGTCTTCTTGAGGGCGTTCAATTGGCGCTAGAGCGTTCACCACTAACTGTAAAATTTTGGCCAGCGTCGTTTTTTTTTAATTAAGGACTAATGATTCTACCGGCCAATTAAGCAAAACCAACAATCATTTAGATAAAATTTAGCTTCATCGCTAAACAAGAAAGATGATATAAGTTTCTCCATCTGAACCGTAAAAAATTTTTTATAAACAATCTGCACAATGATATGTGCGTGCCAGTATATTCCTAAAGAAATGGTAAACAAATCTTAATACAAAACGTACGATAGCTGTCAAAATGGCACACATATCAATAACTCTAAAATAACTCCATTCAATTAATTAAATTTGGTTGGGAATTAAATAATATTATAGGAATTCTAATATTTATTTAAGTTACTTATCGACCTGACTAATCTAAAAAGTTTTTTTTATTTTTTGTTGAAATAAAAAAAAAAATATATCACTGAAACTCGTTAAAAACACGTTGGCCATTTTTTTGCAAAAATAGCATCAGTTTCCTAAACATTAAGATATTACAATTCTGGCTTAATGGGATCTAGTCAAATTCCCCATTGTGCGCAACACCCAAAATGTCGTCAATAAAGGTCTGGATTATTGACTTAAAATATAAAACTTAATAATTAAGGTTTGCTGTTTGAAAGTGTAGTATTTCGAATAAAATCCTACAAACCTTTTTTATAAACTACCATGAAAAAAAATAAATAATTTAAATTCTGGACTACCCTGTACAAGCACTAACTTTAAATAGTTATTCAAATAATAAAAATAAACAGTAGAAAAAACTACAAATACAATATAAAGCACCAGGCAATTGTAAACCTTGAGCTTATAAAAGAAAAACAAACTAAAATGACAATTCATATAACGGTTAACTGATTGTTTTGTTTATTAACAAAAAAGCAACAACAACAACGAAAAACAATTTAATAGCAATATATTGTTTGGTAGCGTGGTAGGAGGGTACTGCACAGCAGTATCATTTATACATAAGGTTCGGCAGAGGCAGTTGTTCTTTGATTATTATTATTTTTTATTTAAAAATCATGCATAATTCTTTTTTCAAGCCATAATGGCCAACATAACCTAAGAAATTGAAAACAGAAAAACGAATCAACCAGGGTGGTAGTTATAAGAAATTTTTTTAAACAATAATTTGCAATTTGTTTTTTAAAATTATTATTACTTAAAGGAGATTTTTCAGATACAAATTTAAATACATTTTAATTTAACTCAAAATTATATATTTAATTAAGAATGAATAAAGTAATAATTTAATAATTAAATTAATTAAAAATTTAATTAATTAATAAAGTAATTTAAGTCTTTAATTGGTGCAAATAATGTTTTCTGTGTATGATAACAATAACCATATCTTTCAGATGTATTATAAGCTATCCAAACGTCTGGTAACTATCTACAGCTACAGATTACAGATTTATTATATTGTATAGGTGACAATAATTTTTTTTTAGTTGATCCAATTCTGCTTAAATAGATTTATGTATTATATTATAAAATTGTTTAAATAAATGTTAGTAATCACACACATTTTATGGAAAAAATTTAGAAAATAAAAAAAAATAAAAAATGAAATGTAAATTAATTAAATACATTTTGTTTAAAATTTAACAAAAGGTTTAGAAATATATTTGTCTAATTTTAGGTCAAAAATATACTGTAGTGTTGCCTACTATTATTGACCTAAATTTGAACAAAAGTATTTTAGAGTGTAGTTTAAGAGGTAAAGCATTTTGTACAGGAAAATATATTTTTGTGTGGTGCTGAAGTGATTTCTCATCGAGATCAAAAAATAATTAAAGATCGCCCTCCTCTCACTAATGCTCAATTAGGTATGAACTATTAAGATAATTTTCATCAGGGAAATAGGAAAAATTTTAGTGCAATGGTAGCGATGTACAGGTTTACATAAACCAAAAAAAAAAAACTGAGCTAAATTGTTTAAAAATACAAATAAATTATTCTTAAGTGAGCTGAAGTTCATTTATTCTCCAACTACTTCAGAGAGCTGAAAGAACAATACTGCGTTACTTATGCTTGTCGACTGCATTTTTAAAATGTACACATTGCCAATGTTTTGTGCTGTGGCTTTATGAAACACAACACTTTGTCCGAAAATAACACAGAAAAAAAAAATACTTTTACCAATTAAGGGATTTAATTAGTTTCAGATTAAAGTTTAATTAAATAATGGATTGATTCAATTAATTATTTAATTATATACGGGTGTATATTAATGCCTTTGGTTCCTACAAGGAACATAGGTCCTCAACAAATTTTTTCCATTCGTTCTAGTAAGCTGCTAGCATCTTCAGTTCACTCCACGATCTCTTTGCTTCATCTATTTCGGTGTCCAGTTGATGTCTCCATGTATGGCTAGAACGTCTATTTCTTCGGCTACCTGGAGAGTTCCACTCAATATAATGTGGCCAGTTTCGCAGGTTCTAAAATTGATCGCACGTTCCAGGATCCAAATTGTGTCCATTGTTCATTTGCTACGCTTTCTGTAATCGATGATTTAAGATGAGTAGCAGATTGCGCTTCTTCATCCGATCCTAGATCTGTGACTACCAGTGTGCTTCTTGTAGGGCAGCTTTAGATGGGTATTTAATCTGCACTATGTTAGGAGGATATATAGCCCATTGTCGGTCGGTCGAGCCTTGTCGGTTACTTGCAGAAAAGGCTGAAAATTCATCTTTTATAACCCATTTATTTAATTAGGATTTGTTTTGTTCTGTTTTAAACAAATATATAATTGAATCAATTATGTATTTATCCGACCTTTTATTTATAACTAATCAAAGCCTTTAATTGATGCAAAAAATTTTTTCTGTGAATAGAATTGACATTTTAGAAATCATCCTTCATCTATACAGGAATTAAAAAATATTAATTACTTGCAACGTCCGTTGGTTAAAATAAATTCTGTCACTACCTAAAGTTTTCAGCTTTAGATTTTTTCATTAAAAGCAACCAAAACGCAATTTATTTACTCGGCCTTTTGCAGGCATCAAGATTTTACAATTTATATTTAAACAGCGTACAGTGGGGGATTTTACCAGAAGACACTTAATAATCTGTTGCTTCTAGAAGGCTAGCCATATTGCATTAAATTTCACATGGCTAGAAAAAATATGCAGTCGAGTTTAAGTTTTAAACCTAAACCTTAAATTGCATAATAAGAGCGGTTGCTTCACGATTCTTTAAAACTTCAGATGTATGGAAAATTAAAGCAGTTTCTAATTTTTTATTTTTTAACTAATTTTAAAAATTTTCATATGATAAAAATTGAAAGGCAAATAAAAGATCTAAATAAAAGCCTATAACAATTTAAGGTTTTTAATTGGCTGAGTTATTTAACTGATAGTATTGGAAAACTGACCCACGGTATATCAACAGATTTAGCGTCTTTAAATTTTTGAATCACGCAGTGCGATAGCTTATATACACTCTTTCAAAAATTGTGTAGACGTTTCTTTTTGATTCTCATTCGGCTTCTTTTTTAGCCGATTGTTTATTTAAGTATTGGAAAGCTGACCCACGGTATGTCAACAGATTTAGCGTCTTTAAATTTATGAATCACGCAGTGCGATAGCTTATATACACTCTTTCAAAAATTGTGTAGACGTTTCTTTTTGATTCTCATTCGGCTTCTTTTTTAGCCGATTGTTTATTTAAGTTTAGTTTACTTATAAGATTAATATTTATCGACATTAAAAAAGTCTTCTAAAAAAATTATTTTTCTTTTTTGAGAGACAGTTTATGGCATATTACACATATATATTTATACTTTCTCCGAACCAAATTAACGACTTATTTTATTAAATCTAAAGATCTACCTTAACTTCAAACTCTTTTTTAAATTTTTTAAATATCTCGACCCCTAATTTATTATATTATTGTTTAATTTGAAAATAATAAAAACGAAAATCCCATGTCAATGCATTAATTTTAAATACAACAACATAAAACAAACGCTAATAAATTTCTTTGAATCAATTGAAGGTTTTAATTAGATTTAGATACATATTAATTAAAGTATTTAATTGTTTTAATTATTTGTATAATTAGAATATTATTCTGTTCTTCTTTGACTATTTACTTAATTGTATCAATTTCAAAATTAATTAAAATTTTGTCTGCAACTAAAACCTATAATTGATTAAACAATTTTCTCTGTTATCTCTTTGATCCCATTTATAAAATTAAGTCAACATGATTAAACGCAAAAACAAATATTTTTGTTTTGTTAGTGGAAAATTTAAAAAATGACCCACTTATTACCAATAAAACACACACTTAGTTTATGCGAAGAGACGCCTGAAAAAGCTTAAAAAAATGAAAATAAAAAAAACATTTTTGCATAAAATATAATTTCAACAAACACCCCTCAATGGAAAAAATAACATTTACTCTGTTTTATTTTTTTTTCTACTTTGTATTTGGCTCTTTACTAAGCAGTTGTATTCGTGATTGTTCTTAACATGATATACATGGAAATTGAAATACTAATACAAATGACACCTCTCGCTGTGTGGGCGGCATTAAATTTAAAAATAAGAAAAAACTGAAAACCTAGTCTTCTAAATGAGTTAAACTATTTTATATATACATATTGCACTTGTGCAACAATAGTGCAGTAACTTTAAATTCTAATATTATTTTTAAATTTTGCAAAAAATCTGCTATAAAGATCACATATGATTATGAAATATATATACATCTAATGTTAAATTAAAATGTTTTTTGTTTCTACTGAAAATGTTTAAAAAAATGCAATATACATATACAAGTATGTGATAATGTAACACTTCATAACTAATTAAAAACTTTTTTTCCAAAAATACAGTATAGTGGGACAATATAAAGAATTTGGAAAAATTTAGTTTTTTTTACAAAATTTGTCTGCTCTTTTCCAGAGAGTCCAATAATGAGAACCGTAAAAGTCTTCAAACCCGTTATAGTTAAAATGTCTAACTACCGAGAGGCTTCAGGCGTAAAAAAATTTCAACGAATTAAAAGTTTTATTAGTTTTTGATATAAATTTAATTAACTTTTTAGTTGAACCCAATAGATTTCTTCTCTTCGCCGCACTTGGCAGAAAAATATCGTATGGCCATAGGCTGTTAAGGCTTGAAACTTTTATTTTCAGCGAATGTTAAAAAACCTAAACTTGAAGCCAGGAGATTCTAAAATAATATTTTCGCCTCGCCCCCTTTTGTGGGTGACAAAATATTTTTTTTTTTTTGAAAAAATAATGTAATTATGAAGAGCAATGAAATTTTTAAGTTTTTATGGGCGGGGGGAAGTATCCCTCCCTCCAATCCATCCTAACGTGAAAATGTGTAATTTTTTTTTATTTATATCGTGCAATTTTTATTGCAGCAATTTGTGTGGATGGACGCATTTGTTTATATTTTAAACTTCATAATTATAAAACGAATTTCAAGAGTATACTAATATGTGTGCCCCGCCCCTTTTAATTGTTCTCTACGCTCACTCCATCTTATATAAAGTTATATAAAGTTACCCAACCTTGGATAAAACTCCTTATATAAAGTTACCCATCCCTGGATAAAATTCTAAAATTTATTTAAAATTCTAAAATTATTGTAGAGTTTTGTATATAGTGTTTAAAATATCCCGCTGACAAAAATAAAAGGTGCTGACAAGTCTGCAGTAACATTGAATCGGTACTTTCACTACTTGTTCTCTATTGTCTATTCTCTTTTTCTCTATTGCCTATTATCTAAGTATTTTTATACTTTTTATTACGATATTCATAAATACAATAAAATAAGTTTGGGAAAAAAAAGTCATATTCGATTTATGAAAAAAATACATACGTTATATGTATTATTTTTTCTCTATATGTCTACTAAACACGTCTTGATCGAAATTATTCTTAAATAAACAAATAAAAAGTAAAAAAATAGGAAATCTTAATAGAAATTAATTTTAGTCCATTTGTCGATTAATCGATATAAGTATTTAAATCGAATATCGTGGTATTCACATATGCCTTGGCTTGGAACTTGTTTTAACTATTATTTAGAGTCTCAACTATCTATTTTATAACGACGCAAAATTACACAAAAAAATATGTGATCATATTAAATATCATACGATGCGCACTGTTATAATCCAGCAAACATAGTTAAAGCATGATTGTTGGAAGATACAATCGTACAACGAGGCTAGAATCATAAATCGACACTTACACTAAAACACATTCATAAATATAAATTTCAATATGAACATTAGAGCTGCCCGTATAGCTATTCGTCTTAATCACAATTTACTGAGTGCATGCAAACACTCAAACCAACAAGGAGATTCACAAATACAAATAAAACCTCAAACAATAGACAATTGTTTTTTCACTGGTTATTATGATAGTGGCTAACATACTTTTTTCATCTACTGCAACATTTCTATTTCTAAAGCATTTTCTCTTTTTTCATTATTTTTATATTTAATTTTTTTTTTTGTATTACATTTGGGGTTTAAATGTTTAGAAGAGACTCATCTATAAACATAATTTCAGCTTGCATCTCATGCATAATTTTAGTTGAAATTTTGATTTGAAGTCAGTTAGTAAAATCTGTTAGTGTACCACTGCAAGTTGGAATCATAAAACACAAACAAAAAACAAAACAAAAAAGTTTAAAAAATATAAAGTGAAAAAAAATCCAAAACTATCTTACTTACATCAGTCTTCATTATATTGACATATTGCAGTGTGTCAAAACATGTGTGAGTGTATTAACATGGCTCTGCTGCTTATGTGTGTATGACTGTATATATTTGTTCAATATACATACACTAAAAAAAATAAAACTTAAATACACATATGTACTTGCAAGTCCTTTCTCATTTAGCCATGTTTCCGTCCAAATATTCATTCATCCATCATCCATCTACCCATCTATCCGTTCGACAACTCAACAAACCCATGTAGTTTACACTGAATATTTACAATGCAGTTTCACTTGTACTTAACAGCGTATACTCGTACTGGCATTGCTACTCTACTTAAATTATATTTGTTCATTCATAAAACTCTTGTGTAAAGCGAGTGTCTGTTTGTTTTTGTTTTTGCATTGGCATCTGTTTTTTGTTTTTTCGGATAACGGAATCGAGCGGTTGAAATATGAAAACTTTTCTTAATGCTTTAAAAACACTCTTACCAAATTGTAGTTGGCTTTATAGCAAAAAATTTTTTGGTTGTTCAAAACTCGGTTTAACTTGTATCATAAATTTTCAAGTGGTGTTAAGCTTTGATTTGAAAAGCTTCTTAGAAGAACCGCAATTCAAACATGTGTGTTTTTGTTAGATATTGGTAAAATTGTTGTTAAAGAAAAAATATATAAAAGAGTGTAGAGATTTTAATTAAAAATAAACTTTGTGTAAACCATAAAAAAGTACTAGTGATAGTAATAAAGCGATGTGTATTATTATTATTATTATTATTAATGTAGGGAGAATAACGAAGCAGACCACTACTAAATGGGTCCCTTTTCGTCCCCCTCCGTCCTCAATAACTATAGACAACCGACATGACATGCGGCAATCTTACTATCATTGAGTCTCGTGCTACAACCAGCCTTTAATCTAGACTCTAGTGATTTCAGAGTGTCGACTGGGAATTATCGGCATTCTTTCTCATCACGGTGTCTTTAGTGATTACTAGCATTTATCTAAGGCTTAGTTCCCCCATGGCATCCACATTTAACAAGCTTCTGCCCGTGGTCCTAAGTCTTACGCTAGCCAGTGCTGGATATTCACAAACAATGTGCGCTACCGTCTCAGCGTCTTCCAGGCATAGTCTGCAAGTATCATCTTCTTCGATTTTCATCTTGGCTAGATGAAAATCACCTGCTTCATGCGTTTTATAACCGATTGGTTATCAAGTGCAATGAGAACCCTTCTTCCCTGCACTCGACATTCCAGCAGGTGATCCAACGCATGTAGCAGCCCAAGCAATTATACCTGGTAAACGGAGACGTACTATACCAAACGGAGACTACAGAACGAGTTTAGTGTACACCAGCTCCTGCTCTACCGTCCATAAGAGAACAATCAGTGAAAATGCTGACGTCATTCTCCATACACTCATTGTGTATAACGCCGTCCGCAATTAGTGTCTGATGCAGTCTTTCGACTACCCTTCTTCTACTGATGCGTTCCATCGGCATTTGAGCTTCCCTAACCACCTTACTATTAAGGTCCAGGATTCTATTATGACCGATGTTCGGCCCAAAGCGATGCCAAATGTCATCACTCTTCATACGCAAAGCAGACATCGCAGCCGTTGATCTAATTAATAAGTCCAGCGGCAGCAATCCCAGCATTGCCTCAATTGCCTGTGTTGGAGCCGTGCGCATTGCGCCACATATGATCATACAAGCAATTCTTTGAACTCCATCCAACTTACGCTTTATTGTTGTCTGAGAGGCTTTAGGCCACCAAACCACTGAAGCATAAGTTATTATGGGTCACACCATCATTGTGTAAAAGCGATGTGTAACTTCAAATGGAAATCATATTTATAAAAACAGTTGCCAACGAAAAACTGCTATTGTTTAAAAATGACTCTTTTGCATAAATCAGAACCTTAAAGTAACCCGAGTTATTTAAAGAGTTTAACACTAAGAAGTTATGCGTCTGAGTTTTGTTTTAGGGCTATAGTCAACTTTCGATTGAATGAATATTAACACTTAACCTACCAGTGCCTGTCAAATTGAGCGTTTTCAAACTTTTGTAAAGTTTACAATATTGAAACGGTATAGTATATATAATATTTTCTTCACTCTCTGCTTCTCTTTTTTATTTTTCTTTCTTTTTTATTATATGTCCTACCTACCGCGGTCGGTCAATTTGACCGGTGGAGCAATTATTGTATTGTTGTAGTATTGTGTACAGTCTCTAGTAAAGCAATCCTTAAGCGTTTCTTATGCATTTTTGTTACTTTGAAAAAGATTAAGTAAAGTATAAAAACCTGGTTGTAAATTTGTTAGATATTTACCCTAAAAATGTCAAAGCCTTTCAAAATTACACAGAAGCTAAGAAAAGAAAGTCAACTGCAAGTGAATAATAAATGGGAAAGGATGAAAGCAAAGAATGTTCAATTCCACATGGGGAGTTCGTTGTTCTAAAGCTGATGGAAACATTTACAGCATACGAAAGGAACGCAACAATAAATAATTTTTTCACGAGGGTATTATTAGTCAAAAAGAACTTGAATAAAACAACAATTGTTTGAACAATCTGTGGAAACAGAAGAGAACTGTCGTAGTTACCCGAAGAAATCTATACATATAATAAAAAAGTAGCTCATTTCCGTCTGTCTGCTTTTCTTTTACGTTCGCATCAGGTAAAAATTACTATCCTGATACCAATATAGGATACTTTTTTCCACAAAAATATTTTATTTACAAAAGAAAGTGGAGAAAAAACAGTGAAAGTACACTTTTCGGTAAGCTAAAACCAAATTGGTGTTATGGCATTCAATTATGGGAAACTGCCTCAGCTAGCAATGTATAAAAAATACAGAGGCGTTAAAATAAGATTCTACGGATGATTACAATTGCTCGAACATCCACAAAGATTTAAACGTGCCATCAGTTAATGCAGAAATAGCGAAATATGCAGTAACGTATTTGAAGATGCTTGAATCCAAACATCCAAATCCGCAGGACATTGCTACTCTCGTCCGAACATCAGAGGGATAACCCGCTAATGATAGCAGCAATCGCGAAACATACAATTTTGTTGTCTAGCAATCGCTGGACGTAATAAGTATATTTATTTTTATTTTAGACTTAAGATATAAATAATTATTGTCAGTTCAAATTCCCCCCGAGGGTTCCAATTGTCACTGCAGGAATGGCAAATGCTTTGACGCGGTTCACTCGGGGAAAATAGGGGCACCAGACGCTAGGGTTCCTAGAGCCTAAATCTGGAAGAAAAGGTCTGTGATAAAAATCGCGGGTACTCTTCGAGGCCCGACCAGTGCCCAAAGGACTGGTACCACGGGAATCGGTGGCCCCACAGAGAGCCTATCCTCTCTGTGACCGGTTATTGGTGAGGTCCCCTTCGGGGGTACACGTGGTGGTTGTAGTTTAAGATCGATTTATGTAGGTAAGGTGCAAGGTCGATCAAGTGTGCTGTTGCACTCTCAACAGACGGAGTTTGGATAATCTCCAAACCCCTAAGCAAGAGGTTATAATATGGATCTAGGCTTGCCTTGGAAAGGCTTGCCATATTATATAAATTGCTACTCATTGTGACTGTATCACACACAAAAAGCGATTGGTGGCAATCGTAAAGTGTTGTTATACTACATAATGGGGGCGCTAGTCTACGCCTAAGTTTCACTCGGTGGTAAGACCACCGTGAGGTTAGGCCGAGTAGGCAGGTACTCACGTTAATATTGTTCCACAATTGTCAGTTCAAATTTATTGAAGCTACAATAAATAAAATATGAAAAAAAAAACGTATAGGGTATAGTTTCTGCCTTTCTGTTGTATGTTTTATGGTGTTTTGATAAAGGGAAAAATTTTGTGAGGGGAATAAAACCAGGGTAATTGGCAAATGTGCCGCAGAAATCGTTAAATGTACTGAAACTTTACTCAATCATATCTTAAGAGGCCTCCACTGTAAAACTTTCAAACTTCAATTATAGGGTTACCCGTATGTAGTGCCTTTGTGTTTTGTAATTCGTGATGTTGTAATAATGGCAATGAATTAGTGAGAAGAGACAAATGTGTGTTCACAGACCGGGACTTGGTCTGACCTTACCTTACTCTTTAAAATGGTGAAGTCACAGAACTCTTTAGTTTTACTGAAATTTACGAAGGATTTAGAAATACCCTTACTTATTGTTACAATGTCTCTTATCTACCATTTCTAATTAAACGTATTTTATTCACAGTTAAAACTAATAGAGAAATGGTATACCCTCAAAATTTAAATAATTAAATAATTTTACAGCTTATTTGCCCACACCATTGATTAAAAATTCCACTGTACTGACGGCAAATAAAAATGATACTCGTATAGAACAAACATTAAAAGAAATTTATCAAATGTAAAACAAATTTATGTTTCTAAAAATTTTAATAGTGTAATTTTATGGGTTTCGTTTTACCAAAACTCTATGCTGAATTATTTAATTATTTCCGTTTACGGAAAAACTAAAACCAAATAAGGAACATTTCAAACAGATTAATGCCAAACAAAAAAGGGAACAAAAAGTTTCCAAACAAACTTGAATGGATTTGGATACAAAATTAAAACTATTAAAAATGGTCTATAATAAAGCCAAAAGACAAACGAATATTTACTGTTGGAACAAACAAAAAAGTGATTGCATTAAATAGTTTGTATAAATTTGGCATCAAAATGAAAAAAAGTCACTAACTTCTAGTTCTGTTTACATATAAAAGTTTAAGCAGAACTTACTACTTAACTGTCCCACATGAAATGTTTGCTGAATTAAAATTATTCAAAAAAAAAAAAAAAAATTAAAAATATTTTATTTTCTATGAACCATCATTATATGAAGAAGCATTATTTTGCAATAAGTTAAAGTTTATGTTATTTAAGTTAAAATATTTTTAATATCTTGTTTTTAGGATTCCATACCCAAAGGGTAAAAACGAGACTCTATTGTTTTCAATATCCGTCCGTCTGTCTGTTTCCTATTTAAACAAGTATAAAAAAATAAAGTTATAAATTAAAGGCTGTTCCGTCAATGTCGTGTTTTGCATGATTATTGCCAATTTTTAAACCATAAGAAAAAAGGTGTCTTACTATGGTCTCTAAGGTTAAAGGGTATTCACAAACATTTGATAGCCTGAAATGTAAGAAAAGAGGTGGGAGCAGCTCATCAAACAATCGATCTTTTGGAGTTGCGATAATTCCTTAATGTTCCGAAATGTAATGAAGTAATGTTTTAGTTTCTGATTTTTTTCGTTGTTCTCACTAATTCATATACAGCCATGTTCGAATCATTCAGGAGATTTCCAGTAAGAGTCGTCTCTTACTCTACATCTTGGATAGCTTGGTTTCTTTTAAATTTCATTGCTAAGACAGCACGCTCGTTAAATCCTCATAAAATATTTAAGTTGACTTAGTGAAGTATGACACACTTGGACTAAGGCCTCATTTTTAGCCAATGACTCTTTACAAATCGATCTCTGAGCTTTTTAGGTCTCTTCCCCATTATATCTCTATATAATTCATAAATACTTTACCTTTTTGGATTATGTTGTTATCTTGCTGAAAAAAATGTCAAAGAGTGCAATTTTCGTTTCGCTGTAAAACGACTCGTTTTAGTTTTATGGTTGGAACCACTTCGTCACTTCCTGATAGTGACGAAAATGACAAAAACGACTAGACTGGGATGGATACCGCTAGACTGGTGCCACAAGCTGCACTTATTTGTCATTTTAATATTGTTGCATCGGAAATTTTTTTTATTTTTTTATTTATTGTAGTCAATGGATGTTATCCTTACAGACTATTACATAAAAACTTAAATTAGTAGAGATTTTATTATATTAGACAGTATTTAAAATTACAATTAAATTTCTTTTAATTATATTTAAATTTAAAGAGAAATCAATATTTTTATAAAAACTATTGAATTGATTGCATAATCGCACAAGAGGATCAGCCATAGCGTAATTCGTACTACAATTTTGGACAAAAAGAGGCATAAAGTTACGCATATTACGACATGGAACATTAAATTTAATATTGGCCAACAGAAATTTACAACAAGTATTACCATTGATAGTACTTAACATAAAAGAAACATTTAACATAATACGACGACTTTTTAGAGTAGGAAGTTTAATTTAAGCAAGCCTACTAGTATATGAAGGAAACCACACATCGTCACGCCAATTTAAA
Organism: Phasia obesa; assembly: GCA_949628195.1. Lineage (NCBI taxonomy): Eukaryota > Metazoa > Arthropoda > Insecta > Diptera > Tachinidae > Phasia > Phasia obesa. The sequence goes on from OX451217.1 coordinate 44,443,416, forward strand.
CCACGTAAGCAGAACAGCAAAAATTGTTTTTGAACAGATTCAAGAAGTTGGCAATGTACGTTATAATAAGGATCCCATATTACTGACCCATATTCCAGGATATTGTGATGTAAGGGTCGGAAAATTCTTTTGACCAGCGCTTAATAAATGCAAGAACACCTCGAGCCTTGTTGACAGTCATTGTAATATGAGATATAAAATTAAGTTGAGGATCCAGCAAAATTCCACGGTCCAAAAATGAATCAACTACCTCCAACTCATGTTCTCCTAAGAAGTAGTTAACAGTGATAAAATCACTCCTTGAAAATCTCATGCATTTACATTTTTTAATATTTAAAACCATCTTGTTGTGTCTACACCATAAAACAAGATTGTTGAGGTCACTCTGCAAATTTATATGATCTGCATAATGCTTGAAGCTATAAAAGATTTTGACATCATCAGCATACATTAATACATGTGAGGAGTTTATAACACAGGGAAGATCATAAATAAAAATGGAAAAAAGAATAGGATATGTAAATTTACGTTTAGTTATTTTAAATTGATAAAAAAAATGCGATTTATAACTGCTGTTTTTTCCTAGCGTCACGTAGACAATATCTTAAAATTCTAAATTCCTTTGAATCATAAAAAAATACAATTAATATAATTCAGATTTGTCTTATTTAAATTTACGCAGAAAAATTTTGTTTCATCAATTAAAGGTTTTAATCGGTTTTAAAATAGAATTTAATTAATTTTTTAATTGATTCAAGTATATATTTATTTAAAACAAAACAAAAAAATTCCTAATTAAACAAATAATTGAATCAATTAATTGTTTAATTAAATTTCATACCAAAACCAATTAAAACCTTTAATTGGTGAATATATTTTTTTTCACTGAACAATTTTTTCTCGATTAGAAAGTATAGTAGTATTAGTATTATTTTATAAAAAAAATGGCATATGATTCTGAAATCTCTTCAAATTAATAAATTTCATTCAATATTGCTAAACAAGAAGCAGGACATATAGACAGACACACTTATGCAGTTGTAGATTTCAAAACATTTAGTACAGCCTTTTTGGCATTGTATTAAAAATATGCAATTTACGAAACACTCTGAAAAGTTACATTAAATTAAAAAAAAAAACTATAAACATCCTTCATTACAACTGCAAAGGGTTTGGATGTTGAAAAATTAAAAGAAATAAGTGTTTGTGTTGTGGGTTGGTACCCTTGAGCTTTACGCCTTAAGTAATTTCTGTTATTTATGTTGTGTTGTTGGCAAAAACCTGACCCAAATAGTAGTTGGTGTAAAAACTAAACTTTTAATTACTGTATTTTTGTTAATACACGGCTTTATTTAATCATCTTTCAACATACTAAATCCAAATTTATATGCATAAAAAAGCATTTCTTTCATTTACTTCATTCAGAGTAAAGTCGACATTAATATGATAGAGTTTTGTTGCTTAATGAGATAAAATATCTAAAGCGATTTGTTTGTGTAAAAAATGTTTGTATTTATAATGCTTGTCATGTAGCCCATTGATCCGAAAGGTCTTATTTTGAATTTTGTTAATACTTGATGTGTCCTAGCTTTTACTTAATAATAAACTGAAGTTTTAACGATGAATCCGCGCGCCCATATATGTAAGAGTTTACCAAAGCATAAAGCTACTGCTTTAGGTTATTTTTATCATCATTAGCAATTCTAGCAGTGTCCCTGATTGTTTGTCAGACCAAGTGTGATTTTTTTTGCTAATAAATATTTCCATTTAAAAGTTTTGTAAAACCTACCCTTCGAATGCTTTGCTTTCCATTTGCTTGAGTTTTATTTTATCAAAAAATATCCTTGCAAATATGCCACCTAACTGATTAATATAATCCCAATTGCATTCAATGGTTCTTAGCAACACTGGTGCTATTAATCCTACACTTTCGGGTAGTTAGATTTATATATAACTAGCTATCCCCAGTGCGCTGCGCTACACCCATCCACCCATCCACAATAAACACTTGGAAGAAAAGTATGGCTAACTTTTAACTTGAAAAGGTACGTTATTCTCACATCGAAACTGTTTTAGTTTATATGCAAGGTGCGACGCCTACTGTTTTCATCCAATCTCTCTTTTGTTAGACTATACGAAATTACACAATAATAATATTTTACTTTTTATGGGAGGTACCACTCCCACTATCCTAATCCAGTCTTTGTTTTGCTAGACAATGCATATTACTGTAAGTGTTGTTTTTGCAAATTTGCAAGACTCTACCTATTGTAGTACTCTAGGTAAAGGATAATAATTTTTTACTTAATATGGGAGGTACCACGCCCACTGTCTCAATCCAGTCTGTGTTTTTCTAGACTATGCACATTTCTCTGCGGGTTACTTCTGCAAAGTTTTTCTATTCTAGTTCTCGAGGTACAAGATAATAATTTTTCACTTTGTATGGGAGGTATCATGTCAACTGCCTCATAACAGTTGGTATTTTGGTAGAGAATGCACAGCAGCATAGTAGTTACTCGTGCAATGCGTCAAGGCTCTATGTATTGTAGTTTTCCAGGAACACGATAACAATTTTTCACTTTGTATGGGCAACCTACTTACATTGAGTCATGTGCTACAACCAGCCCTTAATCTTGACTTTAGTGATTCACGCAGTCTCTAGTAATTGCTAGCATTTGTTCAAGGCTCAGAACCCCAATGCCATCCACCAGTGGTCCTGAGTCTAATGCTAGCCAGTGCTGGACATTCACACACAATGTGCGCTGCCGTCTCAGCCTCTTTCCTTTCCACGTCTCCTCTTCTGCCTCTCACTTTTAGTCATGAGCTGTAGAGACTCCGACTCGACGTTAACGGAAAGTTTTGAGGTGCCTGCTTCCGAAAAGGATTTGCCTAAGCCCACAGGGCCAGGTGCGTCCAATTCATCCACATTTACCTCCATAGCCGCAGGAGTATCTTCATAGACTGACCAGTCCACCCCTTGCGAGGTTTCTTTGTCATTCTATTTTGATATCATCCCCTGGCCAGTGGCAACCGGAGTTCCTAAAGGGATTAACCTCTCCACCTCTAACGACGTTTCCTTGTCCATCCCTATCGAAATATACCCGTTCAACGCCATAGGAGAACCTTTAGAGATTAACCTGTTTACCCCTTGCGAGGCGTTCCTGTCCATCCCTCCTGAATTCTTCCCTAGGCCATTATTGAGAAAACGTTGTCCACTCACACAGAGCTCCTTATGCATGGGTAAGTCTACATTGAAACTGGAGATCGACTGGTATCCAGAGTTTGCATACTAACGGCCAAGCACCCTCCTGACCATGCATCCCTGGCGAATGCTGTTCCACCGTGGATAAGGGTGGGGTTCTTCCAGATTAAGGTTTAAGAAACCCTGGCATCTGATGCCCCCATATTCCCCGATAGAACAGTTCTCTAGATACAGGATAACATATTTCATGGGAGGTATGAGACGTACCACGCCCACTATTCCAATTCAGTCTATCTTTCTCTAAACGATGTACGTTAATATATAAGTTACGGGCGCAAAATTTCAAGACGCTATCTGTTACTGTTACCAAACTACACGATTATAAATATTTACTTTGTATGGGAGGTTCCACGCCCACAGCGAATATCAAAAAATATGTACCAACCGTATATCTAATAACAAACTGTAAAAATTTCAGAAAGATCGGTACGCTGGTGTAGGAAGCTAAAGCTTTCCGACAAACGAACAAACATACAAACAAACAAATTTTGTGCGTACAACGCGAGAAGTAGGTTTACTTTATACTTTTTCTACGCTTCACAAGCACAATAAAAAACAACTGTTTTTGATAGTCAAGAATGCTATTGATAAATATATGTATTTGTGTTGTAGATTACTTTTTTCTTGTTTAAAAATATTTTGAGTATAAAATACATTAAAATAAATTATAGAGGCCTGTTCTGAAAATAACGTGATTTCAAATAACGAACCGTTTTGAAATCACGTGTTTTATTTTTATTGTCCTGTTATGTAAATCACACAATTTTTTATTTTTTTAAGAGATTTTAAAATTGTAAAACCACAAAAAAATTGCTGATTTACAGGGGTGTTCTTAAAATCACTTTTTGTCAACGTGATTTCAAATCACGCAAAAGGTGTTCTGTACATAAAAAATATTGAAATCACGTGATTTAAAACGGGACAGCTAAATGCCTAGTGGTTTGAAATCACTTGCTTATTTATTCTAAGTAATTCGTTTAGAATCTATAAAAAATGTTATTATATACATCATATGAAATGTTTTCCATTTATTTTTGTAATAAAATTATATTTTATACACACAAAAACGTAAATATTAACAAATATTTAAGTACACTGCTTGTTTTGTAAAAAAATATTTTGCTTTGTTTACCAACGTTCGTGATTTTCTTTTTCTAAAGAAATCCATGCTGGACACAAGTTTTCCTCTAACGCTTGCAACACATTCCACAAGATTTTACAAAAAGTGGACCGCCCCATACTAATATTAACATCAATAGCAATAACCGCTTGATAAGATCCGACGGCTAGGAATCTAAGCACAGCCGCTAGCTGTATATTTGCAGGAATACTGCTCTGTGGTAACTTCGGTGCTAGATCTTCCAATACCATTTGGAAAGATCTTCTGTTAAGCCGGTAAAACGAGATGAAGCTGGAAAAGAATTGGACTAGACCTTTTACATCAATTTAATTGTGCTTACTTACAAGGTTTCGCTTGTATCCATAGGATTTGAAAAGTCCCGTAAATGAGGTTTTTTAATACGTTCATTTTTTAAATGCTGTTTTCTTAAAGCAATTACTGCCAATAAAGTAGCTCCCGGCATTTTTTTACTTAATTTCCACCTTTTATTGTAATTAAAAATGTAAGAATATAAACAAACAAAGCATAAATGTAAAAAGCCAGCTGTTTTCTCGTGTTTTCGAAAATTTAAAATCACGCCGAAAACCGTAAAATCGCGTGATTTGCAGAACAGCATCAAATCGTCTGCGTGATTTCAAAACAGTTCGTGCTTTGAAACCACGCCGTTTTCAGAACAGGCCTGTTATTATGTTTTTTTTTTTATTAAATTTTACATAATACGTAAAATAAAAGCAATCTGAGGGTCCAGGGAAACATTGTGGACTCCAGAAGGTTTAAAATGAAAGCAGTGGAAGAAATGGGCGTTATTTATGGAGCCATTGCAATTTTTATATTTGGCAAGGGTAGATGTACTTTCTAAGCACTTAATCTGCTGACAGTTATTTAAGAATCAGGTAATTTTACTACAAAAATGAAAAAAGAACACTTCAAGCTATATATTCCAGCAGCTTGTTATTAAATTATCAACAAAGTATTCGCAAAAGTAAGCAAGTCACTTGAAATCACAGATACTTTCCTAATCGATTTAAAATCATGTGATAACCTGATTTCAAATCACTTTGATAAAAAGTGTTTTCAGAACAGTCCTGATTATACACCAATTATACACAATTTTTTCATCAAAAAAATCGAATTTAGTTTTACTATTTGCTTCATTTTTTTATTTTTAGAAAAATTTGGTGTTGATGTATATTAGAGCACCCATGAAATGTATGGGATTTGCAAAAGTATTATTTTTTGCACTCCCTGCGCATTTCCGGTTATCTGGGGATTAAAAATTGAGATGTGCATTAAAATTTAATTTCTATAATGTAAACCGGCCAGGGCCCTCGCATTTAAGTGGTAAAAATGGCCTAAAAAAGCTGTAAAAAAGATATGTGGCTTTATAAGTCAATAACTCTTAAACTGAGAGCTTCTCGTGATTTACTTATATAAACTTTTTATTCGCTATAAAGGGAGAAATATTTTATTCATACAAACTTTTAACCCACGGTAAAGCGTAAGTGGTTTTTTTAGCGTTTCAATTCGAAGGTTATTTTGAAACTGAACTTTGAGTGGTTCTCATTCATTTCTGGAGGCATGTTAAATCATGAGATATAACATTTTGCGCTCATTTAGTATGTGAATAAAGGTTTTTTGAATGCTGTCCTTTTTATGGCTTAATGACAAAAAACTGACTCAGGCCTGCAATATTATTAAGTAATTTTAATACTGAAACTCTTGAAAGTGTGCAATTCCATTATTTCTAAGTGTTAGTAAATCAGTTTAATAGTAAATAAACATAAAATTTGAACGATTAATCGAATAAAATATTCGATTAATCGATCAGTTTTTATGTTGATTTGAACGTAATTTAGCTAATATACGAAAAATCGGACCAAAACCTGTCTCTTATATATATCTTCAAGTTTATTAATAATATTTCACGTTTTGGTCGTAAAGTAAATGAATAAATGAAAATGGGTGGTCTAATATATATACATAAGTATGTACGTAAATACATTAATTGTGCTCAAACAAATTTCTCTACACAGTTATCCGCATATTAATTTTTTTAATAGTGACAAATTTGAAACATGAAATTCAAGCATAAGATTTTTAAATTAAATTAAAAACATTAACAAAATGTTTTCATTTTCTCTGACTTTATCTTTCAAATCCTACATAAAACATAGAACAATGATATCCATTTTAAAGATAAATTTAAGAATTTAGAAAGTATTATTAATAACATCATCACCTCTATCATCACCTTTTACCCCACTAAAAGACAAATGAAGTTAAATGTTTTTACACACACACACACACCATGTTAGACGTGTGATGTGCATATACATATATATGTATGTAGATAATCTGGTTTGAATTATTGGTATCTTCATATGTTTTAGCTGCATATTAATTAATTTAAACTTAAAGCAAAAACACTGTGGAAGACAAACTTATTCAATAATTGAGATTTTTGCAAGAACAAAGTAAATTATCAGAAAATCCATTTTTTCAAAATAAAAGGTTTTCCTTAGAAGTTTCTCAAAATATCAGAACTAAGCGATAGTTTGTGGCAGACGACAAGCGTCGCACCACCACCAGTGGGCCATGCTGCCACCAGACAAATATCTGCACACCCCCATCAACAACAATATCGTTGCGGTGGTGTTGGTGGTGGCCATTATAATCATGGCCAAAATACAAAAAAGCAGCAACAACAACAGTATCATTATCAACATCATGCTGTTGCTTTAGCCACAGGCAACAGTAGCAGCAGTCAACGTGAAACAACATCAAAAAGACCGGATACCATGGTATCCATATCAACCATGTATACACAAGGTAAATTGAACAACACCTACAATGTACATATGTATACATAACCCACACATACAATTACATTCTTGCTTACACTCTATAATAAAAATAAACAAAAGCACTCACATATACATACAAACATTAAGCAAGAGAAACAGCATTAAACAAACATCAACAAAAAAAGTTCAAATATTTTAAAATCATACTCGTAATAGGAGTTCATACATTATATTTACTTTGTATAGAAAAACATATACAAAATCATGCAAGGTTGATTTCACAATTACACATACGCATACACATGAATTTATCATGACACACTTATACAACACAATATCCCAGTGCTAAAACTAAAAAGGCCTTCCCAATTCAGGCTTTCTATAAGGCATGCTTACACCATCTGTCCGTAAGACCCTCATTTTTCTATGCCATACAAAGAAGGTTTTTAGAAGGCCCTGGCTCACCTTTCCTAAAGATCTAGTACACATTCCTACTTTCCTTTTTTTAGAAGGAAAGTGTGATGTTGTATTTTTATATGTATCTCTCATTTGGATGGCAAATACATAATTTTCGATTTTCTTGTTTAGATTTCGCATTTATAATGCTTTAATTAGCCTACACAGAAAAAATATTTTCACCAATTAAAGGTTTTAATAGGCTTCAGTTTTTTGTTTCCATTATTTGTTTAATTAGAATTTTTTTTGTTCCGTTTTAAAGAAATATATATTTGAATCAATTAAGAAATTATTTCAATTTTAATTTAAAACTAATTAAAACTTTTAATTGGTGCAAAAATTTTTTTCTGTGTAGAAGTTGTTGCATTATTAGCCTAGAAGTTGTTAGAGATCGATTTCCTAAAAAATAAAGAAAAATTTAAATATATCAATTAAAAATAAATTTAAAATCTATACATATAATAAAATAGTAACTCATAGCCGTCTGTTTGTCTGTCTGTCTGCTTTTCGCTTGTGTTCGCATCACGTAAAAACTACTGGATGGATTTTAATAAAATTTTATGAGGAGGAACCTTAGTATCGTGATCCCAATATAGGAAACCTATTTTCCGCTAAAATATCTTATTTCCAAAAGAAAAAACAGTGAAAAACGTAATTTCCGGTTTAAAGGTACTGAAAATTTTGATTTAAAACTGGAATTTTCAACACGGTATTTTTCAACATGGTTACATTTTCAATACACTTTTTTATTTATTTTTATTTTACAGATGGCGGCAGTTGAATACAATTTGTATTTTTACTTTGTTGAATTACATTGTTATTAAAATAATTTAAACACTTCTTACAGAGCTACACAATAAGAAGAATTTAAGAATTTTAGAATTTTTGTATAAATTTTAAAATTTTATCCAACGATGAACAGTGTTGTGAGCCTGGCCATATATAGAAAAATCTAATTATTGAAATTAAAAAAATGGCTAATGGTATTTAATAAAAGACACTTTTACTAATAATCGTAAAATTAGATTAAAATAATAATTTTTTTCAAAGATATGGCTCTTCAAAATTGTGGTTTGAAATAACTGTAATTTCGTATTAAAAACGGAATAAAAATGAGCATGTACTTCGTAGGGTTAAATAAATGAATTTAGTTGGCAAATAAACCAAATTTGTACTAGATTAGTTGTTGTATTATGTTTTAAGAATATAAACGGTATTTTTAATTACATATTGTCATTTTATAACAAAAAGTATGTTAATTTATAAAAATAAAAATTTAGCTGCGCTTAAGTGCGCCAATTTAAATAATTGTTATTTTTTTAAAGTCGCACAGTAAACTTTCTAGTGGAAAAAATAAAAAAAAAAACTTTCAAATTTATCAATAAAACACATATCGGACGAAAGACTGAGACTCCCACGATTCCAGAGGTGGTTTGGTTTTTCATGTGCGTTAGACCTATAAAAAGTTACACGGCTTTAAAGTCGAATTATTTTGATAATTTTTTCACAATTTTTAAGTAACAAAAAATGGATTTGGAAAAATAAATATCACGAAAATGTGGAGGATGATAATATAGAAGATATATGTTTTGAAACTGTATTACTGCATAGTGAAGATATGTATAGTTTAAGCGAATCGTAGCATTTTTTCTAACTTTTATGACGGGAAGGACACGAATCCTTGCTCCGAATTTTTTTAAATTTTTAATTTTGTTACGTTTTGCCAACCTAAATATATGTGCCAAATTTCAGTTCTTTACAATAACGTTTTCTATTTATGGCCACTCGTTATATGAAGTCACGACGACACTGTGCGATGGTACCTTTATATAAAGAAATACATAAACCATAACTGAAGCACTATAAACGGAAGATTCTTACATGTGGTGTGGAATACTTTCATAGCAAAATCGAGCAAAATATTGTCAGGACCCCCACGAAGTGGCGGACACAGGCATTAAATTGAAGAAGAAGTATGATAATAGAATCGAATGGAAGAAAGAGTAAAAAGGCCTTTTAAGAAGGCCTTCGTATACCTTCTTTTTATCACTGGGATATTATCCTGTATATTTGCCACACAAATGTATACGTACACACATGTTTACACATGTGTGTAGTATAACAAAAATTTTAACTAAATTTTATGTATCGGTAAAACGATTTTCCATCGATTAAACCTACACAAGGTGCAAAAGTTAAATGGATTAAATTCGTTCATTATTCAATTAATGACTTGCATATTTTTGTGTAACGCCCCATGTAAAAATGATCACATATGTATTTTTCCGCTAATAAATAAATGATACACAATTTTACAAACAAACACAAAATACAAGTTTTTATTGCAAATTATAAAAATTAAAAAAACTTAAAAATTAAAAAGCGAAAAGCGAAAAGTATCTGCAAACAGGGTGGCTGGCGAATTTATTAAAGGCTGATTTAACAAATATTTAGTTTGTTTCCATTTAATATATTTTGTATTAACTGCACATAGTTGTAGAAAATATTAATTATTTTATATGTGCTAATTACCCATAATATATTATAATAAAAATAAAATTTATTTCTTGGGGAAAAAGACCGTCAGAAATTTTTTACCTAATTTTAGAAAAGCCAGATTAATTCTATAGCTAAAGAATTATGCCCATATTATGCCCATATTCATAAAAATACAAATTAAAGTTTATTTGAAGTATTCTTAAAGACAAATTTTGTATGAAAACTTGTCATAAAGTATGCTTAAAGTAAAATTTTTTTTATGAATAAGGGCATTATAATTTTAATGAATTTCACTTAAAAATATCAAAAATAAATTTTTTTTGTAAAATTTAAAAACTTCATATGATTTTGATCAAATATTTAGGAAAAATAATTCAAAATATTTTGTGTCTGTGTGTGCAATCGGTAATGCAACGACATGTGTGTTGAATAAATATGGCATCGTGTGACTTGAGTTGAGTGACAATGTATCAACTAACAATGTCAAAGTTGGGTCTCTATATACTAGAGTATCCGCTTGATCAATCATCGCTCGTTTAATCGTAGATTAATTGATTAATTGTTCGAGTAGGAAAATTTCGAGATATTGGAAAAATTCGACGAAAATTTAAATTACAAGATCGATTAATTGTTTGCGCGAATAAAATTAAAACCCTATTAAATGCATATTCAACTATATACTCTATCTTTAAAAGTCTTATATCGAAAACTGGTTTGATAATTTCATGTACTCAACAAAATTATAAATTTTTTAATGTCAATAGGAGGTAAAAGATTGAGAACACAATATATAATTCATTCAAATGATTTTTTCTTCGGGGCGAAATACATTCACTGCAGCTCAAATTAAAAAAAAAAGGTAAAGCTATATTCCGCCAAGCTGAATCATACCTACCCTTCACCGCCTCATTTATGCAATAATAATACTGACTCAAGAGCTGATTTTTGAATTTTTAAGCAAAAATTAATCTACACATATAATAAAATAGTAACTCATTTCCGTCTGTCTGTGGAGAGAAAGTGGAGAAAAAGCAGTAAAAAAAGCATTAGAAAACGCAATTTCCTATTTAAAGATACTGAAATTTTCGGTTTAAAACTGGGATATTTTAAACACGGTTTCAGATCTTTTATTTTTGAAATTGGGATATTTCCAACAATATTGCGCAACATTAGGCGCCAATTAAATAAAGTTTGTATTTGAATTGTATTTTTACTTTGTGGAATTACATTGTTATTTAAATATTTTAAACACCTTTTACAAAGGTTTACAATAATTTTTAAAATTTTATATAAATTTTAGAATTAGGTAGCAAAATTTAGGTTTAGGTAGCAAAAGGTCGCCGCAAAAGTGAAAAATTTTTGCGGCAACCTAAGCGCTACCTAAACGGTGTTAAGAATCATTCCTAGGAAGTTTATATGTTCTAGAAAGTTGTTTATTGAGATCCTAGGTTCATTTTTGTAGTTGATTGTTTCCTTGAATTTTGAACGGTTTGCTACCTATGGGCCTGAACAGGGGAAAAAAGGTAAAAAAAAATTGAATTTTTTAAAGTTTTTTGCGATTTTGACCTTGAAGATGAAGTTTTTTGATTTTATATGTTCACAATTTTTGTTCTCTATGACAAGAGCTACAACTTTGCCTCCGAGAGTATATCAAAATTTTAAACGGTTTGCAAAATATGAGCTTGAGTAAATGATCATTTTTTGCAAAAATGACATCGAGGCCCCACATTTTTGAGGGCCCATAAAAAAAACCTGGAGGACTTTGCGCAAAACTGGGAGACAGGGGTCTTTTTTTTTTTTTTTGGTCTTTTATCACGTAGTGGTGTCCGTATATGGTTATTTTTTCCGTGTTTCACTGTGTTATGTGCATAAGAAATCATAAAAGAATTTTCTTGGCATTTATATGAGTCCGTATTTGTCTTGCGATAGCGAGGAAGTGTATCTTAAGTAAGATGTTGATTAAACGTATTAACTGACCTATACTGAATTCACCTATTAAAAAAAATTTAAACGCTACTTCCATTCGAAATCTGTACAGTGAAAATGTTGCGACCTTCCCAAATAGACGAAAAACATTGAGGTCGTATATAACCTTCCTTTATTCTAGTTCATAGCGTTGTAAAATCAAAATAGATTTATCATTTTTTCTGGTTGTAACTTATGGAATCTAAAATTAATTAATTAATGTTCAGACAGTAGTAAGGTTATATTTCAGAGTTTTAGTTCATAATGAAATATTTATTAAATGGATTTGCCTTCGCTGTTTACGAGCTGCTGTAATTTTTATTCTTCGGCTACTAAATTCCAATATTTTAAATAGGAATCTATTAATTAGTTTTGCCTTTTTTTTCAAAACACTAGTGTCTTATGTCAAATCATTAAAATCAGTTTATGCGATGAAATGAGGGACTGAGGAGGCATATTCACTAGCTGTATTTAATCGATTATTGTGTGTGGAAATTTCTTCGAAAACGCCAGCATTAGAACTTTTTTGGACTCAACATCAGTATAATCAATTTGATTTTACGGAACAAATATGTAGATTGATCAGTTTGTCGTAGCCAAATATTAGGGCGAACTCCAAGACTGCACGTTGACCAATGAGACGAGAATATATAACGAAAACATCTTGAGGGAGTTCAATAGCATCAATAGCACGAGCAGACAAAATAAATTTTTCTCAGGATTTTCCTAAGTTAATAATTTTAATACTATCAGGACGACGCTTGTAAACGTATTGCTCCATTTGGAAGTTTACATTCTCAGACGCTAAATGGGTGGTGGCTACCAACATCTTGTTTATGTCTTCCTCTTTGAGAGACAAAATATCTCAGCCTCCCGCCATTTTAACGTGTTAAGAGTTACGAAACGTTGTGGATGCCATTGGGAGCGGGTGCGATTAAATAAAAACTAAAAAATATTAGAAAAACGTCTTAGAGAAATTAAGTCAATGCAAAAATTTCAGTAGTCATTATATTAGGTTCGGGAAAAGGAAATCCATTATTTTTTCGGTATATGGCTGTAATAATCAATATCTCGTAAAGTATCTTTCAAACAATTTCAAATTTATGTTTGTTGTTAAGGTAATATTTCAAACTAAAAAAATATTTTACTGTTTTTAAACGAATAGTGTCTGGGGATGAGAAATGGCTCAAATACGACTTGTATTTTCGACTTTATCAAAGAAAAATTGTAATATGTACCGAATGTTCTCTTTGTTAACTTTAATTTTTAACACACTATAGCCCACAACAGAACGGAAAAGAGTAGTAAAAGATTTTTTTAGTGGAAAATGTCACCTTGACAACAAGCATAAATTTGAAATTGTTTGATCTATACATTACTAGATATTGATCACTACAGCCATCTTCCGAAAAAATAATGGATTTTTTTTTTCAAACTTATTATTTACAAAAAACACAGTGGCTTAATTTAAAACATCATATTTTGCCTGTTTTTTGGTTACCGATTAATTTAAAAATAAGAACACATGTACATAACACATGTTACTTTTTGTTCAAAGTAACACGAGTTTTTGATAAAAAAACACGGGTAGTATGAGTAATTTTTAACTAAATATATATTCACGTTTTTCGCGAAAATGCGAATTTATTTAGAAAAACCTAGCATCTTTGTCACTAAAAAATGAAAGCCTTTTTGCGCTAATAAAATATTAATAAATAGGCCTGTATAGTAACTTTTGTTTTTTTGTATATTTTTCGTAAAAAAAAGAATTAACCAGAAAACTAACAAAAGATGAAAGAACCAAATATCGAACTATGCTTGTCTCTATTGGAGAACCTTATAACAGAAAGAGAATATTAATGCATTTTATGCCCTCTAAAATAAACATATGTTTAATTGTCAGTTCAATAATTCTCAACAAGCTATTAAAATCAATTTTATAATTTTTTGCAACCACTATAATTTACTATCAAGGCCAAAAATTCGTTTTAGGCACATCACAAACCCAGTGGCCTGCCACATATGCCACATCAATCAAGCGACACATTTAAATTCAACCGAACATTAGCTACTGCACACATGAACATAAAAGTAGAAAGCGGAAATAAAAAGCCAATAGCAGGAAATGCTGAGTATTTTATTTTAAAGCTGAATACATGGATGTGTAACGAAAATTGAAAAAAAAGATATTTTCATTTTAAAAATTCTATATGTATAATTATAAGATATTTTAACGATTTTATTTTAAATATTTTAAATATGTATTTCCTCTTAATGGAAATATTATAATTTAAAATATCAATCATTTAATTTGTCCTCCTGGAAACTGGAGCAAAAAAAACTTTTTTATTATTAAAATAGGTATTCCCCGAAGTTTAATGAAATTTATGTAAAGAAACCTGTCGTACTTGTTCATATTTAGAAAAGTTTTAAGTGATAAAAAATATATCACTTGAGTTCACTGAACATCAGAATTGTTGTTTGTATAAATTGTGCATGACATACACATTAACCTGGTTAGAGCGAACATGTCTCTAATCCCACGACTTTATATTTTGTTCTCTTTATTCTGCAAAATAAATATTTAATATCAAGATAAGAACTAATGTGATACACCAGCAAACATACATTGTTTGAAAAAATATGAGCCATATGCCGGAGAAAAACATATACGCGTATGTTCATATAGAGAGATTATGTAGTACAAAGGTAGGACGCAAATGTAAAATAATATAACGTAATATTTTCCAATTAATTGAGTGATTAAAATTATCCTTAACACAATTTTACATTAAACGATTCAAAAACAAGTAAAAGTGCTATATTTTGCAGTGCCGAATCTTCTATACCCTTCAACACGGTAATTTTATTTATACAGACATGGACAGCATTATATATATTGTTGACCCTGAAATTAAAATAAGTCGTATGAGAAAAAACTTTTTATTCACGCTTTAAACAAATAGAAGACAGCCGCGACGCAGCTAAATGAAAAAAATTCCGTTGGCTACAATTGTCGCCGTGATAATGATACTGTAGACGACATCGTTTACCTATAAACGTGTGTATTTTATTTTTGAGAGTTTTTAGTCGGTATCCTGATGATGTCTATGTGTTTAATGCACCTAGGTTTTAAAACAGAGATATCATCTATTTAAAAATCAAACGCATTTAAAAAAATCAAACGCATTTAAAAAAATATGTTACTCTATATGCACACATACATACATATGTATATTCTTAATATTAATTATATGTTATTTTCAAAGAAATATTGAAATTTTTGTTTTATTTTTCCGAAAATTGTGTGTAAAAATTTTTTGTAAAAATAATTTTTTAAAAACTTTTTGTAAAATTTTATTCGAAAATTTTTTGGAAAATTTTTTAATAAAATTTTTTTTTGCTTATTTTTCTGTAAAATATCTTTTTGAAAATGTTTTGTAAATTTTTTTGTAAAAATTTTTTTTGTAAATTTTATTGAATTTTTTTTGTTAAATTTAGGACCTTTCTGCAATCTATATTGAGTTAGAATGGTCAGACTAAAGCAAAAAGAAATCCTTACAAAAAAATTTCCTCATATTGACACATGGGGGGTCCTTTTAACTGCTCCTATTTATCAGTAGATACCCTCTAGGTCCATTGGCTACCTCTATGTGTATTGCTTTCTATTCAGGTCTCTAATACAAATCAAAGCAGAAAAACCCTACCAATCTAAAAACAAACAAAAATCGCCCCTCGCAGGGGATTATTGATCCCCCGAGATCTGTATGCACTCCTTGCGATCTACCTGTCGTAGTCCAATATTTATTTGACAAAAAAAAGGCAAAACAGAATCATTAAAGCCGAAAAAATTAAAAAAAAAACGTGAAAAAATATATGTGGGCGTGGCTTTTGGCCCGCAGCCTCCAAAGGAATGATCCGATGTTGCTGAATTGCAATACCAAAATTTTCGAAACTATGGCTGACAGATTGGTGTGCTTAAATGTTTTATATCTCTTCTGGTGCCTTGGCAAATGACATTACAATACTAACACGGACAGACGGACATAGCTTAATCAACTTCTCTATGTATAAGGATCCAGAATATATATACTTTATGGGGTCAGAAATGAATATTGTAGAAATTACACACGGAATGACAAACTTAGATATACCCTTTCCACCTGTGGTGAAGGGTATAAAAATATGTTACTTTATATGCATAGATACATACATACATACATACATACATACATACATACATACATACATACATACATACATACATACATACATACATACATACATACATACATACATACATACATACATACATACATACATATATTCTTAATATTAAAAATATGTTATTTTTATTTTATTCTCAATATTTCGCTACACCATTGGGTAGCATCTTCAGGAAATAAAAATAATGAAAGTTATAAAATGTAAATGATTGAAAAAATTCAATCATTTAAATTAATAAAACATTTTTATAAAAAAGACCTTGTGCTTATTAAAAAATAGAATTCAAATTTTAAAACTCATTTTTATCTCAACATTTTTTTAGAGTAATGTTTTTTTTTTATTTTAATTTTACTTTTAACACTTGTATTCATATTTCATTTTCGTGGACAGGCTTGTTATTCAACTATATAATGTTAAATATTTAAATCAAAACTCAAGTTGGCAAAAAAACAAGTTTGAAACCCAAACCCCACTAAAACACATTTAAGTAAGTTCGAAAATTTTCGATCTTGCAAAAAAGAGATAAGAATGATCACAATGGATAACAGATTAAGGTTTAAGCAACAAATGAACAGTCTTGAAGCTTTTTTAACAGAAAAAATGTAAAAGTAAAATTTTAAAGCGTGCCTTTTTAAAGTTTTTAAGTTATGTTGGCTGCACTTTTTCTGTGACATTAGATTTTACAATTATCGGTTGTTTTGGTTAGTTTGGTTTGGTAATTTGTCATGCTGCCAGAGGGATTTCGAAAATTGTTCAAATTTATTTTGAAAATCGTGGCTCAATTCGACAAACTCATCGCGCATTACGTGCTTATTATGCTGCTGATCAGAGCTATAAATTCGAAAAACTATTAATCGTTTTCGCAATACATTTAATCTTAACGATAATACGTACTCCTAAAGCCACATCACGATGCACAAATATGAAATCATTGTTCCATATATCTTCGACAATAACGATGTTTGTAATGTTAAAGTAAGAGGTGAGCGATATAGAGACATGCTGACTTAGGTGTACGCTCTTCAATGGAAAGCACTACTTGCGGAGACATGAGGTTTCAGCAAGATAACGCCACATGTCATAAGTCCTAGGTCTATGCAGATAAGCTAAAAAAGGCAACATGCCCTAAACCATATTAAAACATTTATGGAATAAAATTGTTGAAATAGTAAAGTCATTTAATGGGTATTCAAAATGTATTTCTCTGTTTTATTTCAATTTAAAGTTTTCCGGCTCTACAAAAAATCTTTTAAACTCGAAACTATCTCATCTAACATTCTTTAATTAAATAATAAAAACATTAAAAATGTTTTTATATTAAAAATCTACACAAAAGCAGCATCGTTCGCGAAACACTAGTTGGTCGGAAGGAAGCTTTTTCCTTATTTTCCCGTTTTGTGTTGTTGCTTTGTTTTCTTGACTGCTAAATTAGCTTACGCATTTTGAAAAAGCTTTTTCTGTTGGTTCTATTTCCTTACTAGAAAAAAATACTGTTAACACGACAAACAAAAGTGACAACAAGTCAAAATAAAGAAAAAAGAATTCAAGCTTAAATGCGCAAGTTTGATAGGATGCTGCAATACAAAAGAGATATAGCCAAAATTGAGAGCTGAAATTAACTCTTACACAAATAAGAGAATTAAATAATTTCCTGTGAATAAAGGTGAAAGACGAACTTATTCTATACGTTCGTTGTATTTCTATTTTTTTTTTTTTCAATTAACTTTATTGAGCAGAATGATTTCTGCATAGAGACACATAGCAATAGAAAAGATTCCAAGCATACAAACCGACTAGTTAGTTTACAAATACTGGTCAAAGCGTAAAAAACATAATAGGGAGTGTGCAACGTCGTAAAGGCATCAAACTAAAATTTTCGTTATAGATTTTTGCCGCCGGTTATTTCAGCCCAATGGATATTTACTAAACGAGCGCTTTAATATTTTTAAGTCTGTTTATTTTGAAATACATTAGCAATGAAACAAAAACATTTCTAAGCATAAAAATTAAGTGATTCTTTTTTTGTATTTTTGATTTTGTTTAACTTACTTTTTTGTAAGAAACATAACCTTTCATATGCAATAGAAGACCACCTAATGAGCTTTAAAATTGATGCCAAATAATAACCGCAAAATAACCAGACGTATACAGTTTTTCCTCATCATTTAATAACACGCAAAAACCCTAAAAACATCCATATGTACTCATACATACATATAAAGAAAATATAAAAACTCATAGACATTTGATAACTATAAATTAAAGCCAAGTGAGAGAAGTTATTTTTTGATTGCAAGAAAGTTCAATAAATCAACTGTCCTTTGTTCAACTACTCATAGTAGTTTCATTTTAACATTTCAGTGATAAATTGCATTATCTACTAACAAAACTCTTCAGTTTTACTTCATTCTAAAGTATTCAATTCAATAAAAGTGATTTTACTAATTTGCTATTGTATGTGTATTTTGTGCAACTGTAAGCTTATCACTTGTACTTAACTGGCTTTTTTCATAAGTGTGTGTGTTTGCATTATAAATACAGATAATCAAATTGATTCAAACGTCATACTCATTGCCTTCGCCATCGCCATCGCCATCGATCATTACAATTAGCGTCATTGCCAGCAAGAATGACGAAAAGCATATCCATAGTAGATCAGAGAAGAGCAACAATTGTACCCATTAATCAACATCGTAAGAACTAGTGTTAATTTACCATTACTTTACTGTGTATTCATTTTGATTTTTATTATATATAGTTGCTTTACCAAAGCTACCTCTACATTATCTGAATTGAAAAATTAACAGAAAATAGTTCAAATTTTAATCAATAAAAAAAATTTTTCAAATAATGTAAAAGTAGTTAAATATTTATACCAATATTAAATGCAAGTTTTAATTATTTTAATATTTATTAAGATTATATTACAACAAACAACATTTTTGTTTAAAATATTTTTCATATTGTGGGGAGTTTCACAGGATAGAGAAAAAAAAAATTTTATATTTTTTTTTTAATATACCTTATTTTTTATATCTTAGGTAGCGGATAAAAACGTATTATGAATAGACTACAACATATCGAGTACATAAGCTTAATCGGTATTTTAGTTATGCACTGGCTATGTCGAGCACATAGACAGTGAACAACTTTTCATTATGAACACAGCTGTAAGTGAATAGTTGTAAACAATTAAAAAAAATAAAAGTAAAAAGTTGTAAACATGTTATTGCATGCTAACTTACTTATAGCGACAGAATGTGCGTATTGCGTATTTTTTGTAGTTTTTTGTAAGTTTAAAGTACTTTTGCAAACTTTTTGCTATATGTGCTTTACTTCAAATGAAAGCTGAGACTTCAATCTTTCATTTAATATAAGTCAGCACCTAGGGCGAGGGGCTGCTCTATATTTCCTAGTCCATTGAAAATGTAAAATGTTCAATTTTTACACCACAATTCTGTGGTTAAGAAATTTTTTTTGTGTTTTTTTTTTAATTTATTTTTTCATCTACTCATTCTACAACAACGAAATTAATTTAA
The DNA here is from genome assembly GCA_949628195.1 of Phasia obesa. Classification (NCBI taxonomy): domain Eukaryota; kingdom Metazoa; phylum Arthropoda; class Insecta; order Diptera; family Tachinidae; genus Phasia; species Phasia obesa. The sequence goes on from OX451217.1 coordinate 44,463,288, forward strand.
AAAATACTTTAAAATTATATTTATTATGTATTTTTAATATTAATAAGCTTTTGAATATTACATATTGAACTAACATATTTCAAGCGCGTTGGTATACCTTAACTTTGACTTGTTCTAGACCAAAAAGTAATGAAGTTATGAGGCTGAAATTTCAGTGAATTGTTCCTCATATATCTGTTAATATACTGTGAAAATTTCATCCAAATTGGACGATACGCCAAAAACCATTTTTTGCCGCGGTTACTATAGGGCTGTCTCACTGTGCATCGCTTCTTGCTCAAAACTATACATTTGAAGTCATGTTTCGGGTCGTAAAGTAGCTTTGGATTGAAGAACACGTTCGCGCGTCATTGTCATTATCGTTTAAGGTCAATCAGGCCGTCCTTGTTGCTCGGTCTTCAAGTGGTTTGCGTCTCCCTCTCGCACTGGCTGATTGGCTTCAACGGTTAGCTGTACCGTGGTACAGTTAATTTGTGCTTGCATCAATCAGTCACGTGTAATCGCTTGGGTTATCGTGTATAACCTAAATTGTTCGAAATCAAGAAACCACACGAAAAATTAACAAATAAATTTTACACACATTTGACGAAAGGAAAAAAAGAAACAGAAGGATTTACAACAAACAAATAAATAATAACTACATACAGAAAAACTAAAATAATTAAAACATTGTTTTCAACCTAACCGTCGTTTCTGGACATGAACAAAAGCTGCAAATAAGAACCTAGTGTTTACGGCAGCTTTTTACCATTTGGCACCAACATTGTTGCTCTGTATGAGCAACAATCCAGAAGAAGAAGTCATGCTTTTTTTCCGAAATAAATACAAATACAAATGATTCTCCTTTAAATATGAAACTCCCCAAAATAAAGTGGATAAATATTTATTTTTAAGGGTTATTTTTCTGGGTTATTTACTTATTTTCTATAATTACATTTAATATAACTATAAGTTTGTCTATATGCATGTTTGTGTTTATTTAATTTTTAAACACACTCAAATACATATATATGTATGTAAGTATGTATGTGTGTATGTATGTATATGTGTACGTAGCTCATTGTAATTATCACATTGTTTTATGCTACAAAAAATTCTTTTATTATTCCATTTTATTTGCTTTCTCATACGTTAATTTTTATTCGTTTGTTTGACACACTGTTAATTTTTCATCTTGTTGTGCGACTTAAACCAACATGTGACATATTTACATAAATAATAAAAATGCGACTACAAAACAAACTACAAACATACTTATTATGATGTACTTGTTAAATGCAAATAAGTACGCATATAAGTTATTCTTTTGTCAGAGTGCCTATATGTTTATGTGCCTTTATATGGTCTTTGATGATAATCTTAGTCAATTGTCCTTTAGCATTGTTAAGTGATGTAATTCTGGTTAAAAGTTCATTTAAGTGTGACAAGTGCATACATTAGAATGATACGAATTTAATTAAAATCTAGAAAAAATACATATAAATGTATTCATAGAGTTAAATAAAAATCTAGGTAATTTTAACATTTATTTACGAGGGTAGATCAAGATAACTGCACAAATTTACAAGCACTAAGCCTTGGGAGAAACTTTTAAGAAAAATTTCAGTTTCAAAATACGACTGCAGGTTTTTAGAAAACATTGTTAAGTAGTTTTTTTCAATAAAACAATGAACAAAAATGAGTCAAGGATAAGTTATGGGAATTTCAAAGCTTACCTGCTTGAAAATTTAAAGACTATCTGCTGTTGGATGAACGACTTGAAAGTTCATGAAAAGAAACGCCATTGTTTTGGTAATGTCACAAAAACCATAGTTTGTTCTCTATTACCATGTATGGTTGCTGTGAACAAATTAGTTATTTTAAACATTACTTTAGTGCTATAAAAAATTATTATCATCATTCGATTGTTAAATGAATTACGGATACGACTATAACGGAACTTTGGTTTCAGTGATGGTTACTTATGTCAAAATAATTTATATTCAGCTCAAGAAATTCGCTTTTTCCATTTACGATAAAACTATCGAAATAGTCTGCTTTCAATGGCCACTGCAGCTGTTTGAGCATTTTGGATGTCCAATTTTGTACCATTTTACGACCATCAATTGTATCAATTGTTGCTAATACCATAAACCAGTGGTCCATTTCTTGCCACTTAGCGCCATACAGTTAAAACCACTTCTCGCCTGGATCAATGTTATCCGTATTTTAAAACGAAAAATCATTCATCGGGCGGTAACGATCACCACTGATCGTAACGCTAGCTTATTTTTATTATTTTTGATTATATAAGATCCAATGATGCCACCAGCTTGTAAACCGTAATTAACGGTGAATTTTGCTCGATGTAATGAAGTCTGTAGGGATTTACTCCATATCGACGAGTTTATTCTTAAACCACGTAAGCGCCAAAAAGTCGTTTTTCAGAAAACGAAAAAAACTTAATAACTTCTTTAATATGGATTTCAAAACAATTTTTTTTACAAAACATGGCTGTGTGACTCTCTGAAGGGTATAGAAACTTTTTTTTTAAATTTGTTACTTACAATTAATTGTAGCCAAATCTGTCGCTTGGCGCAACTAGCAAATCGCAAATTTCTGTATGTAAATTAACATTTATTTTTGTATTTATCAAAAAAAAAAAACTTTTAACTTTACCAAAAATGCTGAGGGTGCTGTAGCTTAAGTGGTTAGCACGTTGACTACTAAGCAATGGTCACGAGTTCAGATCTCAGCCGTGGCAACATCAATTTTTCTAATACGTATTAATTTTTCTTTATAATAATGCATATCACAGCGCCCTCCTTCGCCGGTATTACCACATAGCACTAAATCGCCGGCGAAGTAAAATAATTACAAATTGGCTATGCTAGCTTCGAACTAATTCGCCTAAATAACACCAGAGGCGCTGCAATACTGTTCTAAAAATAATCATAACGTGCAACTGCAGTGTTTCCAGAATCGAAGCTTTACTATCACTAACCATCTGTCTTATCTACTACTATCCCTTTCTACTACTATCCCTTCCTTTCCTTGCATACAAATGTCTTATCTACTACTATCCCTTTCCAAAGGAAGGGATAGTAGTGAAAGGGATAGTAGTAGATAAGACAGATGGTTAGTTAATGTAGGCATTTCTGCCTGAGTGGTACTTCTCTTTAAAAACAAAAAAAAAATGCTCCAATTGGCCTGAAACTTTTCTCATTTTTTTATTCTTAAATACAAAAAACTTAGTGGTTGAGTCTTTAACATTTCCAACTTGAAATATAAAAAACATTATATTTTGCATGCAAATGTCATTTGTATGGCGCTTACGAGGTTTCGAAAATGGATTTTTTTATTTTTCATACAAACTTCTTAAGATGAGAATGTAGTCTGGTGGCAAATGCTATTTTCTACCACAAAAACCAAAAAAGTCAATTTCGAAAAAATGACGCTTACGTGGTTTAAGAAGAAACGCGACGATATGCGATAATAATCTAACCACAGTTAGACGGCAGAACAATGAAGTAGTCTTGTCTATAGGTCAATCAATTCATCATAATTTTCCAGAATTTATTGATCATAAATGTCAAAAAGTGAACGCACTATAATAATTCGTTTGAAAGTTAAAAAACAATTGATAAATTTAATTAATTTATTTTTCAAAAGCTTCATAACTCGACTTTATGTAGTTATTAATCATTCATTAAATAAACCTTAATTTTTATACACATAAACATTATAAAAATATACATACATACAGATATTTTTATTCTTGATTTATTGCAAAAACATACATAAGTATATTTATATTGCCCGTCATCCTTTTAATAATAATGAATAAATGCTTGTTTAACAATAACAACAAAAAGGTCCTTCCAAAGTGTTTCTTTTTTCAGTTTTCCTTTTTAGTTTTTTTATGCTTAATTTTACTCTGCTCTTATTTTATGGTTAAACAATGTCAACTGATGATGATATCAAAGTTTATCCATCTATTGTGTGCATTTTATAGTCTATACACTCATGTACAATCATGTTTTGAAAATAAATACAAAAACAAAAAAAGAAACAAAATGGATATTTCTTAAGCATGTCATATTGTTAAGTTTTTTATATTATAAAACAAAAAGACAACTCAATCAAAAGAAAATTCAATTTTGGAAAACAAGTCAAAACTTTAAATGCCAGAATGCTGATAGTGTTAAATAAAATAAAGATTTCTTCTTAAATAATAAAATTTGGTTAACATTCTGCTTTACGTGACTTTAAATTGTGTCTCGAAGAAAAAATATTCCTAAAAAATAAATTTTTATACTTAAAGTATAAAATACAAAATAAAATTGTTTGTAAGACTCTCGGGTTATTATCCCACTACTTATTTTCTTTCACCGCATAAGTAGAAGTAGTAAAGATAAGAATTCGAGGCTAACAGTGCTATTCTAAAATTTATAACAACTATTATACATGACTGTTGTTATATTATACTGCGACAACTATTGTAAAAAAAAAACATAACTTTAATATGAAACCTAGAATACCGAATTGTTGTTCTTGTCACAAATGTTTTTACTTTCGACTCAAGTCATTACTCACTGTGGATTTATTTTCTTATTACTAATTACGTTTAACTTAATGCTCTGGCCTTATAACTTTAAGCTGTGGTCCCCAGTGACCACAACCTTCACATCGTCGAAAATTATCTTGTCTATCTTTGTTTTTTTTTCGTCTTTTTAGGGTTCCGTACTCTTGACTCTTGACTCTTGACTCTTGAAATTTTCACAGAAGGTGTATAGCGGTGGCCGCTATAACAACAAAAATTAAAACTTATAGGGTGTTCCGATAGAGAGGTGTTATTCACGAATATGTGTTTATTTATTGAACTGTAGGAAGAATTCACTAAAAATATGCAAACACTAAATTAAAATAAGTTAGCTATATAAACAAATCTGAAAAAATAAACCTAAAAATTAAAGGGTATTCCGATAGTGGCGTGATTTGGATGTATAAGGCCTAAGTTTTGAACTATAATAAGTAGACCCTTGAAAATTTTACCAAAGGTGTATAACTATGGCGCTATAGCAACAAATATTAAAACGTATATGGTGTTCCGATAGAGAGGTGTTATTTACGAATATGTGTTTATTTCTTGAACTGTAGGAGGCATAACCTAAAAATTTGCAGACAGTAATTAAAACTTTGTTCGCTTTATAAACGAGTCTGAAAAAATAAACCTAAAAATTAAAGGGTGTTCCGATAGTGGTGTGCTTTGTATGTGTAAGGCCTAAGTTTTGAACCATAAAAGGTAGACTCTTGAAAATTTTACCAAAAGTGTATAACTGCGGCCACTATAGCAAAAAATACTAAAACGTAGGGTGTTCCAAAAGTGACGTGTTATTTACGTTTATGTCTTTTTTTGAGTTGTAAGAGGCAGACAGTAATTAAAACTATGTTTTTTTTATAAACAAGTATACAAAATTGAACTTAAATATTAAAGGGTGTTCCAATAGTGACGTGATTTGCATGTATATAGCCAAATTTTTAAATGAATAATTGGAATCTTGAAATTTTTACAGGAGGTGTATAACTATGGCCACTATAACAAATAGTAAAAATTAAAGGGTTTTCCGCCAGTGACGTGATTTGCATGTATAAAGCCTTATTTCTTGAACCGTAACAGGTAGACTCTTGAAATTTTGTACAGAAGATGTGTTGCCACGGCCGATATGACAATTACTAAAAATTAAAGGGTGTTCCGACAGTGACATGTTTTTCACTTATAGAGACTTATTTTTTAATCGTAATAAGTAGACTCTTAATATATTTATAGAAAGGAAGTTGCCATGGCCACTATAATGAATAATAAAATTAAAGGGTGTTCCGACAGTGACATGATTTTGTAAACCGTAATAGATACACTCCTAAAATGTTTACAGTAGATGTGTTACTTCGGCCGCTATAACAAATACTTAAAATTGAAGTGTGTCCATTAGTGACGTGTTTTTCACGAATATTACCTTATTTTTTTAACCGCAATAGGTGGGCTCCTGATATTTTAATAGAAAGTGTATTACCAAGGCCGCTATAAAATCAATTACATACTAAAATTTAAAGGATGTTCCAATTATGATGCAATTTTCGCGAATATTACTTTAATTTTAAAATTTAAGGGTGTCCCACAAGACATAAAGAAATAAACAACTGGAATTTTTAAATTATACTGAACATAGTACGGAACCCTACGTATGTGAGTCTAACTCGCACTTGACTAATTTATTTAATTTGATTTATTTGCAGTTTAATCTGAAGCAATACTGTGGAAATTTCGTTCGAACTCGTTTAAATTTTGAACTACAAAATTTGTAATAAAGTTTTAACCAAAAAAAGGTCAAGACCCATGCTACTTTAGTTCTTAAAATACACAAAGATCATTATTAACTTTTCCTTTTTTAATCCAGCCTATTAGTATCGATATTGCCTATCAATGACAGAGCTATAGCAAAACTTAAATACTCTACAACTCTTGCTACCATCAAATTTATATTTACTTTTTATGAAAAGTGGTACGTCAAATACATGGAATCTCGTTTTTTGGTCAACTACGCAAAAAAGTTATCCATACGAAATTTAAATAATTTTTCTGGAATACGATCATTTTCAACAACTTTGATTGAGAAGTAGTACGCCTATCATTATCTAGGTATAATTTTCTATAATTTTCAATTATCTAGGTATAATTTCATTCAACTACATACGTACAATACCGAAATGTTTATTCGTACAAATTTTTAATATTCTACCTATTCAAACTCTTATTCTAGGAAGACTTCATTAGTCCTGGACAATTACAGAGAGCTGGAGGGGTTTAATGGTATGTGACCAAGAAAGATACTTCCAGGTTTTGAGCCAAAGAGTTCCTTTAATTTTCAGTAAGATACAAATGCTGGCGCACGCATTTTGTATCTTACACCCGAAGTTTGTTTTTTAAAGAGAAGTAACACTCCTATCCCTTTTCTTTGGAAGACAGATGGTTAGTGATAGTAAAGCTCCACTAACGGCAACACTGCAACTGCACGTTATGATTATTTTTAGAACAGTGTTGCAGTACCTCTGTTGTTATTTAGGCGTATTAATTTTGAAGCCAGCATAGCCAATTTGTAATTATTTTACGATTACGTACTATGTTGTCATACTGAAGGAGGACGCTGTGATATGTATCGGTTGGTTAAATTTTAAGGGCCGATGTTGAATGTGAACCGTACCTAAACGTCAACTTTTTTCTACATTTAATTTCACATTTCTCAATTGAAGACTACCTCCTTTGAACCATGAAAAGATACACAATTTTGCAACGCTTGATTGTGTATCTTTTGCGCGAAAAATTCCATGGCCGTGTTATCTCACGTGGTGGCGATGTCAATTAGCCGCCAAGATCATGTGATTTGACACCGTTGGACTTCTTTCTTTGAGGTTATTTGAAAGAAATGGTGTACGTCTATAAGCCAGCAACAATTCAAGAGCTAAAGGAGCATTAACGGCATAGAACCTCAATTATGCCTCAGCCTCAGCGAAAATTTGGAGCATCGGATGGATGTGAGCCGCCGAGGTCGGGGCGGCTATTTGCCCGATATTTTGTTCCATACATAATTGAAGCATACCAATATTATCAAAATAAAAAGAAATGACTATAGTTTCGTAAATAATTTGTGTGCTAATCAACGTCGACCATTAAAATGAACAACCATTTATAAAAATAATTAATAAATATCAGAAAAATCGATATTAACACGACTGAGTATTGAACTCTTGACCACGGTTTAATAGTCAACCTGCTAAGCACTTAAGCTACAGCACCCATATCTTGCACCATGCGTCGCCAAAGTTGCATTTTTGGCATCTTACCTGCCTAGATAAATATTTTAATCTAATGCTGATGATCTAGAGACTAACTTGAATCCTGTTATATATTGAAAAATTATACACAGAAAAATTTTTTTCACCAATTAAGGGGTTTAATCAGTTTTAAATTAAAGTTTTAATTTAAGTTTTTAATTTATTTAAATAGCTATTTGTTTAAAAACAGTCAAAAAATCCTAATTAAACAATTATTTGAATCTATATTGCTATAAGATCCGATACCCGTTTTCAGTCGCCCCTAACAGGAGGAACAGACGCTGTAAATAAAAGGCCATTAGATATTTAAAGGTGCCAATTTGCTCACCTTGTTGTTCCAAGTATCGTGGTTACTCAGAAGAAAGTAAAAGCCAAATATTAGACTTTTGTTTGTTTAAGAACCCTTAGAGTTTTTGTATTATGTTCTGTTGGATATGATTTGTTAATGGAAATATATCAAAATGCTTATTATGCCACTGCCAAAAGAGAGATAAATAAAATAATTACAAACTGTTAAATATATGAAATAAATCATGTACTGGCTATTATTTATTTTGTTGTCCCTAAAAGGCTTAATTTTCATTTAATTGTCCTAAATAATAGTTACCGATTTTTGTAAAGCTAAGGAATGGCATTTCAAAGCAATCCATCGATTGATTATAAGTTATCGAAAAAACAGTAACCCCGAAGCCGAAGAAGATTTTGAAGACGGTGGCGGACCTCTACACAAATGAAAAAACCAAGAGCAAAAATCTATATTTCAACAAAAATCAAAAATAAATATTACTTAGTTTTTAATTGTACAATTAATTCCGGCGTAGTTGGAATCTTTTTGAAGTTGTTGTCTTGTCTACAGGGGAAAACAACTAGACAATTTATTATATTTCGTGTAGCATATGAAATTAATAAAGTATTTAAAACTGTCACAGGTGCTTTATATAAGGGGTATTATTTTGTAGGGCATATCAAAGACAACCAAGTTATTTGTGTTTTGTGCCTCGTAGTTTTGAACACATCTCGGTTTTAAATCGATTTCATTTCAATTAAATTGAATAGTTAACAAAACAAATTGTTTGTGAATGTGACGTTGAATTTAATCACTTATTGTCATTGTTGTTGCTGTTTTATATTAATGTTAAAATGAAGTTATATGAACTTAATAACTTTATTTTTAAAATATAAAAATCGTATTTTCAGATCCAGCACCAAAGCACGAAACACGCATAGTGTATCTGAATATTAGTAAGTGTTTGTAAACATTGAAACAATTTTTATAAAACTGTCAACAAAAAATTAACCATCAATGCATATAAAACACTAAATAAAAATAGGGAGCGCTACAGCTTATTAAAAAAATAAACTAATATTTATTTTTCTTTTTTTTTTTGTCTCCCACATTTTTCCTCTACATTTAACTCCTATGAATTGACTGAAACTGAAATTAAAATTGAATGTCTCTTTCACTTGCCAATTCGATCAACTTTTTTTTGTAATTCTTAAACAGGTATAATGCAAAAAGTTTGACAGCGGCCATACTGTTGTAGCTAAATATTTCGAATTGTCATTCATTCAGGGTGTTTTGCCAAATCACCATGGACGGTAGCGCTTCACAACATGTGCAAATGATAAAAATGTTTTTTTTTTAAGTTGCAGTAACTTTAGTTTTAATCGAAAAATAATTTTCAGCGATGATATTACTTCTGAATGAATGGCTACCACATTGCATCTCCAATAAAGTCACTCTTTGCTGAGGATTTTGGGCTGGCGGTGTCATCGGTCGATATTTCTTTTAAAACGATATTGGGCGGACCAACTTCTTTTGGCCTGAATGAGAAGATATGGACACCAACAATATATGATTTCAACAGGACGGCGCTACATAATACACAACTCCTGCTACATCCAGCATTTTCGTCTCATGTGGTTATGATGTGAACTGGCTAGCGAGATCGCGCATTTTGATCTCACTAGATATATTTTTGTGTTGTGTCGCAGCTCTATGAGATTAAGCCGCAAACCTCGGCCGTCTCAAATCCAACATAACCCATGCCATCTGATGGCACATTTAGATTTGTATGAATGTTCGAGTTTTTCATTCGTCGAATCTTATTTTGGCGGCACTGAATTTTTTGCTACATTGATAATTGAGACCGTTTGACGATCGACTTGTACAGCAGAAGTTTTCACTCTAATCTGCGGGTAGAGTCTCTACCAAAAACCCAGTTTAGTTCATTTCTTTTTAACTTCATTTGTGTTAACTTTAATTCTATGTGCCTTTTCCAAGCAAGGTGCTGATCAAGACTTATACTGATTTATTTGCATAGATTAAAGAAAAACACATAATCAATAGAGAAGATTGAGGTAGCTGTAGACTTCATTCTAACCAACAAACTATGAATGATTGGAAAAAAAATTAAAAATTTTTAAAATTTGTGTTGGGATGGTTAAATAGATGATGTGACACGAAGAAGAAGAAGAATGTAACGATCCTGAAAATGTATTGCATTCCTCTAGTGTCTTTAATATAATATTCCGATATTTAAAAAGAATTAAACTTTTGTGTAGTTAGAGAGAATAATGATGTTAAGTCTTACCTTTACAATTCATTTTAATATGTTTGAATTTTAAATCATTTTGTAAATATTCTTAAGCTGGTACCTAATGTTGCTAGTGCTTATGATTTGTTATAATAATATTTGTCTGTCTTTTTGTTTGCATCACGTAAAACCCACTGGATGAATTTTATTATAATACTAGCTATCCCCGGTGCGCTTCGCTACACCCATCCACAAGAAACACAATAAACACTTGGAAGAAAAGTATGACAAAATTTTAACGCGAAAAAGCCAGCTATTCTCATTGTTCCCATTTATATACGTATTAACACGATAACAATTTTTTACTTTTTATGGGATGTGCCACTCCCAATATTCTTATCAAGTCTGTATTTTGCTAGTCTATGCATATTAGTATGAGGGTTACTAGTGCAAAGTTTCAAGACTATACCTAATGTAGTTCTCTAGGTACGCGATAATAATTTTTCACTTTGTGTAGGAAGTACCATGCCCTCCATTCAAATTCAGTCTATGTTTCTCTGCACCATGTATCTTAATATAGGGATTACTGATGCAAAATTCCAAGGCGCTACCTATTGCAGTTCTCTAAATACAGGATAATAATTTTTTACTTTTTATGGGGGGTACCACGCTCACTGTCCCAATTCAGCCTATGTTTTTCTAGAGTATCCGCATGGGTATGGAGTTTACTTGTACCTACTTTTAAGACCATACATATTATAGTTCTTTATATACACAATAATAATTTTTCACTTTGATGCGAGGTACCACGCCTACTGTCCCAATTCATTCTGTATTTTGGCAGACTATGCGCCTTAGCACAAGGACTACTCTTGCAAAGTTTCAAGGCACTATGTATTGCAGTTCGCCATTAACACGATAATAATTTTTTACTTTGTATGGGCGGTACCACGCCAACTATTCCGGCTTTAACTCATGGACCAATACACATAAAGAGACCGTTTGTACATAAAAACCTTGGTATTGACGTCACCTTTCATGTAAACTTTGCAGAAACAAAATCGGTTCACGCATTCCAGAGAACATCAATTTCTAACACAATGCAACTTTTTTTTATATATGTATATAGATTGTGAGGAGGTACCTTAGCATTTTCATTCAAATATAGGATAATTTTTTCCGCAAAATATAAATAGAGAAAAAGTTGTCAAAGTATGGAATTTTACCGATTTAAAAGTACTGCAAAATATACAGCACCTTTTATTTTTGTCTGCAGGATATTTTAAACACTATTTGAAGAACTCTAGAATATTGTTAGAACCTTATATAACTTTTAAAATTTTATTCAAGGATGGGTACCCTGGTGTGGAATACTTTCAAAGCAAAATCGAACAAAATATTGTCAGGACGCCCACATCGTGGCGAATACAGCTAATAATAAATAATGTAGTAATAAATTATGTATCATTATCAAAAAAAAAAAAAACATTAATATGGAGTTAATCGATTTGGCAACTAAGACATCCAATTATCACTGAAGAATTAGAACTAAAGAAGGTTTATGTATAACAAATCCTAAAAGCACACTACTCTCACATTTTTCTCTTAACTTACAAATGCAACATAATATCAATCAATATTTATTGTTTCTTTGCAGCTGAAGAAGATACAACGGAAAAATCATCAACATGTGGCACAATATTAATCTTGCTATCGGTGGCATTGTGTATACTAACATTGCCATTTAGTTTATTCGTTTGTTTCAAAGTAAGTCAAGTTTTCTTTCTATATTTCTCTTGTTTCCGTTTTTTCACCATTTATCTCCTGCACAATGAATATTTTCTAGTTTATCATTGTGATATATTTATATGTATATGTATGTGTGAAGTAAAAATATGATTTGTATTGGCCTTCAATACACTGAGAAATAGGAACACGACAAAATTTTTTGTTTGTATAATTTATTTGTATTTTATTTTTATTGAAGACTGAATACAAATCTGAAAATTAAAACTCGCAAAAGGGCATAATCACAGTTAAAAGCTATTTTTTATTTGTGATTTTTTTGTTGCTTCAACTTCCTGAATATTCCGAAAACTACAAAGCAGATTAAGAACTAATATTAGTAAAAAATAAAGACAATTTGAATGCAGATTTTGGGAGTTGTTTAACCAATCAAATCAGAGGAACTGTTTTGGACTTGTGTTACATTTATGGAGTGCAACTTCCTACATTTTGACTTCCAGTTATCTTTGTCATGTATCCAAAAAGCTACGCGGTTCGTTTTGTCGACCTGCTTACTAACTTAGATGTATCTTTGGTCAAGCAAGCTTTGATAACTTGTATTTTATTTATCCGAGAATCACAAGCAAAAAAATAACAAGAATTATCGAAACCCTAATGCAAGATTCCTAAGAAGAACTATTTCAAAAAATAATGGACGATTTATTATACGCACCAAATAAAACCTCGGTCGGGTTAATATTAAAGGAAAATGTCGCACGTTAGGTTTAAGAATAATCTTTGAAAAAAACTTACAGAATATAAATTAAGCTTTAAGGCACATATTGTGCTAACAACTTTCAGACGGAAGGAGGAGAAATGTGTGCCATTTGAAAGTAGTTGCTATTATTTTTTATACGTCTCACAAACTAAGCTTTCAAAAACGCTTCCCAGAAAATTTTGTTTACGGTTTCTTGGAATCTGAAATAAAAGCAAATATTGCATTTTGGTTTCTAAAACTACTAAAGCTGCAACTTATAGACGAGTATTCTTAAACAAAAATAATAAATTTTTTATCACAATCCATTCCGCTTAACAGCTTTTTTGACAAAAAAAAACTTAAGAAGACACTTCATAATTTTTCATGAAGTAGTACACAATTATTCAGCTTTGAGGAAGCAGTTTTTTAAGCTAATTAATACAAGATAACATATTTTAAGTAAGAAATATGGGCTAGCAGCTTCTCACTCCTTGTGCAACCAGGTAAAATGAGGTGGTGGACATTTATAAGCAGCAACATCGCTAGAAATGGTTAGAATAATGAACGCATTCGGTAAATAAAATATAAAAAAAATCCACGATAAAACACAGGCCAACTAGTTAAAAATATCAATGTGGACTTAAGGATCATGGGGTGCATATTAAAAAATAAACTAAATTAAAGCCCTACAAAATACAAAATTTAGCGGCGACCACAAATTTTCACCTCCCTCCCGACATTCCATCAAAGACGCCCGCTAGAAAAAGAGAGGATAACTTCATGCCAAAAGGCTAGGCAGCCGCAACCGTCTGTGAAAAAACAAAGAGGTAGAAATGAAAGATTAGCAAGATTACACGGAAGGAAGGCGTTTTTTCTAGGCAACGCCAGTAGGCATTCCATTGCCATTATCATAAGACCCGCTACAACATAAGCCAAAATAACAACAGGCTGAACCTCCCATCAAACCGAGGACACACAAAAAAAAGGAATTCGTGTCTTCCTTGTTCGTGTGCCTTAGGCACACAGCTGCGATAAATCGTGTGTACGATGGAGATGCTTTATGGAAGCCATATGCCCAAAATGGGTAACGGAAAAGAATACAAAAAAGAAGCATTATTAAATCCCATCAATATATGTACATTAGGATATACTGAGATCAGGCAACACGAAAATGTTTCACAATGTTTTAAAAATTAAGCCCCTTGACCACCACCTGGAAAAATAGAGGATAACTTCATGGCAAAAGGTCAGGTAGCCGCCACCATCTGGGACAAAGAAATAGTTAGAAATCAAAGATCAGCAAGGTTTCTCACCACTACACCAAATACACGGGTGGAGGGCGTTGTTTCTAGGCAACCACAGTTGGCATTCCATTCCCATTATCCTAGAACCCGCTACAACAAATCTATATCTAACGGTGCCATAGAAACTCTTGCACGTTTCACCTATAATCGACATTATCTCATGTAATCCGTAAGATGGTTTTAGACAAGAATAATTTCCCAGCAAAAGAAAATTAACAAATTTACAGCATTTTCCTTTTGGCAACACTGCGAGTGTTGATTCCTGTATTTATTTCTACTTAAGTTTAGACTATTATCAAAGATATGTAAAGTCCCAACTAGACCTTTAATCTAATTAAGAATTTTTTTATATCACAAAATTGATTAGATATATGTATAGTTTTAGTTATATTTCCCAAATTAAAATGAGTTAAGTTCAATCTGATAGACAAAAAACGGTGTGCTGAAGGCAAATACAAAATTAGTTTTGAGTGACTTAAAGCAGTCACTTAAAGCTTTCACTCAAAACTGACATTAATTACACTTTTTAATTATTATTATTATTTATATTTTATAAATTTTGTTTCTGTTTTCTTTTCGAAGGTGGTACAGGAATATGAAAGAGCTGTTATTTTTAGATTGGGTCGTTTAATGCAAGGTGGCGCCAAGGGTCCTGGTAAATATTCAAATATAAATATGTACATTCAACTTTTAACGAAATTACTAAAATAAAGTTTTTAATTATTGTTTATAATTCTATTGAAATCAACAAAAACAATCTTTAAACTGCAAACAAACAATTGAAAAACAATTTTTCCAAAACCACTTTAGGTATTTTCTTCATTTTACCTTGCATCGATTCCTACGCTCGTGTTGATTTACGTACTCGAACTTACGATGTACCACCACAAGAGGTAAAACAATGAAAAATTTTTCTTTTTTTTATGTTATTCAGTTCACTAAGTATTTTGAATTGTTTAAATCTAAAAGCAAATTAAATTGAAACTCCTATATGTTTCCTATACATTTTTAATATTTCCTAACATACTTAATTTAGAAAAAAGCATAAATTTATTTTATACACATTGTTGTAAATATTGTTGTATGTACTTATGTATATGTATCATATGTATGTGTGTTTTATAGTTCTAATTTTTTTTTTTGGTTTTAATTCTCTAGTTTTAATTCTCTACTTAAAAGGAAAAAGTAAATTATAAACTACCACAATTAAAATTAAACAAACACATTAAAAAGGAAACGAAAAAGTTTACAACTCAATATGCACATCCTGTTTCCCCCTGTCTTTATTTCTGTACGAGTATTGTATGCATGTCTTAATTGTGTGTTATTTTTAGAAAAAAAATTTTATATACTTTCTCACATGTATCCCTTTTAATGACAAAAATATATAAATGGTTTTATTTCAGTTTCAATTTATTATCAGTAATGTACCACCTTTTCTCTAAACTAAAATTATATTTAGGGCCTCATTTTACACAGCCACAGAATGAACGTAAAACGAAATTAATTTAAAATTAATTTTTATTTAAAAAAATCTTTGTATTTTTCATAAAAAATTAAAAATTTTGTAAAAGTTGCGTTGAATAAAATCAGGCGCTTAGTGCCTTCAAAACACTAAACTCTAGAACAAATTTTTTGTAAGTTATTGCCCTATTAGAAACTAGCAGTGCTCGCAACGTAAGAGTCTGGGACTATATCATGTTTGAATTTGGCTTTTGTTTTGAAAACATTTTAAGTCTCTTACTTTTCCAGTGCAGCAGATAGGGTTTATATATTTACTTCGCATACGGGTACCTATCCGTCCCTAAGTAATTAATCAGAATGA
Source organism: Phasia obesa (assembly GCA_949628195.1). Lineage (NCBI taxonomy): Eukaryota > Metazoa > Arthropoda > Insecta > Diptera > Tachinidae > Phasia > Phasia obesa. Next base: position 44,479,308 of record OX451217.1, read on the forward strand.
TGCAACACAAGTTTTATTATTCTAGATTAGAAATTTTCATTTCATTTCTCATTTTGTTATAGAAGTAACACCTAGGCACTTAATGCCTATATTAATAATGTTACTTCGCCTGGAAAGTGATAGGAGTAGTTAACACAGATGGCTCGAGTTAAAGTAAAGCTTCATATTCGGCAACACTGCAATTGCACGTTATGTTTATTTCCTATAAAACTTTAAATGAAAGATTAATTAATTTTTTAATTAAATTATATTTGTTTAAAACAGAACAAAAAAATATCCTAATTAAACAAATACTTGAATCAATTAATAATTTAATTAAATTTTAATCTGCATCCAATTAAAACCTCTAATTGGTGCAAATATTTCTTCTGTACAGTGTTGCAGAGCCTCTTGTGATATTTAGGAGTATTAATTTGAAGCTAGCATAGTCAATTTATAATTATTTAACTTCGCCAATGATTTGGGTAATATCGGTGATATGTACTATTTTAAATATAATTAACACATATCAGAAAAATAGATGTTGCCACTGCTGACCATGCTTTAGTAGTCAACATGCTTTAGTGCTGTCAACTCAAAATTGTGTACACACAAAATTTTATTAAAATTATTCTAGTAGTTTTAGGTGATGTGGACACAGACAACAAATTGGAGTTTTGTATTCCATATAGATTTCTATGTGCACCAGCAACAAAATTTTCAAAAAATATTTTATGTATATTCTCATTATTCATGGCACAGGATTTAATTTCTGTGACTGTCGCGAATGACTTCTTAAGACTTTGTTGCCGGTTTCTAGTTCTATGTCACGAAAAGCTCGGATAATATTAGCCTTAAAGGTGTGGATAGTTTCTTGATTATTTGAATAGCATCGGTGTTTAATGTTGGCCCACAAGAAAAAGTTTACAGACACCAAATCGCAACTTCGAGTTGGCCAATTGTATAATCTGATGGTGGAGTTGGGTCAAGATCCTCCAGGTAATTTTTTACAGATGCTATTTTTCCCCATACCAGTAGCCCTATGACCGGATACCAGTAGATCTGTGTCATTATAATCCAACATCTTTCCGCTCAACATTACATTATAAATGTGGTTGTATCTAGTTTGTTGCCTGGTTGTAGCACACTGAAAAAAATTTTTGCACCAATTAAAGGCTTTAAATAGTCATAAATTTTTTAATTTATTCTAGTATATATGTATTTATTAAAATTTGTTTTTTAATTGAATCAATAAATTTTTTAATTAAACTTTAAACTTAATCTAATTAAAACATTTAACTGGTGCAGCTAACTTGTCATTTTTTCAAATTAATAAACTCAACGGTTACTGAGACATTTTTTATAATTTATTCAATTAATGCGAGTGCTAGTTCTCGGTAATATTATACTTATGGATTCCATATAGAAACAATAGTGGGTCAAAGATCTGAAGATAATTCTAGTAATGCTCCAACTTTATCCATTTCTAAACCAATAGCATCAGGATTTTTTTTTTTCAATCATTAGGCCAATAAGTTGGTTGGCCACTCAAAAACACATTCAGGCACATTTTTTGAATTGCGTCAAACAAAACGCGACCTCTTGGAGTAATAAGTGACGATTCCCAATACATAGCGTTTAGCGTTGTAGTCGCCGGTTGCTAGGAAACACAGGCCTATTTATTTGTAAAAGTCGTTGTACTGACACTCTGATATTGTCAATCTAAGAGAATAAAAAAATCATAGAAATAAATAAGTTTTGATGAAGTTCTCCAAGACAGATTTTTGTTTCAAAGTAGTCCTCACAAAAATCACATGGTAATAAGTGGTTGATTCGGGCCTTTATCACTATCCAGATCCACCGCATGTTTTACGGAGGTCCTTAGTATCATTACTATTTTTAAAAAGGATACTGATTTTAAAAAGGATATTTGTTGCAAGTGAGCAGTATTATTTTTTATTCAAAATCGGTTAGTTCGGCAAAATTATGAAAAATTATAAAACTGTAGGTTTTGTTGTTATTTGTTGAAAAAACAGCCTCTAAAATGACACCAATCGGTAAAAGTCGCTAAAAAAATGCAAGAAAATTTAATCTAGATTAACTACAGCATAGTAATTTTTTATACAATCAAACCAAGTTATCCATAATACGACGCGCCATTTCATACTCTTTCAAATTATACCAGAAGAAGTGTATATGAAAAAAACCCAAATGTACCAATCATTATCTGGTTAACGGCCAAAATTAAAAAAAAAAAAATATTATATTTTTAACATTTAAAAAAATATAATCAGTGTTATTTAATTGTAGTTAGGTTGAAATGTTGGTACCAATGTAGTATTAACTTCGCCTAACTTTTATCTTATTTCTTTTGATGTTTTACATTTCAAGTAGAGGTGTTTGAAGTCACTACTTTCTTTGCATTCTTAAAGATATAAAAAGTTGTAAAAGAAACTTAATCACAAATTTTTCTAGAAATTTTCAAGTCACATTTTAAAACCGGACATTTTTTAACCTGCATTGATGTGCTCCTTGTGCAATTTTGTAAAGCCATATTGACTTACCATTCTAAATATCACTATGAAGATTGTGCTTCACTGCTGTTTTTATTTTCATATTTGATATCACTTTTAGATAATAAAAAGTTCCAAAAGAACTATTGTAATTTATGGTAGTTTTTAGTTTTATTTTTAACAAATATTTGTTTGTTGTACCAAATTGTTGTTACACTTTGCCAAAAAAAGTCAATGTTATGAATTGTTCTGTGTAATGGCTAAACTTTGTTATTTTTAGTAAAAGCTTCAATAGATTTGCATATTAACATTCTAAAAGAAATATAAAATTCAACAAAGATTAAATTTAATTTGTAATAAAAAACTATATCACATGAACATAAATGCTCTTCTGAAATATTTCTTAATGTCATTTTAAATTTGAAAACTTTGTAATTTAAATGAGAGTAAATGTTTAATATAAAACTTAGCAGAAGTTCTAAAACATTTTAAATCCTAGTTCAGTTGAACTAATCACTCAACTGTCTTAAGTGTGCTGAGTGAGCTGAATATCACATTCAGCTCAATAGATCACTCAGCTTAGTAGTTCAGTTCAGCTTAGTAGTTCAGTTCAGCTTAGTAGTTCAGTTCAGCTCACTAATTCAGTGAGCTCACTAATTTAGTGAGCTCTCTTTTTCAGTCAGCTCACTAGTTTAGTGCGCTTACTAATTCAGTGAGCTCACTAGTTCAGTCAGCTTATTAGTTCAGTCAGCTTATTAGTTCAGTCAGCTCACTATTTCAGTTAGCTCACTACTTCAGTCAGCTCACTAGTGAAGTCAGATCACTATTTTAGTCAGGTCACTATTTCAGTGAGCTTACTACTTCAGTCATCTCACAAGCAGTCGGCTCACTGGTTCAGTCAGCTCACTGGTTCAGTCAGCTCACTAGTTGAGTGAGCTCACTAGTTAAGTCAGCTAACTAGTTAGGTGAGCTCACTAGTTAAGCCAGCTCACTAGGTCAGCCAGCTCACTAGTTTAGTCGGCTCACCGGTTCAGTCGGCTCACTACTTTAGTCAGCTCACTATTTTAGTCGGCTCACTAGTTCTATCAGCTCACTATTTCAGTCAGCTCATTAGTTCAGTCGGCTCACTAGTTCAGTCAGCTCACTAGTTCAGTTAACTCACTAGTGCAGTCGCTCACTAGTTCAGTCAGAGTACTAGTTCAGTCAGCTTACTAGTTCAGTCAGCTCACTAGTTCAGTCAGCTCACTAGTTCAGTCAGCTCACTAGTTCAGTCAGCTCACTAGTGCAGTCAGCTCACTAGTTGAGTGAGCTCACTAGTTAAGTCAGCTCACTAGTTCAGCCAGCTCACTAGTTTAGTCAGCTCACCGGTTCAGTCGGCTCACTACTTTACAACGGAGTGTTTTAATAAATTGGTTAGTTTTTGTGAAGGAAGTTTTTTTTAAATCTAATAGCATAAATCAGTATCCGTTTACCCTATTCAGCTTGGTAAAAAAAAACGAAGATTCGTACTAAAATTACATTTAAGTCGTAGAAACACTGCTTTTGAATCTTCATAATAATATATAATAATAATTTCATAGATATAGGGAGGTGTGTTAGCAGGTAGTGTGCTACTCTATTAGTCGGGGTTGTGGGTTTGATTCCAACAAAGATTCTGGTAGTTTTCAACACAAGTTGACAGGAAGGTCAAAAAGGTGCTTGTATATTATCTGCATGCCAACAAATGGTTAACTGCGTTAGTGACAGAACAAGAAAATTGCAAGTATTATCTGGCCAAGTTAAAAATCGAGGTAAGACGATATTTGTACACTGTGCCTGGAAGATGGCCAAGTCGGCAAAGTACATTTTGTGTGGATGTTCAGCAGACTGCCTAACATATGACTTTGGACCACACGCAGGCAACTAATTAAATGTACATGCTGAGGAGACCTTAGCCTTAGGCAAATATTAGCATTAAAATATTAGTATTATATATTACCATAGACTCTTTAATGAGGAAGATTGTCGACATGTATCAGTCGTCAGTCTGAAATCGCTACAGTCGAGAGTAACAGACTAGTGACAGTACGAGACTCAGTTAAAGTAAGGGGTCAACGAGGGACCCATAAAGCAGATCACTGCTCCCTCTACATAATATATATAGATATAGGGAAAGTTTTTTTTTCATATTATTTATTGTATCTTCAATGTATGTATATGAACTAAGAATAAGTACTCATATCTTAAGTCTAAACGGAAAGTAAAAATATAAAATAAAAACAAAATAAAAATATACTTAATTAAATCTACCCAGTGTTAGACAAGAAATTTATAACACACGGTTGTTGTTATCATTTATGTATTATCTCTCTAGTGTTTGGCCAATAGAAGTTTAGAATGTTACGAGCGGATTTGGGTTCGTTTCAAGCTTCTTTAAATACCCTGCAAAAAATACTGCTTGCCTGAAAGCAACTTTGTAAGGGAGACAATATTTTGGAAGCATTTACTGTTGCACATTAAATATGCATGATTTTTGTTCGCGATGAGCCGCTTAGAAGCAATAGCTTTTGCTGCCAGGAAATAAAAATCTTTGCTAATAAAAACTTTGCCTTATTGGAAGCTTTAATACTTAAATAAGCAATGTATTGCTTCCACCAGCTTTAATTGCTTCTAAATACCAATTTTTTTCTTGCTGGATATATTAACTAGTGGCACGTTAAGATCCTTGCGAATGTTCAAGTTTTTAATATACCCGGGTTCGACTGTAATCTTTCGTAAAATCATTCGTAAAATTTATTATGGTGCCTTTGAATTTTTCTAAGTTTAAAGCTGACGCAGTACCCCAGCGCCATATTGGTTTAAGAATCAAATCATCAAGTAAGAACTTGTAGTCTAAGATTGGGGTTGAATTTCTGTCTATAAGCCAATTTATTTGCTCTGCCTTTAACTTCTTTTGTGTCAATTTTGTTTCTATGTGACTTTTCCATGTTAAGCGTCTATGGTATATATAGGTGTATGACAATGTATTTGAACTCCGTGTGTTGAGGTTCAGTTTGGTTATTTATTCGAATAGGAGGGCATGAGATACTACGCGGTGTAAATTTTATGTAAGTACATTTTTGTATGATAATTTTTATTCTCCATTTTTTCAATCACAATTCCAAAGAAAATACATGGTATTGCAAATATCGAGATGCAGTATCATAGGCAAACGAAACAGTGTCGCAGGCAAACGTCAAAGTGTGTTCTCGTTTGTAAATTGGAATATCTAATGTGTGCAATAAATATAAAATGGGTCCCAATATACTAACCGGCTTTAATTGGCTAAGGAGAGCTTAAGAAATCTCTTTCTTTAAGTATGAACTTATATAAATTTTAAATTTTTAGACAAGTTTTGCTTTAACTTGCAAACTAGGCCTTCGTGCCAAACTTTGTTAAATGCTTGAGACACATCTTTGAAAGCCCAGGACAATATTTTCTTTCCGTTTAATTTACCAATTTGGTGGAAAAAAATATAATTTTCGTGCAAAATTTTAACATATTTTGTAAAATTTAACATATATGATCGTAAAGATCATACAAAGTTAAAAAGGAAAAAATCCAAAAAATAAAAAAGACACTATTATTTCATCAAAATGTATACCATAAAACGCATATCACAATTTTTTCACAATGATGTATACTTTTGTTTGGAACATATTCATCTATATGATCACATAAAACAAACTGGACATTAATCGTTACCTTTTTTTATAAAATTAACATAGATAAAAATTTAGGAAACAACCAAATACATATAAGGTGGTAAATATTAAAAAGTAAAAAATATTCAACAAGAGGGAAGCTTAAGGTAGTGGTAGACTTCGTTCTTACCAACTGACGATTGATAATTGAATACAAGTTTTCTCGTATTCCTTTATCTGGGTTTGGTTGGTTAAATAGATGATGCTTACAACTAAAACACTACCCTAAGTAGATAGATACAAAGAGTACTTACTGATGACGGATGTAGCTGTCTAGAAAATGTGCATTCCGCTCTACTGGTGTCTAAAAATTAAATTTTCCCAATTTTTCTTTAATATTATCACTTAATTTGTAATTTAATTAATTCTTTCTTAGAGAGAATAAAAACGAACTCAAGCTTGATTATAAATTTCATTGTATGGAATACATAAACAATTCGATTAATAATAATTAAAATTTTCAAAAGATAAAAATTTAATAAAAGTTATTCTTTTCGCCAAAATTTGGTCAAAAACATCCCATTGATAAAAACGAATTACTAAATTTCTTTATATTTGTTTTAATGTTAGAAAACAAGTCAGAAAATAATTCAGGTCAATACGGTTAAAAATATATATAATTCATAATTATTTAACAGAATGTTTAACGTTCTTCATTTTGGATGAAACGGAATATTTCAAAAGCTAGAATAAATGTTATGAAATGAAGTGCAAATTCGCAATCAGTGACCTATATAAACAGAAAAACAGCTTTCAATTCATATAGTCCAAGACCGTATAGTATGTGTAATTTAAAATAGAGAGCACTAAATAAAAACTTTTCGAGAAAATCATATTCTTGACAGTATAGGTTACATTCTATTATTAATATACTCCGTTTAGGAAACTTAGTGGACAATTTTTATTTTCGAGTACTAGGTAATATTAGCGCAAAATATTACCTTAAAGAACCTTAAAGTCAAAAATAGTTGAGTCAATTTAATTTTTGTTCAAATCTTTATATGATTTATTCATATAAACTAATTTTATTCAAATTAACAGAATTTCTATTGTATAAACATATTTCAATAAAGCTGGAAGAAAACAAAATTTAAAAAAAAATTAGTTCATTGTATAATTCAACTAGCTGTGTTCGCCACATCGTGGGCGTCCTAACAATATTTTGTTTTTGAAAGAATTCTACACCAATTGTAAGACTCTTACTTATATAGTGCTTCAGTTATGGTTTATGTATTTACAAAGGTACTCATCTCTGCATAAAATACTAAAATTCTAAAACTTATTGTAAAATACAAATTTTATTCAACTAGTGGTATTTGTTGCGCCATAGTTTTAAAATATCCCATTTAAAAAAAAAAGGTGTGTTGAAAATGTAACCCTGTCGAAAATATCCCAGTATTAAAACAAAAATTTCAGTACCTTTAAAACGGAAATTGCGTTTTTCACTGCTTTTTCTCCTCTTTCTCTTGGAAATAAGATATTTTTGCGGAAAAAAAGTATCCTCTATTGGGATCAGGATACTAAGGTACCTCCTCAGCAAAAATCCATCCAGTAGTTTTTACGTGAGGCGAATGCAAAAGAAAATCAGACAGACGGAAATGAGTTACTATTTTATTATATGTATAGATAACTAGTGTCCAACTTAAATTCTCTCCATTACGAATTTAAATTATTTTTTCTCACAAAGATTACCTTATTTTTGCAATGATGTTCCTTTTCAGCCTTTGGTCGATGTAAAAATGTTATTTTGCCACCTCTATATATTAAATTAGGACTTTTTAAGAATTTTGTGACAACCATATACAAAAATAGTGCTAGTTTTACTTATTGGTTATAAATTTCCCTTAAATTCCCTAAAAAATCAAGGAAGGAAATTTTATTGGGTTTCATATAAGCGAAGTGCTGAAGGATTTGGAAGTTCAACAGCAATTAAGGTGAACGGTACCAAGGTATGTGCAACAACATGTTAGTAGGTTTCCTTTGAACACTGAAAAGGGCTTTCCCAGATGTTAAATATATGATAACAACCTAAGTATTTTTTAATTTTTTTATTCACGATTTATGTTCTCAAATCCCCGTGTACTTCAAATTAATCCGTTTGTGATAGAAAAAATATTAGCCCAGATTTGGAGTCAATACGAAAAATACTTTTAGAATCACCCAGCAACATGTCTAGGACAGACATTTTTTTTCGTTGATCAGTGTTATTAAGTCATAAAACTTGCAACTTAATACTACTAGATGTTGTTTTAATAGTTTCAAGTACAAGTATATTTAAATAGATATTTCGATAAGTGTAAATAATAGTTTATTATTTTATTTTATTTTATTGAATAAATGTCACTTGCACAAATGTTTGTATGTTATTCCCATTTAAAAAAAAAGGCATGAATTCCCTTGAATTGTTTGCATTCAAAACACACTTTCTTAACACTGTCACTATTCAATTTATATACTTTATAAAAACGATTTAATAAAATAAAAAAAAAAAATATTTGTTTTTAAAAACCATTTTTTTAAACACTTAAACCGCATAATAACACAAGCCTTCACTCCCTTTTACTAAGTTTCCATTAACTTATTTAAAAACTTAAACTAATCTATTACAAACACAAAACGAAGTTTAGTTTTTCAGTAAAATGTTTTAAAATCAATTAACTTTTTAATTGCATTTTACCTAAAAATTTATGTATGTTTAAAATGCCTTTTGAAATATTTTACTGAAAAATTATTTTCGCAGAAAAATTGTCTATACTTTAAAAAAAAAATAATTTTTAAATTAATATTATTTTAAAAAGCTTAACAATATGACGATAAAATCTTTCTAAATACAAATACAAAATTAAAAACATAAGCAAAATGTCAGCACAAAACTAAGAAGTATTGAAGGAGAAATCTAGAAACATGCAAATTGTTTTGATGTAATTTTTTCAGTCAACAAAATTACATGTCGAGTTCTTCAGTCTGTGTTTTGCGTGGTTTAGGCTGTTTTATTTTTTTTTAAACAACAAAAAATGTATAATAATTTATAAATTATAAATAATTAATAAAATGTATATAATTTTCTTATGCTTAAAATAACATACAGTACAACTATAATGTATGATGTTAAAACTTGTGTAAAATTCGTTAAAAGGTTTACTGAAACGAACTAAGAGACGTTCTTATTTAATAAACAAAATAAAATAAAATAGGTTACATTGTAAAAAGGGGAATTCTTAATCTCAAAAAAAAAAAATTAAGGATGATTTCGGAAAACTGTGGAAACTGCGCAAAGTTTTTTTAAACACTTTAAATTCTCATAATTTTAAAGTTATAGAACGCCGAGAGATAATTGAAACTTATAATTTATTTATTTATATTTGTTATAGGTAAAGTGGCTTAGTATTATTTAAAAAATTCCCTTTTAAAAGGCTTTCCTTTTCAGAAATTTCTTTAAGTTTTACATGTAATTAAGTACCTTAAAAAGTAGCTTCAAAAGTACTTTTAACAAAGAAAAAAGTTTCGAAAAAACACCTTCAAAAAAGTAAAACAAAGTAAGAACCAGTTTCTAACATATGCTTAAAAACACTTAAATAAGAAGTACTTGTAAAATAATTTATTTTAAATTTACTTTCAAAAGAAAGAAAGCAAAAAAAAGTACTTCTTCAAAAAGTATCTTAAAATTTGTATTTTTAAAAAAGAACATTTAGAACAGAATAGTTTAAAAAGGACATAAAAATAATTTAAAAAAATACCTTATAAAATAGTGACTTTTTTAAAAGGCAACTTAAATTCCTTTAAAAAATTACTTTTAAAAAAGTACCTTTTTCTTGTAATTTTACTTTAGTACTTTGATACTTTTAAAAAAGAACAATTTTAAAATGTAAAATTTAAAAAAGCCCCCTTTTAGAAAATTTTCTTTTAGAAATGTTCCTTCTAAAAAGTCTTTTATATAATGGTACCTTTTAAAAGCATCGACTAAAAGACATACTTCTACAAATAAGCTAATAAAAAATTCGCTTTTGTAATTCATCTTTTAAAAGAGTCAAACAGAAAAATTATTTTCAAAATTAAAATACTCTAATTCGTGTCAAAACAAGAACCTATATAAAAAGGACTTTATAAGCAAGTAACTTTTAAAAATTTGCTTTTTTAAAAAGGAACCACGTAAAATAAAAAATACATCCGCTAAAAAAAGAATAATTTTTAAAAGACCTTTTTTAAAAATCCTTTATAGTTTTAATCATTTAAAAATAATCTTTTCAAAAGAACCTTTTTAAAGTGTACTTTTAACAATTAAGGTAAAAATTGCTTATAAAAAAGTAGCTTCAAAAAAGTATAGTAAAAAATTACTTCATCGAAAAGTACCTTAAAAATTTTTTAAAAAGAACTTTTAAAACAGAATCGTTTTTAAAAGTACACTAAAAATAATCATTTTAAAAAATACCCTATAAAATAGTAACTTTTTTAAAAGGTAACTGAATGACTTTTAAAAAAGTATCTTTGTAAAGTACTTTTTAAAAGAACAATTTTAAAAAGAAAAATTTAAAAAGCCCTTTTAGAAAATCTTCTTTTAGAAATCTACCTTTTAAAAAGTCTTTTATAAAATGGTACCTTTTCACAGCATTGGCTTAAAGAGATAATTCTACAAATAAACTAATAAAAAATTCCCTTTTGTAATTCACATTTTTAAACATTAGCAGTTTACAGTTTAATAAAAAAGATTCAGCCAACCAATGTGAAAAGTACCATTCATAAAAAATATTATTTTCCAAATTAAAATACTGTAATTTGTGTCAAAACAAGAACCTCTTTAAAAAGGACCTTACAGGCAAGTAAGTTTTAAAACTTGGTCTTTTAAAAAGGAACCACATAAAAAATATATCTTCTAAAAAAATTAATTTTTAAAAGACCTTTTTTAAAAAAACCTTTATGATTATAACTATTTAAAAATATTCTTTTCAAAAGAACCTTTTTAGAAGGTACTTTTAACAATATAGGTAAAAATAGCTTATAAAAAAGTACCTTTAAAAAGTAAACGTAAAACGCCTTAGCGTGCAGATTGTAGAGCAAATTCTAACAATTACAAAAGTATCATAAAAAAAAAAAATTTTAAATAACTTTTGACAACATAACTTTTAATTTTTTTTTAAGTATAAGTTCATTTTCCTAAACCTTATTTTAGAAAAATATAATCCCCAAAAATATTTGTAGAAAAGTACCTTTTCAAAATGAACCATTTAAAAAAGAACTTGTTGAAAAATCTTTCAAAGCATTACCTTTCACAAAATACTTCATACCTTGGTTTCTTCTAAAGAAACATAGCAACAAAAAAGAGTTAAAAAATATCTTTTAAAGAGCATACGTTAAATGAGTGCCTCTCAAAGAATGCCCTTTAAAAAAGTACCGCTTTACAATTTACATAAAATGCTCTTTATTTAAGGTACAAACTTCGTTAAAAAGTACTTTTTTAAAACATCCTTAAATGGTGTTTCTTTGACCATTTAAGATACATTTTTGAAGGTATGTTTCAAAGAAGTTTGTATTTTGACAAAAATGGATTTTAGTGTACATTAAAAAAAAATTCTCCTTTAAAATTTAAACTTTATGAAAGTGCTCTTAAGAAACTAGCTCAAAAATAGGATTTTCAATGAGGTATATGTCAAAAAATTATTTTTTTAAAAAACAACATAAAAATATAGCTTCTAAAGGAAGACTTTTAACAAAATTAAAAACCTTAAAATTACTTGATTATAAAAAATTAAATAAATATTTAAAAAAAACTGATGGGACAAAATGAACTTTTAAAAGCCCTAAAAATTTTAAATCTTAAAAAGTGTGTTTTAAAGGTATTTTTAAAAATTTCTTTTTGCTACTTTAGATTTTTTGTTTTGAAAACAAATCGTTAAAAATTTAATCTCTAATTATTTTTTTTATTTGTATGAATGCATCACAACGCACTGTGCATTACTAAAAACAAAGGGTTACTAAAATATGCGGTTATTTTTTTCTATAATTTTTAAACTTTCCATAACAAACAACTTAACCTGTGCCCTGAAAAAGATAACAAATACAAGAATTTAAAAACAAAAACAAAACACTATAACTTTAAAACTTATGAGTTTGCTCCACGTATCGCTATAGCACAGTTTGTCGAAATCATGGAACAAATTTTATTTAATTATAATTCAGTTTAGCGGGAAAACCGGCAACAAAACAGTTTTTGAAACTATACAAATAAACAGTAAGAAAAAACAACAAACGTAAGATACTTGTTTTGTAAATACAAAGTTGTACAGCAGTCACATTTTAGCATATTGAAGATAAGACAAATGTCTGAACGAATGTATATCTCTTTCTCCTGTTTTATTATTTTCTAGAAAAAATAGAAAAATGAATAGGAGAATTCAGAGAATGGCTGCATTAATATCCATCAAAATGACTCCCCCATTCAAGCAATCGCAAAAAGATACCTACTGAAATGAATTTTAAAAAAAAAAGTTTCGTAATACCAAACATGTATATATGTAATGTATGTATATAGCAAAAATATAACTAAATATTTAAAGGAAGATATAAATTCTAATGTAAAAGAATTTATAATAATTGAGCTGTTTATTTTGAAAGTGACCTAAGCCCATCTTCCAAAAAACGAGATAGCCATTGAAATATGGAGTTAACTTTTACTTTGAAAGTGGGATAAATTTACATACCAAAAGTCGAAATATAAAAGACTTTTTTAATTTGAAAGTTTTCATTTAAAGTTCTCAGGACATTTTCCCCAAATTTATGTGCAGAGATAAGTAATTGAATATTCGAAATATAATTTATTAATGTTGTATATTTGTTTATCCCGGTATAAAAAAAAAGTTACTTGATAAATTAATTATTTATTTTTTCGTGGTTTATTAATTTGATTGCATCGCGGCGAAATAAATGTATGTATTATTCTTTCCTTTTTTCTTTTACACTTAATTCGACACCCTACGGTCGGTCGATTAGACTACACTAAGTGTATTTATTGTTCTTATCAAAATACTTTCTCGGGTTTGATAATTTAAACGCAGCTTTTCTCTTTTTTTTGAAAAACTTTCATATTTGTGTCGAAACCGATTTATGGAAAAATGTCGTTGACTACTTGTGATAGTTTTACTCGCGCTTCGACTGCTGTTTCCAAAATCGAGTTGTATTTTTAACAATATCCCTGACGATATCACCATGTGTATACAGTAGAGGTGATGTTTAAAGAATTAAAATCGTTATGGGAGAAAGTTAAGACTGTATATGAAGAATGTTTAGACTATCTTCAAACCGCTTCTAAAGTAAAACCAGGGATTATAGAAATAACTGAGAGTAAACACCAAACACTTACGCTCGTTGAATGAAGACAATGGTGATCAAGCGTTATGAGCCCACAAACGTCTGTAGTGACTCGCCAGAAAATCAGGGAGCTTGTAAGTAGTGGACTAGATACTAGCAGAACAATATACGTTTATCGGCATTTCACCACAATTAGAAATTAGACTATGGGAATTTTGGTCTTTTAATTAAAATTCTTTTTATTTTACTTTAAGTTTGACCGCAAGATCAGACATATCAATTTTTTTTAATAAACACAAATTTATCGGGCTTAAAATTTTATATGTAAATTGTGGATTCAGAAATCTTCTAAGTTTGGTAGCAACTACTTGTAAAAATGATAAATATATACATATAATATAAAATAGATAAATATAACAATTGCCAGAAAAATGTTTTTATTAATTTTACGAAATCAAACAAAAAACATGAAAGTATTTTACTCTTCCACATGTACAGGGTGTCCGGCGAGAAGGTATATTACTCACAGTAATTCTATTGCAGTCCTGGCTGTATGCGATGTGGCACCGTTTTGTTGATACCTTATGTTAACCAAGCCCAAAGCAGGCAGTTGGGGCGTTAAAAAATGTTCAATCATATCATGATATAGTTCCCTATTCACAGTTACCGTTACACCGTTTTCATTTTTAAAGAAGTAAGGTCGAATGTTTCACTTCCTGAACAAATTGCACACCAGACTGTCATTTAAGGGTTTTCCATTGCCCAAAACCGACTATTATGTTTATTCACATATCCATTCAAATGACCATGTGCCCCGTCACTCATTATGATTTTTTCACAAAAATCGGGGTTGTCATAGAAGAGCTGTAACATCCTATTGGCATAATAACGGCGGCGTAAATGATATTGTGGAAGAAGCTCTTGTGTCAACTGAATCGTAAATGGAAACAAAAGCAAATCCTTGTGCAAAGTTGTTCTTTGAAGACCAAGCTCCTGAGCACGGCGTCGAATTAAGGTTGATGGATTGTTTTGAACACTTTCTTGAGCAGCATTAATGTTTTCAGCCGATCTTGCAGTACGTTGAGGTCCCTGCTTGGGCCTATCACCTACAAATCCTCTTTCTTCGAAATCATTCACTACTCCATAAATAGTGAGTTTTGTTGGCACGTTGTTTCATTCAAAAATGTCACGTAACTTTCTCATCGTCACAGAAATCGATAATTGATTTTGATAAAATGTTTTAACGATTAAAACACGTTGGTTTATCGAATATTTTTCCATAATAAATTTGCCACGTGTCTACTTTACGACTGCCAAATATGAACTGTCAAGACTAATGTTTACCAAAATGGCGGCAAACAATTTAGTATAAATTCCCGGCGGACACCCTGTATATGGAATAATATTAGGACTACAGAGCGTATATAATTATTTATTAAGTATACGCTCCCACACACCTATGGACTTTTGCAAAATAAATTTTAATTTTGTAAAAAAATCTATATGAAACTGTTTAATAGAATACAATTCAATATTTAAACTAAAACTTTTATGCAAAGAGACGGGGAGAGGTCAATATATCTTACAAAACTATATTAGAAGAGACTATTTATTCATCTTCATATCGCGGCAAAACACTTAAAAAATAACAGATAAGTTAGTCGAGGTTCTTAGAATATCTTAATTAGCGTTTAAAACTGTCCGCAATTAGATAAATGAATTTAATCGTGGTTTTACATCCACAATTGCTAAACTTCATTTAGGAACTAAAGTTTAGACATCAACTTACAAAATTATATAAAATCTCTATGATATATAGTAATAACGAGTTAAAGTTATTTAACTAGAAGAAGCTTACAATAGGGTTAATTGGCTCCAATTTTGCATAAAAAGGTTAATGTAGGGGGATACGGAAGCAGACCACTAACTACATGGGTCCCTTTTCGATTTCAAGAAGCCAATTAGAAATTTACCATTACCTTACTTTCATGGCGTCTCGTGCTAATACCAGCCTTTATTTAGGATTGCAGAGGTTTCAAACTGTCTACTTGTATATATCAACATTTTTCCCTCATCACAAAGTCTCGAATAATTGCTAACATTTGTCTAAGTCTCAAATCCCCTATGGCATTTACTATTAACTGCGTCTACCCTTAGGCTTAATCCAGGCGGTTCTGGATATTCACATACAATGTCCATTGCTTACTCGTTATCAAATGCAATCATTAGAAGTCGAATGCCGTAATTCCAAAAATAAAAATAACTAAAAATTTTGTTTCATGAATGAGGCAATTCCGCTCCATTCTTATTGACTTTAAAAAATCTTTGCACTAAAATTTAATTATTTTGATTTCAAAAAAGCAATCAGCAATATATTGAAACTTTTTTTCTTCACTCAAGTTGATTGCATCGTAGAAATTTTGCATTGAATTTGAGGGTCAATTTGATTTATTATTATTATTGTGCACTAATTCAAAAGTGAAGACTTCATTAAAATGAAAAATCAATTTATTTTATATTTATTTATGATTATATATAACAGTAAATTAATTTATAAAACATAAAAATACGAGTATGAGTATGGTCTTTAAAAATTAAGTTAATTAATTTTTAGTTTAACAAAATTTTTATATTTCAATAAACAAAATGGAAAATGAAGTAAAATTCAAAAAATTTTGTATTTTTTATGAGCGGGTACAAATTCACTAAAGGAAAACCAAGTGCAAAAAAAGGTAAAGGCGTGTTGAATTTTAAAAACATTTGCCTAATTACTGGATATTTGTTAAGACTACCCAATTCAGTTTCAGAATCCAGTATTTAATTCTATTCGTATCCTATAATTTTGTTCTACTCTTGAAGGAGCTAATATCACTAAAATCTAGGAATCTAACTTATCTAGACCTGTTCGAGCTGACGTTGTATAGTATTAATAATTAATTTGTTACCATTATGTACCTTGTTTCAATACTAAATACAAAATTCAATCCGTTACATCACTTTTTTATATTTTGTTGTAAAGCAAGAGAAAATTGTAATAATAAATAGAAAAAACGAATTTACTTCAAAATTTTCATGACCAATCATTTTTTCGGCCCAAATAAAAAAAAAAAAATTATGTCGCGGTGATAATACAAATTTTCTTCTATCGAAACCTTATCAGACTAATATTCTAGTACATATTTTTTATACTTGAGTTATTTCATGCATAGTTTTTTTTTATTAAATTATTAAAATAGAAACAAATAATTTAAATAATTCTTTACACAATAACTTTGGCAAAAACTTTGCTAATACGTGCCTTATATTAAACGCCCCATATAGACATACGTTTGTATTGAAATCAAAATTTTTTAAAAATACTTTTATTATATTTAATGAATGAATAAAATTGAAACCATAAAGATAAATAATAAAAAATCACCAAATAAAAACTTTTAAGACTAAAATCAAAAAAATGTTGAAAGTAAAATATAAACAAAAACTCTGGTTACCCACTGCACTTGTTGTAGGTTTTAACAAAGGATAGTGTCACAGTCTCAGTGGATGCAGTGGTGTACTATCGCGTTTCGAATGCGACAGTTTCTATAGCGAACGTGGAGAATGCTCACCACTCGACACGATTATTGGCACAGACTACTCTACGAAACACAATGGGAACTCGGCATTTGCATGAGATACTCAGTGAACGTGTATCTATATCTGGTTCAATGCAGGTAAGCAAAAAGTTCAAACAAAAAATATACACACACACATACACTTACACTTAAAAAAAATATACAAATAAACACAATCACTTATTTTCAAAAAACTTTTACTTTATTTATTCCCTCATTTTAAGTATGTATACGCACACCATCTAAAACCTAGTCATCCTTGTATTTTAGTACACATATATATTTATATACTACTGCTACTACATTTTTCGGTATAAAAAGATAAAAATTTAACCACTTGCCTACATTGCATATGTGTTCTCCTTTGAATAGATAGATATTCAAGCACTTGTTTGCAGTATTTCTTGTATTCAATTCGCCTGCAAGGGTTATACAAGTTAATAAACAAACGAAAACTAAAAACAGATCTGTGTTTTCTATAAATACAATTTAAATGGAAAAACAATTTCACCTCCTTTATTTCTGTTCGAATTTTTTACACTTTTTACGCCAGGGATATTTTAATGCATGTGTATTTGTTAACACGATTGAGTTCGCTTAACAGTCATTGGATTGGAAACATTTACACTTGAACTGAAAATTTATATGCAATTAAAATCGAATATATGTAAATACGTCAAACCTACAATTAAAATTAGCTATAACATGGCAAGTTTATAATTAAAGTTCTTCGAAAAGAATTTATATGCAAAAAGGCGCAATTAATATAATTATATATTTTCAAATAATTAGTTTAACGTATACATTCATCTCAATAATATTGTATAATTATTATTTTATATATTACTAGCTGTGCCCGCCAAGTCATGGGCGTCCTGACAATCTTTTGCTCGATTTTACTTTGAAAGTATTCCACACCAATTGTAAGACTTTTACTTTTATAGTGCTTCAGTTAGGGTTTATCTATTTACTTTATATAAAGGTACCCATCCCTGGTTACTTCTTACAATATTTTGCTAAAATCTATCCAGTAATTTTTATGTGATGCGAACACAAATTAAATGCAGACAGACAGGCAGAGAGACAGATACTCAGTGTTATTATATTTTTTTCAAAAATCTACAGGTCAACCAAAAAAAATCTTTTTTTTTTGTATTAAAAAATTTTTTAGTATTAAAATAATTCCTTCATCGGATTATTTATGGGTAGAAATAACTTCTTTACCTATTTAGTCACTCAAGTAAATTTACTTAGTATCTTTAACATATGTACATGTGGTGTAACCACTTGCATTAAACTTTTCTATACGAATGTATTCATCTTTTTCAGATTAAACTGACTAAATGTCGCATTTTTATAAATTTTGTTTTGAAGTTAAAAGCTCTTTTTTATATTTTTGACATCTTAAAAAATAAATAAATCGTCAGAAATGGTAACACTGATTAAAAGAAAATATATTTTATATTAATAAAATTTTTGGGAATTTAAATATTAATTATTTAATATTATGCTAAGTACCCATAACGTTTTATAATAAAAATGCAATTTATTTGTTGGGGGAAAAGAGCTAGTCCCTATACGTATTTCACTGGTTGCTCAGGCCAGATCATCGGGAAACCTTTTTCCTAATTTTAGAGAAGCCAAAAATACTCTATAAGTAATAAAATTCTACAATGAGAATTATGAATTATGTTTCAACTACTTGAGTTCGTTTAGCAAATCGGACCGACAATACACAAACTATCAGCGAGACTTTCAGGGCTTCCATCTTCTGAACAATGCAAACATTTGCAAACATGAAACTAAACTGAACCAAAATTTTACTTAAATGCTATAAAGTGGGCTGTAGGTTTTTCTGCAACTAACAAACAACTTAGTCAACTCTACAGATGATTTACTTAAAAAGATAATTTTAGTAAATTCGTTATATTGAAACAATTTCCTCAGTGGACCTATTTTCCTTTTGTTATAACCTAACAGAGTGTAAATTTCATAACAATTTAGTTTAATGAAATAAAAAACGTTAAATTACTTAAAATAATAAGTTAATTTTTACTTAATCAAAAAAGAAATTAAAAGAAATAATCTTTATAGAACCTATATAATCAGAAAAAAATGTAGAAATATATTGTCTGAAAAGGATTAAAATATTTAAGGTTTTGAACAACCCTTGTGGTCATTTGCAGATGATTTTGATTAAATACGTTTTGTAATTTCTTTTCAAAAATGTTCCTCTTTCTAATCGTTGATAGTTCAAATTTTGCTAGAAAAACATTAATTCTAAATTCGTGCCCTTTTCATTTCTCTGATAAAAAAATATTTAAATTATTGTCACAAACGCTTTGTGAATCATAAGTTATAAATTGAACAAATTTTAAATTTTACATTTTCATATGTTCAATTTTAATGAATTTAAATGATCATAAAGAAATTCCTTCTACTTTACAGCCTTTTTTCCATTTGATATGCCATTCACATAACTAATGCTTTAACTAAATTTTTGTTAATTCAACAGAATTTTACTTCTACTTTTAAAAACTTTTACTAAATAAAAACCTATTTTATTAAGATATATTAAAAACAGAAACTCTGTTGCTTTATTTGAATAAATCGTGTAAGTAAATGAATAAATAGTTAATCGATTTAAATATTTTTCTTTCAACTTAGAGAGAATATAACGAACTTAAACCTGATTTCAAAAATTAATTTATACGTTAATATATATAGTTCGAGTAGCTTTCATTGCAAACCGAAAGGTTGGCTGAAGCAACAACAAATATAAGGTGGTAAATATTAAAGAATAATATCAAACAAAAAAGGAAAGCTTTGGGTTGTGGTAGGCTTCGTTCTCACCAACTGACGATGATAATTGAATACAGTTTTTCTTCTATTCCTTTATCTCACTTTGGTTGGTTAAATAGATGATGCTTAACTAAAACACTATCCAAAGTAGATAGATGCAAAGAGTGCTGATGACGGACGTGGCTGTCTAGAAAATTCATTCCATTCTGTTAGAGTCTAAAATTAAAATTTTCTAATTTTTTCTATAAATTAAACACCTAATTTGTAATTAGTATTCTTTTAATTTAGAGACCATATAACGAGCTTAGGTCTGATTTCAAAAATTCATTTATACGTTAAATATTTTTCTCGATACGTTTCTACTGTTTTTAATTTTATACTTAACATTTTAAAAATAAAATGCAATTATTTTGTTGGAGATAAGACAGTATATCTATAAGTACTTCACTGATTGCTTAAGACAGATCATCCTAAAATTTTTAAACACTTTTTAGAAAAATAACAAACTTTTCATTCTTATAAACCTACTACATTCTCTGCTTTGAAAATGGTTTTCTTCGCTTGAAAGCTATAAGGGAAATGTAATAATTTAGTAACCTTTTCGATGAAGGATATTTTCTCGGCAAAAGTGTGTTACATTTCTAATATTTTTGACAAGCAATAGTTCTTTCAAAGGCGGTTAACAAACAAATTAAAACGGCTTGATCAGTAACAGTGGATAAGAGATAATGGGAGCAGTGTTGCATTGAAATTCACTACGCTAAAAAAAGCAAAGAATTATTACACTGTCCTCGTGTTATGAATATTTTTATTTTATCATTTTTTATTTATTGTTTTTTTTTTTTTTTTTTTTTTTATAACTATTATTTCTTTCTTGTTATTTATTAGAAACTTTTATTTTTATTTCTATTTATTAATTTCTAATTTGGTCCCATTGTGCAATGAATGCAGATTTATTTTAAATTTAACAAAACTCTTTAAAATTGTATTATAATATGAATATGGTTTTAAGTATATGAAAGTGTATGTGTACATAAATATAAGGAATCCCTGCTTTACACGAACAAGTCAGTTAATGTCCATGTTCTTTTATGAAAAAAAAACTTAAATTATTATCCTAACTTAAAGTCACAGCCTGAATTTTTGTCATAAAAACAATAAGAAATGGTATGTTAAATTTTTATTAAATTAAATTAAACAGCTACAATTGGATGAAGCTACAGATGCCTGGGGTATTAAGGTTGAACGTGTAGAAATGTTAGTACTATTATAATAAATTTTGAAACTATAATAGATCTAGAAGAAAATACTTAAACGTTTTTATAAAAATTTAAACAATAGCAAAGATGTACGCCTGCCTGTACAACTACAGAGGGCCATGGCTGCCGAAGCGGAAGCAGCGAGAGAAGCTCGAGCTAAAGTTATAGCCGCTGAGGGTGAACAAAAGGCTTCTAAGGCGTTAAGAGAAGCCTCTGAAATTATTGGTGATTCACCAGCTGCTTTACAATTAAGATATTTGCAGGTTTGTTTAATGTTATATTTATACAAACAAAAAAACATTTTTGATTTTTAAATATAAAAAAAATTATTGTTATTATTATTATTTACAGACCTTAAGCACAATATCAGCCGAAAAGAACTCAACAATTGTTTTTCCCTTGCCCATTGACTTGATTACCTACTTTTTGAAAACGACCGATGAGAAGACACAAAAAAATGCTGCCAAAGCGTGTGCAGCTATTGCCCAATCAACAGTGGAAGCGATTGCCCATCAACAACAATCAACAGCTATGTAAATGTAAACCAAACATTTTTATCTTTTAAATAACAAACTTGGCCAAATAAATAACACAAGAGGAATGTAACTAACAAACAAACAAAGAAAGTATAACAACCAAATAAAACTGGAAACGAAAATACTTTAAAAACCACTTGAAAAATAACTTCAAAAACTCTTAACTGAAAGAACAGCAAAACAAGTTTTTATGTGTAAAAATAATAATGAAATTGAAATAGCAATAGGAATAGGAATAACAAAAAATATATATAATAGTTCAATAAATGTATACATTCTAGATGAATTCTATATGCTTTTTATCAAAAATCTCTGTTTTGTTTTTTGACTAAATAATAAATATATTTATCCTATGAAAACGTTTCACATATAAATGGTTAAGAAACATTTTTTTTATTTTATTTTCTTTGAGTTTTTGATAAAAAGTATGTAAAAATAATATCAAAATATAAATCTTATATACTTATAGGAGAAAAAATAAAAACATTAAAAGTATCTGTTTCAACATTTAACTTTTCAAACTGTGACTAAATGTTTACTTTATCTACTTGACAAAAATCATTATTACGAAAAAAAAAATATCTACCACACAAATGAAATTCATTGGTTTTCTTTGAGAAGCAACCTTAACGAATATAAGTATTAAAATCTAGATTTATATACAGTCTCTATACAAACATAGATATGAAAACTGCATACATGTATGAATAGTGAATAGTTAAACTTTAAAATATATTACTTTATAGGTATTTTGGTAATGTGAAAATTGAATTAACAGAAAGTGTTGGTTCAATTTATACATCGTAACTTGTTTAAAGAACTCTAAAATGATGAATTTAATATAATTTAATGATGTATAAAATAACAGTATAAAAAATCATAGAAACGTAGCCGTTTTCTAAAAACAATTACACAATTTTGATACGTTCACCATTTTGAAATTTTTAAGTTTTATGTCTAGAATAAAACTAATAATAAATAAATGAGCTGATTACACGTCGGACTCAGGCATGGTAGGAAACAAACCATTACACATAGTGATTTAAAAATGTTTTGTTATGGAAATATTTCAGTAGCTCATGAACCACAAAGGCTATTTTAAAGACAATATAAAGTATGTGTAAAAAAAATAAAACTTTAATCATAAATTTAAATAATTCTCTCTCAAGCCCTATCCAACATAGCCAAATTTTAAACAAAACTTATGATTTATTATAAAATTCTTCCGAGTGCAAAGCACCCATTGAAAAAAATTGTTAATGAATTATTATATGTCTACATACTCTAAAAAGGATTTAACAGCCGCGTGGTGCACAAATACAATTTAGTCACTTTTGTAAAAAAAAAATACATTTTTAGGAACTTATCATCCCGTTTTAGAAATTCAGGTATAAAAATAAATGAAAAATATTAAAAAATATTATTATAACGACTTTTAGTTTTATCTTGGCAAAAAACTTATCATTCAATATTAGCTTTTACTATTTACTATTATAAATTATCATCCCGTCTTAGGAATTCAGATATAAAAATGAATGAAAATAAATGAAAAATATTAAAAAATATTATTACGAGTTTTAGTTTTAACTTGGCAAAAAACTTATCATTCAATATTAGCTTTTACTATTTACTATTATAAATGGCCATTACACAGCATTTATTGAAACCCGAACAAATTAATTTTTATAAAATTCCTAATTTATCGTCAAAATTGTAAAGCTTTTGCGATTATTATTACTAAACAAAACTTTTTTTTAAATCGCATTGAGAACGTATGAGTGATAAATAACTTTATAAATAAATATTGCTCATACTCTCAAGTGGGCATAAATTGTTAAAAATAAAAAATAGAAAAAATGTTTTAAAAAATGATATGTCGTTCATCTAGATCAGTGCTGGGCAAAGTACGACCCGAGGGCCATCTCCGGCCCTCGGTAGCATTTAATCCGGCCCACCGAAGGTCTATCGAAATGGATAGTATATGGCCCGCTATAATTACGTTTTGACGGTCGAGAAGTATAAATAGATTCTAATTAGTGGAATAATAGAAGCATAGAAGCTAAACTAAATATATATTTTCGATGTCAAAACCAGCTGACTGAAATAACGAAATTTATTAGTTCTGTTCAATTATTTTCCTAGCAAAAACTACAAACGGTAGACTAAAGCAGGAAATTTAAAACATTATTCAGTATAAACAATTATGAAATTTAAAAATGTAAAGATAAGAAGCAAAAATTAGCAGATAATTGCGGTCTCCTCATAAATTACTTAAAATCGTACTGTGAACGTATTTGTTCTGTAATGAAAAACATAAAATAATCTACCATTACTCAAAAGGCATCTACACTGGCTGGATATGCTGTGGCTTATAAAATAGCTAAAAATAACAAGCCTTACTCGGAAGGAGAATTTGTAGAAGATTATATGGTGAGTGTGAGCAAAATTGTATGCCCAGAAAAGATTAAAGAGTTTCAGTGTCAGCTTATCGCGAAAAACAGTAACAACTCGAATTGATGTCATTGCATCAAACTTTTCGACTCAATTAAGGCAGCGTATAGAAAACTTTAAATATTTTTCCGTGTCGATGGATAAAAGTACGGATAGAAATGACACTGCTCAATTATTTATCTCCATTAGAGGCGTTGACAATGAATTTAATATTACTGAAGAGATAGCTTGTATGCAATCCATGAAAGAAATAACCACGGGGCAAATAATTTATAAAGAGTTTTCTGAAGGTCTTCAAAATTTAAATACGCTTTTTTCAAAATTATGCAATATAACTACAGATGGAGCCCCAAATGTACTTGAAAAAAAAACGCGAGATTTTCAGGTATTTTTTCGAACCAAAATCCTATACACAAAGTTTTATTTTTACATTGCATAATTCACCAGGACGTCCTTTGTACTGCAGCAATAGATATTACACACGTACTTGATGTGGTTGTAAAACTAATCAATACGATTAGATCTCGGGGCTTGGTACACCGACAATTCCAAGCATTTCTGATTGCAGTCGACGTAGATTATTCTGATCTTCTTTACCATACGAAAGTAAGATGGTTAAGTTGTGGATATGCATTTGAGCGGGTTTGGACTTTAAAAGAGGAAATACAAGATTTTTTAAAGAATAAAATAGACAAATGGTCTGATTTCCAAATATTCGAAGACAATCGGTAGATTGGCGATTTTGCGTTTTTTTCCGATTTGCTCGAACACTATAACAAATTCAATAACAAATTGAAAGGAAAGAACAAATTTATAGATGAGACTTGGGGTTGTCTGAAATCATTTAAAACTTAGCTTTTTCTGTTTTATGACTCCATGGCGAAGAGCGATTTAACACACTTTCCGCGTTTAAAATCCATGTTACCAGTGAGTGAAAACAAACTAAAATAATTCAGTCAGGCGTTGAAAAAACTTCACACAGAATCTGAAGTTAGGTTTCAAGATTTTAAGAACATTCAATCATAGCTAGATGTTTTCTCGATGCCGTTAAATGTAGATCGGGAATATTTATTTGCAGAATTGGAGTTGGAAATTAATGAAATGCAGTGCAGTACCCATTTAAATTAATTGTTCTTGAATTCCACAAAACTAGATTTTTACAGAGCATTGCCGAAAACTGAATTCCCAAACATTATTTCTCACGCCCATTTTTGATTATGAATAATAGTTTTTAATTATAATTTACTCATTATTATTAAAAACTATTAAACAAAAAACATTTTTCTATAATTCTGGCCCTTCATAAGAATTTCTTAAACTTTGTGGCCCCCATTAAAAAGGTTTGCCCACCACTGATCTAGATGATTTCACAAAAGTTTGGATGACATGCAGTTTTTTGCATTTCTAAAAAGCAGTAGTATACCCATACGTACAAACTGTAGTGGAGTCAAATATCAGTCCAACTGGTTGCAGGTTTGGCTTCTACAGAACGCTCTAGGTGTTTTCAGCAGACTAGCCTCGAGCATTATAATTAATTTTGTCTTAAAAAATAAAAACATTTTTCTGTATATTTCCATGCTCTTTGTCACGCAATTTTAATTGATGCAAATTGCCCAATTAAATCCTAGTATTCTGTTCAGTTTTTGTATACAAAAAAAGTCCTGAAAAATGTTGCAGAAGTAGTACTCTGTTTTTACTATGGAAAACCATTGAAATGTTTCTGGGAACACTTTAGCGAAGCTGTGAAATAAAGCAAATGGGTATTACTTCATGCAGAATTGTTCAAACAACAATTAACAATTGCAAAACAATGTGGTATACTTTAAAAACAATAAAATCGAAAATTTCTTACAAATCGAGAGATAGACAGCACATTTGAAATGTCAAACTTTCCTTGTGAAATAATAAATTTTGATCAATATTTTTCACAAATTCCAAGTCCAAGTTTCTCGTAGCAACTGTTTTTTATTAATAAGTAGTTTTTTAACATTTTTTTCTTGTAAAAAAAGAAATCATTTTGTGTGGGACAATCAGTTACATCGCAGCCACACGGGCAAACTTTTTTTCAAGTTTATCACAAATACTGCTTGTCCAAATTTATTTGAATTGACAGCTATGACGAAAGTTACAAATCACTAGAAAGCAATTTAGCAAGAATAAAATTAACATGGCGATAGAATATATCCCAATTGATTCAGTAGAGGTAAAAAACTGTTTGTGATTATATTTTAAGATAATTTAAGATAATTTAAAAATATAGTAAGCAAATTTCATTTGAAAATATATTTACACCGCTTTTCTTTTAGTTTGTTTGCAATTATTGCCAAATAAATTTTTTTTTGAGTTACTACCATTTTTCTGAAACATCTCGATATATTTTTTTGTATTATTTTGAGTTGTGACGCTTTAGTTGAAATTTTAATAAAGTTTCAAAAAAAAATTTTTTTTTTTTTCAAAAGGGTATTAACTCGAAAAAATTAATTTTTATCTTACCTTGTAGTGATATTTTATCAAAATTTTTTATATCTTAAATACATGTTCTTAATTTCAGATACACTACTACGAGCAATATTTTTTTAATAAAACATATCATTTAAAAAATACTGCAATTTTTTCCACAAGCAGTTTGCAATCACTTTTCTTTTGTTTTTCGTGTAAGAACGTTAGGTTCTTTTAATTGCAAAAATAAAAACACGCCGATTTAAATTTCATTATAAGTACGTTTTTTACCTCCATCAACCACTTTCTAAATTTCTATGTCCGAAACTATAACTTTTATTGTCACTGTGTTTATCCTCTAAAAGGCAAAGACACATTTTTTTTTTTTAATTTTTTAATTTTTAATTAACTATTATTTGTTCGTACAATATAAAATGCAATAATTTTTTGTATTAAAATATTTTCATTATTGCTGCAATAAGCAATCAATTTTGTTATCAGCAGATATTTATTTTAAAGTAAATGTATTATAAAGAAGATCTCAGAAAAATAGTTATAAGCAAAGAAGGATTGAATTATTGCTTAAAAAAAATAAGAACAATTTTATCATAAAAAGAATTAAAATCACAAAGTAAAACAAATTTTATCAACAAAGTAGTATCAACTCAAAATACAACAAATATTAAATAAAATTGATTATTTTTAACTTGAATAAAGGCTCAAATCAAAATAATACCTTTTTATGAAAATAGACGATGTATTTCTGTTTTAACTTTGGTATTAACTCAAAATAATACCTTTTTGTTGATATAAAGGTACTCAACTATCACAAAAATGGTCTCCTATGTGGGTTTCGAGATGAAAGAGTAAACAGAATAAGTTGAAATTTTTATAGTAGATATTGATGTTGTTAGTTGATTTCTTGCAAAAAGTGAACATTTAAAAATTTTGAGTTAATACCCTCTTGAAGTGTGATATGTAAAAAGAAAAACAAAAAAATTTTTCGTAACAATTGTAATGAGCTGTTGTCATGCCTTGTAAGTTTAAACATATGACTGGGAAGAGAATTTGAAATCAAGTTCGCAGCGATTTCTATTACTGCGAGTAAAAACGTGTGATTGTATTTCAACGTTCAACATTTAGTTACGAAAATTATTTAAAAATTTTCGAAGCAACTCATCATTTTAGGGTTCTGTCACTTAAAAGTACACTTGTAACCTTTAATCTGATAGTTATTTATAAGGTAAATTTTAGAACAAAGAAACAAATACTTAAGAAAATATAGAAAACTGATTAGAAATTTTTTTCATAAATTTTTTTCATTCAATCTAAATGTGGTCTTATTAAATTAATAAAAGAAAAAATAAAGGAAACTTACAACAAACATGTAAAACTTTATAATTTATTGCAATAATAATAATAATAATAATAATAATAATAATAATAATAATAATAATAATAAAAATAAAAATAAATAAATTTGTATATTTAATGTAGTTGTTAATATAAAATAATAAATTTGAAAAGAGATATTAAAATCATTAAGAAAAAAATTGTTTTGTAATTTTATATTCATCTAATTACCTCGACTATTTTTAATAAAAATTCCCTAAAAAAAACTCATAAAAACATGATTCAGTTAATAATAGTTAAGATATTTTATAATTTTATTTTTTTTTTTTTTATAGCATAAATGCAAAATTGAAAACATAGTTTGTAAGGAAATTTTCAAACGTTTAATAAAAACCGATCGGTTTTCTTTTTATTCCATTTATACAGATCATAATTTAAACTAAAAGTTGAGAGGTGCGTATAAAGGAAATACTTTTGTAAAAGATTTTGCTTTAAGGTTAATATAATGTTCAGAAAAAATTTATATTAAAAAAAATCAGTCAAGTGCGAGTTAGTCTCACACACGTAGGGTTCCGTACGCGTTTAAAAACTCAAGTTATTAAATTTTTCATGTCTTATGGGGCACCCTTTTCTTTTTAAAATCAAAGTCATATTCGCGAAAACTCCATCGCTATTCGAACACCCTTTAAATTTTAGGAATTGCTGTTATAACGGCCATGGTAATACACTTTCTACAAAAATATCAGGCCTAGCTATTGCGGTTAAAAAAATAAGGTAATATACGTGAAAAACATGTCACTGATGGATCACCCTTTAGTAATTAGTAATTGTTACAGTGTCCGAAGTACAACATCTACTGTAAACAATTCAAGAGTCTACCTATTACGGTTCAAAAATAAGGCTATTTAAGTAAAAATCATGTCTCTGTGGGAACACCCTTTAATTTTTATTATTTGTTATAGTTTCCATAGTAATAAACCTCTTGTAAAAACTTCAAGAGTCTACTTATTATCGTTCAAAAATTAGGCCATATATACGCGAAGCACGTCACTCTCGGATCACCCTTTAATTTTAAGGTTTAATTTAATAGATAGCGAACATAGAGTTAATTACTGCCTGCAAATTTTAAGTGGTTGCCTCCTATAACTCAAGAAATAAAAACATAACGGGAAATAACACCTCACTTTCGGAACACCCGATAAGTTTTAGTATTTATTGCTATAGTGGCTATAGTGGCAGTTATACACCTTCTGTGAAAATTTCAAGCGTTTACCTATTATGGTTCAAAACTTAGGCCTTGTACATGCAAATCACTCCACTATCGGAACACCCTTTAATTTTTAGGTTTATTTTTTTAGACTTGTTTATATAGCGAACTAAGCTTTAATTACTGCTTGCATATTTTTAGTGTATTCCTCCTACAGTTCAAGAAATAAACACATATTCGTGAATAACACCTCTCTATCGGAACACCCTATGTATTTTAGTATTTGTTACTATAGCGGCCCCTGCTATACACCTTCTGTGAAAATTTCAAGCGTCTAACTATTATGGTTCAAAACTTAGGCCTTATACATGCAAATCACACCACTATCGGAACACCCTTTAATTTTTAAGTTTATTTTTTTAGACTTGTTTATATAGCGAACTAAGTTTTAATTACTGTTTTTAAATCTTGAGTCCATGCCTCCTACAGTTCAAGAAATAAACACATATTCGTAAATAACACCTCTCTATCAGAACACCCTATAAGTTTTAGTATTTCTTACTATAGCGGCCACTGCTATACACCTTCTGTGAAAATTTAAGCGTCTACCTATTATAGTTCAAAACTTAGGTCTTATACATGCAAATCACACCACTATCGGAACACCCTTTAATTTTTAGGTTTATTTTTTTATAGTTGTTTATATAATGAACTAAGTTTTAATTACTATTTGAAAATTTCAAGTGTATCCCACCTACAGTTCACGAAATAGGCACATATTCGTGAATAACACCTCTCTATTGGAACACCCTATAAGTTTTAGTATTTGTTGCTATAGCGGCAACAGCTATACATCATCTGTGAAAATTTCAAGAGTCTACCTATTACGCTTCCAGAGATAAAAGGCGCTGACAGACGGACAGACATTGTAGCGAAAACAATAGGGTTACGTTTTTACATTTTGTGTACGGAACCCTAAAAATAATCAAGTGAATAATTTTTATTTTATCTCTCCTTTATATCTTCAAATCTAACAGAACAGCTAAAATATTCTCTAATATTTCAGGAAAATTGTGCAAAGGAACTCGAATCTCGAATCTAAAAGTTATTGTTATTAATTTAATGTTATTGAATAGTAAAATACAGCTAGATTGTACACAAAGTTGAGGTATTCTGTCGGCGGCGCAGTTATACAACAAATGGTGTTTCATTACTATTCTATTCGAGCAGTGACACCTTTAAAGTTTACAAATTCAATACAATTATGAGTTAATTTTCTCTAGCACAAAGTATTTTACCTATCTGTAATTGCACCCAATCCTTTTATTATCTCAGTCATATCCTCGGTCATTAGATGTTTATTAGAATTTTCTTACCTTAAGCTGACGTTTCTATACCTTTTTGAGAAGACTCGTCTCTTCCACTAACATTCGCCTCCTCTTTACTGGATTTTCTTCAGAGTTTAACACTTTTACTACATTTGAGGCTTCTTTGTCCGCCTAGTTAAGTTCTCTCCGACAGATTTACATATTATGCTGGTAAGTCTGCAAATAATTTGAAGTCCTACTGATAAATATAGATCGTTTGCTAGCATCGAAGCCTCCCTCTTGGGAGAGTAACCCTCTCAGTTTAAATAATATTATATAATTTATAATATAATAATTTATAAGATAATAATTTTTAATTTTCTTAAACAGCCAAATGCTGAATATGATTTAATGGGTATAATTTATCGTTGTTATCCCCACAAGAAAGTAAAATCTTAATGAAATACTGAAAAAAAAGTTTAGTTAACCCAAAACCTTGCTAAAAATCTTTAAATTCAATGTTCTTATTGAAGGCTCGTTCTGGGCCTTGGTTGACACATTAATCTAAGTCTTCAGGTAAAATCCATTATAAATAAGTGATTTTAAACAAAAATCCCTTAACAGCGTTCTACATTGAAATTTATTTAATTTGAAGAAAGCTTAGGAAACTCAAACCCTTATTAAGCTTATTTAAGAGTACCTATAGGTTCGTTTCCTGGAATCTGGTTCCCAGATATAATTCTCCTAAAATAAATGCCATTAAACATTTGGTGGGAATACGTTCAAAACTCTTTGTTTGGATTAAATTATATGTGCTTTTAAGCCTTGCAAAAAAAAATTATACAATAAAAATAGTTTTTATTTATACAAAATTCTATTTTTTAAATTTAATAAAAATTTGTTTGGAATTTATTTGGTATTTTTTAGAGTTCTCATACAGACACATTCTTAAAAATCTCTTTAAATTGAATTTCTTATAAATTTTAAAATAAAAATATAATATTTGCTAACCTCGAAAAAAATTCGTTCCTTAATTAGTACAACTCCAACTTGGTGAAAACCCGTTCATACACGCAGAAAATAAAATGATTTTGGTTTGGCTGACCCAAAAGTTGTCAAATATGCGCAATTTAGCAAAAATGAGCAAAAGAAATTGATTTTTTTTTCAAATTTAATTTTGTTCTAAGCTTTTCAATATTAAAGTAATGTTTGTGAAATTAAAAAAAAAGATTTTTATTTTTCTTATATTGAAGTGGCATTCTATAGCCTCTCCTGTGGACCTTGGTTATCGACGAACTCCTTACAGATTACATATTGATTATTTAATTATTTATGTTTAGATCGGTAGATGAACAGTGTGGTGAACGACATTAGTTTTATAAATAAATAAATAAATAAATAAATAAATAAATGTTGCAACAAAAGAGAGTTGCCAATTAACTTATAAAAACTATCATTACACTGTTTACCAACAGGAATACTCTTAGACTAATGCAGCGCTATAATTAAGCCATTCGGATTATCGGTGATTATTCTTCATAAGTTACACCCACCCTTGAACCCTTGAACACGTTACATTACGAAAAAAAATCAAGAACAGGTCACAGAAAAAGCACTGCACAGTGGGGCAGAATCAAAATATTTCGTAAATAATTCATCCATTTTTAAAGAAGTTCCAAATTTAAAAAAAAAACTTCCAGGTGCGAGGTACCCAACTTTGAGCCTATATGATGCCATTCCTAACAAACTTAAAACTTCAGCACAGATACTCCTCTGCTATACTAATGCTCTTTACAAATTCCTCAGCTATTTCCAAAATATTTTGATTCTGTCCCATTGTGCACTATTTAATAAAGTTTGTCGCTTTATCGCAATAACTACAAAAGGTACGTACAGCCACAAGCTAATAACAAATTTGTTTATTGGAAGTCTTAAGGCCCAACTATAATATGCATAAGCTGGCTTAAGCCAACATAAGCAACTGTGCCAATACATATAAATCATATGTAGCAAACTAAATTGTACTTAACAAAACTTTTCGTTAAATTTCGTCAAATTCCATTTGCTTTAGCAAAGCGCGACACCGCATTCCCACATCAGAAAGAAGTATTTTTTTTTTTCAAAAGTACGAATAAAACAAATGTGCAACTGTGGCATAATAGTTTCTAGATTCATGTTAGTACATTGTAGCCACCTAAAAGTCTTCAATAAATTGCTTAAGAATTTGACAGATTTTTTTTTAATTTTTTCACATTAGCTTAATCCAGCTTATGCACATTATAGTGGGGCACTTAACCTGTTGCAGGCGATACAAAGAATGAACAAACGAATACTCTAGTGTATATGCCCTCTCCAAATATATAAAAAGTGTTAGAAAAAATCATCTTTTACACCCTTAGGGTAACTGAAAACAGAATATGTATATATTTCCAGATGTAAAATTAACGAAAATCTATTATTTAAAAATAAAAAATATTTACTACGAGAGGTTTTATTTTATATTCAAATATAATAAAAAAAATAAACTTTTGTAAAATACAAAACTAAATGTTCAAATTTAAAACAATATTAATTGAAAAAAATAATGCAATGACAGCAAAAAATGAAATTCATTAACACGAATTTATAATAGAAATTGATGATAATCTTAATATAAAATTTTAACTTCAAAAACTGCAAACATATAATTATAACTCAACCTCAAAATTTTTTAATAACAAAAAACTTAAACTTAAGAAAAAATTTTTCTTAAATTTATTCAAACTTTAACTAAAACAAAAACAGTTGTTACAGACATTTTTACTAAAATTAAGAACAAAACAAAAAAACAATTAAATTTAAATTTTGTGTATGTATGTACATATGTATGCATGTATGTATGTATGTATGTATGTATCTATGTATGTCAAATGCACAGTTATTTAGATGAAACGATAATATTTGTGTCAACAAAATTTTAGATTTAACTAAAATTATATAAATTTAAATTTGAGAAAAAAATAAACTCTTTAACAAACACAAAAATCATTTTTCGATGTAATTTACAACAATAACAAAGAATTATAATAATAATATTTATTATTTTAGTTAATGTCACAAAGAAGAAAAATAATTAAAATAAAACCATGTAAAGTCTTGTAAATTTTGAATATTTTAAAAATATTTATTAATATAAAATTTAATAAAAATAAAACAAGAAAAACTAGAATAAAAATAACATTGTTTAATTGAAAGCATTAAAAAAGTTAAGTATCCAATTAATGACTTAGCACCCAATTATAATTTTTATCATAAAATAAGAGAATTGATAGAAACGAGTAGGATAAAAAGAAACTCAACAGAGTCGTCTTTTATATTGTTACATGTCGTATAGCATATTCCTGTTTTTTTTTTCTGATTTTTAAGGCCTACAAAACAGGCGCTAACGTTAACAGCTACCTCTTTAGGGATATTAAAAAAATCAATATTTTATAAAAAATATAGGTGATCACAAACAACAAATTTAATAAAATTTTCATTAAAAAAATCGAATTTTTACCATAAATATAGGTAGGTGATCACAAATAAAGCTTATTTTCTCAAAAAACGCAGTATTAACAAAGTTACAGCTATTTTAAGATTTTAATAAAAATTTCATACAAAAAAAATTTATGAAAAATATAGGTGATCACAAATAAAGCTTATTTTCTCAAAAAACGCAGTATTAACAAAGTTACAGCCATTTTAAGTTTTTAATAAAATTTTCATACCAAACAAATTTTTTATAAAAAATATAGGTGATCACAAATAAAGCTTATTTTCTCAAAAAACGCAGTATTAACAAAGCTACAGCTATTTTAAGTTTTTAATAAAATTATCATACAAAAAAAATTTTTATAAAAAATATAGGTGATCACAAATAAAGCTTATTTTCTCAAAAAACGCAGTATTAACAAAGTTACAGCCATTTTAAGTTTTTAATAAAATTTTCATACCAAACAAATTTTTTATAAAAAATATAGGTGATCACAAATAAAGCTTATTTTCTCAAAAAACGCAGTATTAACAAAGCTACAGCTATTTTAAGATTTTAATAAAAATTTCATACAAAAAAAATTTATGAAAAATATAGGTGATCACAAATAAAGCTTATTTTCTCAAAAAACGCAGTATTAACAAAGTTACAGCCATTTTAAGTTTTTAATAAAATTTTCATACCAAACAAATTTTTTATAAAAAATATAGGTCATCACAAATAAAGCTTATTTTCTCAAAAAACGCAGTATTAACAAAGTTACAGCCATCTTAAGTTTTTAATAAAATTTTCATTAAAAAATCGAATTTTTATCAAAAATATAGTTGATCACAAATAGGGCTTATTTTCTCAAAAACCGCAGTATTAACAAAGTTAATAAAATTTTCATTAAAAAAATCGAATTTTTACCATAAATATAGGTAGGTGATCACAAATAAAGCTTATTTTCTCAAAAAACGCAGTATTAACAAAGTTACTGCTATTTTTAGTTTTTAATAAAATTTTCATACCAAACAAATTTTTTATAAAAAATGTAGGTGATCACAAATACAGCTTATTTTCTCAAAAAACGCAGTATTAACAAAGTTACAGCCATTTTAAGTTTTTAATAAAATTTTCATTAAAAAATCGAATTTTTATCAAAAATATAGATGATCACAAATAGGGCTTATTTTCTCAAAAACCGCAGTATTAACAAAGTTAATAAAATTTTCATTAAAAAAATCGAATTTTTACCATAAATATAGGTAGGTGATCACAAATAAAGCTTATTTTCTCAAAAAACGCAGTATTAACAAAGTTACAGCCATTTTAAGTTTTTAATAAAAATTTCATACAAAAAAAATTTATGAAAAATATAGGTGATCACAAATAGAGCTTATTTTCTCAAAAAACGCAGTATTAGCAAAGTTACAGCCATTTTAAGTTTTTAATAAAATTTTCATACAAAAATAAAATTTTTATAAAAATTATAGGTGATCACAAATAAAGCTTATTTACTCAAAAAACGCAGTATTAACAAAGTTAATAAAATTTTCATTAAAAAATCGAAGTTTTATCAAAAACCGCAGTATTAACAAAGTTAATAAAATTTTCATCAAAAAAATCGAATTTTTACCATATATATAGGTAGGTGATCACAAATAAAGCTTATTTTCTCAAAAAACGCAGAATTAACAAAGTTACAGCCATTTTAAGTTTTTAATAAAAGTTTCATACAAAAATAAAATTTTTATAAAAAATATAGGTGATCACAAATAAAGCTTATTTTCTCAAAAAACGCAGTATTAACAAAGTTACAGCCATTTTAAGTTTTTAATAAAATTTTCATTAAAAAATCGAATTTTTATCAAAAATATAGGTGATCACAAATAGGGCCTATTTTCGCAAATACCGCAGTATTAACAAATTTAATAAAATTTTCATTAAAAAAATCGAATTTTTACCATAAATATAGGTAGGTGATCACAAATAAAGCTTATTTTCTCAAAAAACGCAGTATTAACAAAGTTACAGCCATTTTAAGTTTTTAATAAAATTTTCATTAAAAAATCGAATTTTTATCAAAAATATAGGTGATCACAAATAGGGCTTATTTTCTCAAAAACCGCAGTGTTAACAAAGTTAATAAAGTTTGCATTAAAATAATCGAATTTTTACCATAAATATAGGTAGGTGATCACAAATAAAGCTTATTTTCTCAAAAAACGCAGTATTAACAAAGTTACAGCCATTTTAAGTTTTTAATAAAAATTTCATACAAAAAAAAATTTATGAAAAATATAGGTGATCACAAATAGAGCTTATTTTCTCAAAAAACGCAGTATTAACAAAGTTACAGCCATTTTAAATTTTTAAT